>CAJQUW010011559.1:0-250009 GCA_907163375.1 Prostheceraeus crozeri
AGAAATGCCTTCTCAAAAGATATGATAATCGACACCTTATATAGGATTAACTTCAAATTTAAATAATTAATTTATTAAATCTTTATATAAAATGGTTTTGCTAAACAGACAAAAATTTATATGTAGACAAACCTTATGCTATTAACAGTGACCATAATCCTATTCATAAAAATCTCTAAAGAATCAGATAAAACAAATTATTTCTCAAAAGATAATCTATCAATAGTACATGATGATGATAAATAGATGATGATCTGAAACCCTTACATCTGGAAAAGTCGTAAATCGGTAACAATGATTATACAAAAATATTAGTAATTACTATAACATGTATGTGAAGAAACATTTATTATCTCAACATGATCATTCAAAATACTATAATCAACAATTAATCCTAAATCTTCCATTTTCATACAAATGAAAAAAATAATGTTGGAAGAGTGAAGATAATTAGACAACACTGTGTCCTCGGGTCTACACAATATTAAATAAGGATTCACATCTCTAACAAATTTAAAATTTTATCATCTTTAATAAAAACTAACAACTGATTCGTACATATGGTTTTGTATTAAAAATATCACCACTAGATCAGCACGACCCACCTTAATACTGTACTATATTATTATCAAATAAAAATACTAATTTGGAAATAGCTTTTCCTACCAGGGAATCGGCTTCCCTAATACCAAAAAGTGTAACTTTATGATGTTGATGAGAATCCCATAGATTGTGAAAATAAATTTAAATTAACTTTGATAAACAATCATAATCTGATAAAGAACCCTACAAAATAACTAAAGAAACGTGCGATATATATTAATATTATTGCTACATTAACTCTAAGAGCACTTCGATATACTAGAATGCTTTATATCTAACTATAAAAACACAACTATTTCTATAAAAAACAACAAATGGAAAAGTATTATGGTGTCTTATGTCATAAAGAAGTTCAGCAATCCAAAAGAAAAGATTCATTCAAATATCAATTTAAAACACACAAAGTAACAAAAAATTGCATTAACCACTGAGATCGAGTTGATGAAGGAACAATATATTAATCTAAATAACTATAAAAACTATCTTGAGAACATTACAACTGATGATAATACCAAAGTTTAAAAAACTATTTGATGATTCCTTTACAAACGGAAGATATAAAAAAGTTTTTTAATCGCAGAACGATGAAATAGTAATAGATTGAAGATATTTATTTAGTGTGATGCCTGATGAATTTAACGAAATAGATGAATTTGACGACGAGTCCCGCCTACTGAAAATGGATCGCCGCAACAGAAAATCCCATATTTACAAATACGCTCGACTGTATGAACATAATGATAACTGATGAAACTATTGTTACATTTTTAACAACACTATTTCTCAACATATATCACGACCTCTATCCAATGTTCTAAGATATGTCAGACGATACAAATACCAAAAAACGGACTGCTGAATTACTGAAGAACATAATACAATGCCCAATATACCAATACCCCTCCATTCAATGAAAATGAAATACAACATATGAACAAATTATACTTAAATTAGAACATTGTATCAATTGAAGCAGTAACGTGAATTATGAAGGCGCATTGATCCCAAAACAAACTACGACACTAGTTAATCTGCTAAATATTCAAAATAATACAGGCGTAGTTATGTACCTTTACCATCCCGTTCACTCCAATAATCCAAACAAACAAAAATGAAATGAACGATGTTTTCTGTGCGACGTGTTTACCCCTTCTACAACTGAGAAATTCACAATAAATACAAAGTCACTATACTAAAGAACACTCTATAAAGAAATTTGATTCTCAGAAGGGTAATCTGACAATCCATATGATACATATCGGATAAAATTATCAACAACCCTGACTAACCAAAACTATACAAATCAGAAACTTAAATATAAATACAAGATCATTATTATTCACAATTAGAAATCCATAACAAGATTCAAACAAATTTATTAGAATTAACACAAAAAAAAAAAATAAAAAAAAAACAAAAAAAAAAATAAAAAAACCCCTAATTTATATATTATTTTATATATATTATAAAAACCCCATACAAACCGAAACAGTAAATAGTGATCAGAGGAAAATTACATGCCTCATAAATTTCTTTACAAGGAACTAAAATATGTAATGAAGAACTTTTGAATTGTTACCACAATATCATCAGACTAATGAACTAATCATAATAATTATCACGGACCGTCATTTTTAATTATGTTTAATGATTCCAAATCTTCATCTTTATCCTTTAGTACTATCACAAACATTCCAACATTAAATAAATTATTATCCATACATGTAAACTAGATTATTATCAAAACATCAAACTGTCGTAACAAGTAATCCCTCACCATTAAATATCAAACTTAAGAAACTGAAACCCAATCAAAAAATCAAATGATGTTTTAAAAAATGTCAAAAAGACAATATAAAGACAAATATAATAAAAAGAATATACTTATCGCTACAAAATATTAATCAAACTTATCAACGCTCTGAACAAGAATTACTAACGATCCATCGAATTAAACACAATAGAAAAAATCTCATCTAATTTGAAGACTAAACACATACAAAACAATCAGCACAAGCGAATATATCTATATAATCAGGATCAATTTTAATTGTGTAAACAGATGTTCTTTATATTTACCAAAACTTCATGATAATGTAATTTTCCTGTCTCCTACTCGTATGACGTAGCTTTAGACTTAATAGCAACATGCATAGAACACTTTCGTGAGAATTGTCCACAAAAAGAAGCAGTTGATAAATCTTTCCTAAATTGATGTTTATTTATATAAATACCAATTATTTCAAAATAAAAGTCCCTATACTCATTATAGTGATTCGAAGCAGATAATGTTACCATAACACAATATTTGCTAATGGATACCATTATGAAAAAAGCCTCGCACCCTGAACACAAGCTAAAGAAATATTTATCATGAAAAAAAACATTTTTTTGGGGAATGTCCATCATTCCGAATTATCTCGAACCTTTTCTCAAAATAAGAATATTATGGTTACTCATGGAGACGAAAGAACAGAGAACTACTTTACAACAGCCAGTCGCCATAAATAAACACGGGTGTTATATCACAACTAGATTTCATACTGAACCAAATTAACCCAATGGCTCCTATTGACCGCTTATGAGAAACAAAATATCATTCTAATTGCTGAAACAAGACAAATGTTATTACTGTGAAAAAGAATATCTACCAAATAATTACAAAGTGGACAGAGCGTACGATATATTGTTAAGTAAAAGATCATGATCATCTAAATGGATTATATAGAGGTTGCAGCACATAATTCTTGTAATCTTATTGTAATAAAATTTAAATATAATTTGTTCCTTTATATTTACACACATGGTTCTAAATATGATTTCCATTTAGTAATGAAAGATTTATTTCATCTGAAAATTACATACATCAAACTAAGAACTACAATGTGACTCTCATGTAACACAACCGCCAAGAAGAATATTTTTCCAATGCAATTTGGTTGTCTTTAGATTTTCCGATGCATTTAGATTTTTTACTCCTCTAATCATTAGCTGTTATGGGAAAAAGACTGTCGAAAACTCTGAATAATGTAAAATACACTCTTAATCAAACTCATAAATATTAAAACCTTTAAAACGGCTTATATCAACAAGAACTATTAATTGGAGAATATATAAATCAGAATAATTGCGATAATGCATAAGAACAAACAACCTCCTCCAATATATGAATTTAAGACATGAAACATTAAACCAAAATCACCAATTATCTGAAGAAGCACTACTGCAGAAAGCTGAAAAGAATTGGAGAGCGTTAGATTGTAGTAACACAGTATGATTATTGCAATGAACATCTCTTTCGATAGAGTATAATCCTTACTGATCATTCTTTGAACCAACTTTTCGTGACATGTGTTTAGAACTATTAAGGGACTAGATCCATGTCCATTGAATTTTTTACACCAGTTTCACATTGGTTAGCAGGATATTATAATTAAAAAATACTGGTGTTCACTTAAACATTATAAAGATAATAACATAATGCTACATTATACTCTTATGAATCTAGTAACATAGAGGTGAGTTTCATCAGTTATTAGGATAATCACGTTACTGTTACAGTGCTTACAATAAACAAGTAAATCCTGCTGATTAAGGAATATTATAAACCTTTATCTCCAGGAAAGAGAGCTATACGTTTATCAAATGTTTTAATCATAATAACATCGAAGCGATATATAAATGAAGAGATGACAAGCAGCCGCTTGAATGAATTCCTTGACGAGAAAAATCACTATTTGCTATATCATGATCACTTATAGCTTATATCTTCATGCATCGGGTCAAGAATTACAAAGGTGAACAAGTCAATGGTGTAAATATTCATGCTTAGAACATACACATATGAAGGAGGAAATCTTAAAATCCACTGCGTTATAATAATGAAGTTGAATTAGTATCCTGATAAATAACCGGCGCATTAAAATTTATCATTCTGTCCAGAAAACAAACTTCTACAATATAGAAGATTTTCCAGCATTACTCCAAAAACTCTTTAATTTCCTAAGAAATACAGACCACCAAAACACCTTAATGATTCCGACAACAAACAGAAAATAAAGGAAAGGTTGTAGTTGAAAGGCAGAATCGCTAGATTGGCAACTTTTCAGAACATGGAATGCTTCACCTTAAAATACCACCCCCCGAAAACTAGTCGTATAAAAACACGAGATGCTGTTTAAAAATTATATAGTCGTTCACATATGAAAAACGCTAAAATAGCTAAAAGAAATAAAGATGATTTTGAAACACGTGGTTATTTAAATTAATGAAAAAATTAAATATTATGGCAAGACTTTGGACAATTGAGTACGTATAGACACACACTAATGAAATGTTTTGATAAAAGCTAAGGTTTCAAATTTACACAGGACAACCTCATATAAAAGAACTACTAGCATGATTTAGTGATATCTATGTGCTGTAAACATTTTCCGTCGAATCGCGTAAAAACCTGATAGAGTTACATGTAATTTATTGGATTCACTTCATTAGCTATTAGTATTTGATCAAGTTTTTTTAATCTCATCTAACGTAATAAATAAAATCACATTATCATCACCAAAAACTAAAGGGTAAATCAAATATTTATTTCCACAACATTTCTGTACTTTTATTTTTTCAACTTTGGGGTCTCAGATTTCCGTGAAAATTGCATATATACTCATTTTTTTTACGCTGAACACGAAAATCTTAGTATAATAATTAATTATTAACAACCGGCGACCACTCCACAAAATAAAAACTTTCCATAGAAATCTTAGCACTTTTAAAAAGGCCATTTTTTTACATCTCGGTCAGAGGACAAATTGATCTCGGTCAGATAGATGAGGATCTTCGATCAGGAAACTCTTCGGCTTGTGCATTAGGGTTCATGAGACTGCGGGAACTTTGGACGAATACTTGAACGCGTAAAACGAAGTGATCTAATGTAATTGCATAACATTATCATGTCTTTAGACCGAGACCCTTGTACTCGACCGAGATCTTCAATTTCAACGTTGTCCTCTGACCGATATTTTTAGAGGTCTCGGTCAGAGGACATTTTCGTGGTTTTTGGAGACTTTTGAGAGGGTTAATTGATATAAATGAAAAATTTCTTTTGCATAGATTGTTAAGAGCATGGATCCTTCCTATGCTGTGAAATTTCATCGATTCCCTGACAAAATTTCTGGTTTCAGCATCCATATGAAATTTTTGGGAATATTCAAATTCTCTGGTCGAAAAAAACGGATAACAAAATATTTTTTTCAATCAATATTGCACACTTGTAACGGCATCAAACTGAATTTTCATTTACGGATTTATAAACTAGCACACTAGAGAGGATTCGTTTTTGGGTGCAAAACGTGTTAATGGAAAAGAATCAATATTCTTCGAGAAAAGGTATCCTCGGTCAAGAGGACAGAAAAACGTTCTCGGTCAGATGACAATTTTTTTCATTTGGACAATGGAAACCCAGGTGAAAAATTCAATGATTAATATTGATTATAATATTTTAAAATTAGACTGTTCTTAAAGAGATGATCTTCTTCTTTTATTTTCAGATGATATAAGTATTAGTGGGTGTATTTGGAAATGTATCTAATCGAAAATCCGTGTTGAACTGAGGGGGGGGTTAGATTACTGCTAACTTTGGACATGCTTTTTTGGGTTTTTTTTCGGCAAAAAAAAAACGGCAACTAGTGAAGAAGGTCTTTGGCTTTGTGACTTTTTAAAAACCATGCCATAATAGATGAGATCTTTACGGTTCGATTAAAAAAAACTATTGAAATCGGTTCAGAAATATGGATTTTACAAATCAAAGACACATTTTCGTCAAATGTTGTGGATTAAATTGGATTTACCCACACACTCTTTGAAAATAATAATGTAGTTTATCATAAACTTCTTTAATATGTAAATGTTTATTTTTTAATGATTTTCGTTTCTTAGTAATTAAAGATTTATCTAACGTAACAAGCGAAGTTGTAAAAACACCCGTACCTGTTAAAGCAGCAGCAACTACTACTGGAATTTACTTAAAACACTGAAGATATATCACAATTGTAAATACCCCCATAACTTATTGTTTGTTAAGAATATGCCAATTAGTTGTGTTACATTCTTAACTTTAGACCATCTCTTTCTTAATTTATCATAATGCTCTAATCTTAATAATAATTGAGATTCCTTATCTTTCATATAACGTACTCTATTTTTGGGTTTTTTTATCCATTTCACTTGTTTTTAATTGATATATTCTCGAAGTTTCTTCCATTCACGAAGTTTCTTCCACCTTTGAGGTTTCCATTTTTTAATAAATATTTTGAATACAATCTTCTGATATTTTTAGACTACTTAAATTTTCAACTACGTGAAATTCTTTGACTACGTGATATTTTTAGACTACCTAAATTTTAGACTACGTGAAATTCTTAGGCTACGTGATATTTTGAGACTACCTAAATTTTCGACTACGTGAAATTTCGACCACGTGATATTTTTGAAACCTCTTTTCAGTATATGAAAAAATCCCAACGAGCTTAAAACTGTTTTTTTGATTTTATCCTTAATATTATTTTTATTTATAAAACTCTTTTTCAGTGTATGAATTGTTTCCTACACTCATTCTCAGTATATGAAAAAAAATCCCAACGAGCTTAAAACTGTTTTTTTTTATTTTATCATTTTATTTTTTATTTTTATAAAACTCTTTTTCAGTGTATGAAATATTTCCTATACTCATTCTGGAGGTATCTCATTTTTTTAGTTGTCCTGAATTGGTCATATATTCATTTTTTGCATTTTTGGGGTACCTTATTTTTTTTATTTGGTTGTCCTGGAACGGTCATATATACATTACTTTTAGGACCACCGTGTAGGAGGCTCCAGTACTATTTCTTTTTTAGATGTAAACATAAGTATATGACGAATATTGTAGAAACTAGTGTGTTCCAAAAGGACACGTATACTGGGTTATTATTAAACTTTGGAGTCAATTGCCCTATGCAATGGCATAGCGGCCTTGGGCATGATTAATTGTGCGTATATCATTTCAAGTAATTGGCTAATTTTTGATAGTGAAATAAAAAAGATACTACAACTTTTTCATAGTAATAGCCTTATATCAGCAAATAAATCAATGTAACTTAAGAGAGTCGCAATCTAATGTGAAGTTTGTATTTTTCATGTGGCACGCCGCTTGTTCAGGTTCACATAACTTGGAATGTAGATTTTGTAGACATGCTGTATTGCATCGATTCTTCAATAAAAGCGCTCGTGGTTCGAGTCTAATTTCAATGTAGCCTACAGTTTTTAAATCAAAATGAAGGAGAAGATAGATGCTGGTGCCCGGATAATCAGTGTCAATATCGGGTGCATGGTCTACATCAGAGGTGTGCGAACCCTACCCGAGATCTGGTCGGGTTTACGACTTTATTTCGGTTTCCGGTTGATTGTAAAATATTTGGGATTTATTTTCGGTTTATGAATTTATGACACTTAAAAATTTATAAACATACTTATATTCTGTTGACTTTTTTGTGGATATACTCGCACATACACATATTTCATAAATGCATTATGCTGGTATGCATGTATTCTACTTATTATCGAGTGTTGAATGAATTTCCTCAATCGCATATCTATTAGGGTAAACTGGGGCGGGTTGGACACATTTTCTGAGAAATCAGTGTTTAGCGCATTTTTTACATTTTTATCAAATAAAATGTAATTATTTTCTACATATTCTCGTGTTAATTTATCACTTCCCATTAAATCCATACGCAATAAGTCTCATAACTTTTGAAAAACGACCTGGGGTGGGTTGGACACTATTTGGGGTGGGTTGGACACTTAACATATTCTACTTCATTTTATGCCCAGTTATGGTATTAATTGTACCACAAAATATAAATCAAAACTCATGTAAACAAAACGACACTATATATTGATAAATACTTTAACAATCAATAGTTGATTTATTCATCAGAAAATCATGTAAGAAGAAGGAAGAAATCAGAGTCTGTAGTTTCGTGATTCACACTTTGTTGTAGCAAAGGCAAGTTTCACAAGCCCACCAGCGCTACATTCATATCACCTTAACCCAATCCATAAATGTTTCTTTAGTCCAGATTTCACCACATACACAGCACCACATGAATCGATTTTGATTTCTTAACAGTGTTTGGGTCCTAACAGTTTCTTTCTTTCTTTTAAGAATAATTTTCTGTCCTAGCACTGTCGGTGTAGAAGAAACATAAGCAACGTGCTCTTTTCTATGATTTGGGTTTGAGTGCTTCCTCGGGGAAGAGAGGACAGAAACGAATAGCTGACGAAGAGCTGTTATGGTCGGAAGAAACTGTAGCCGTTCCACTGGAGCAAGGAACATCCAAAGGGGTTGTATCTTCACGAGATGATGCTTCGAAGCTTATGAAAGATTTGACTTTTCAAAGTCGGCTGAAGTTGTAGGGTTCTTCAGTGGAAACAAACCACAATGTGTGAAACCATTAATCAGAAGATCAGGTCTTGATGTCATGTATTCCACACCTCACTAAATACTTCGACAAAGACAGTTTTTGTTTTAGGAAGACCTTATCAGATTGCTTCAAGTATTTGGAAAGTACCTCTGACCACTTTGCCTTGAGTGGTTTGTTGAAATGAGTGTCGAGTGGTTGGATTCTCGTGCGAGGAGTGTGGAGGCAAGCAGAACAATGCGATTCCGGATTCCGTTTAGCAAATTGAATACTCTCAACTGTTATGTGCGATGGGTGTGACCATCCAAGAAAAGGAATACATCTTTTGCCTGGAACATGTACTCTATGTTCTTCGAAATGTTTCAAGAACAGAAGAATATATAGTTTGGTCAACATATCCTGATTGCGTGTACAATATATCTTGTAACCTTGTGGAATACAGTGAAACATCTACTGGAGCATGTCCCTTGAATATTAAAAAAAAGGAGGGATCAATTGTCCTGAGGCATTTCCCACACGGTATAAGCGTCGTTTAGTTAGAGTACTCTCTCTCTCCAACACTGATTTTTTGGACTGTTCTAGCTTCTCGGACAGCTGACTTTGTTGGAAGAATTCGGTACAGTACTTAAACCTGTCTCGTCACAATTGTATACTCATGTTTGGATAATCATCAAATATGTCAAGCATTTCATTGCCGACTTCTCGGCTACCTCATTGAAGAAGTTCCTTATCTAGCTCATTAAAAGCCTCAGCTCGAGATACAGACAAGTTTCTCAGCCACTACAAGTGATATGGAAGGATTTCTTTTACGAAAAAAAAAAAAAAAAAAACAAAAAAATCCATCGAGCAGTCATTGAAGCCTTCCTATTCAATAACCATGCCTGAGAAATCTGACCTACTTCTTTTTAACGTCTCAATTTCTGAGCAAATGCATACGCTGTGCTCTACACCAAAATAAATCAATAGATAAAGGAAAAGCCTCTCTGACTTAAAGACAAAGTTCTGTACAACAAGTGCCTTCTATCCTGGTCAGCAGTCGGAAGAATTTTAATGTCTCACCTCCATAGCCTTTCACACGGCCTTTTGCAGAGTGGGCGCCGACTTGTGTTTCCGTGGCACACACACAAAGCTCTGTTCAGCTGTTAGGTAACTGGGCATGCCTTCCCGTCCAGCTTTGACCGATTCTCCATTTGTTCTTTTGAATAGTTAGACCCGCGTGAAGTGTGGCCATTTGTACTTGCGTTACCATGCCAATCACTTTGATTTCTGAAATAGATTTAATAAAATAAATTTAGTCTCACATTACATGGGACATAACTGTATCATTCGTATAATATAGCCCTAATTATTAACATATGTAACCAAAATTTTGATAGAATCTATAAATAAACGTCATCCTGCTTAATTCTGTGGGTGGGTTGGACAGGGATGTCCAACCCACCCCAATACGATATGCTAACTTTTAAAATTGGCAGAAAATCTATTTCTTTACTGCAAAACTGTAGATTGAGTATATTATAAGTAGCGATAATATCAAAAAATGTTGAAAATAATCATGTTCACAACTTATTCTTGACAATAGGTTATTTATTCTGCCTTATACTGGCGATGCAACGAAGATTGTGAGAATTTGCAACATTGTCGCCAGGAGTTCAAAATTCAAAACATCTGATGGCTATGTCATTGCAATTCAATAGGTTGTTAATGAATGGATATCTATTGCAGCAAACGCATTGTTCCATTTGAAATCTGCTCTCTGTAGTAAAGATTCAAAAATTGATACCGAACGAGCAATTGACCCAAGATATGCGAAACCACAAAATTAAGTGTCCAACCCACCCCAAAACATTAGGCCTATATGGTGCACTATAAAGTACTCAAAAGTCAAGTATTTTATCATAACCGATTTAATTAATGATGACACGATATAATATGACCCTAACAAAGTATTTATTTTTGCTATAAACATATAGTGACACTCAAAATCCCGTGGTCTTTCACTAATAATGGTAGAAAGTATCTGCGACAAAGAATTTTGTGTATGAATTCCATTTTTATACTTCCGATAAATATCAAGATAACCTCATTATGAATTTTTATGATGAAATTTTGCACGAAGACAAGCATTCTACTTCCATAAACATCAGTTTTTGTAAGCGAAATACATAAACTCATACAGTAATGGTTGCTGAAAGAGACGATATGATATCGTAAATCAGGTGTCCAACCCACCCCAGTGTCCGACCCACCCCACTTTACCCTAACAGCGGTATAGACTCTATATTTATTGATTCATCAAGCTGAAAATCAGCTTTTGTATAAGCAAAAATATTGCAAATAGGATTCGAATGAAATAATTATAAAAACACAAAGTCAGCATTATTTTGAAACTTTTCCCTCTTTGTCGCTTGACGCATTCATTTGACAAAGCAGATATCAAATCGATTGTAGAGACCTTATCTTATTTAGAAAAGTGCAGCATTCATTGTTGCACGAGATCCATTCAAGCTCCTGCGAAAGACATTTGTGAAGGCTGGCAATATGATTTCAAGGGCCAATATTTCTCAATTTGTAGCTATTGTGCTTATTCTACTACGCATTTGTACTTATCAGTAACTTTTATGAAACGTTGATTCGTGAGAAAAATCGGAGGAATAAGGAAGACGGAAAAGTATATTTTTTCTAACCTTGTGGCCTTGACTGAATCAAACTTATCAGAAGTCACTTCTATTCATGCTGCTGAAAATTCGCAAATTTTATTCATTCGTAAATCAAAAGGATGTTGTCTATGTTGTCCGCATTACTCTATCTTCAATCAGTAGCGTAGTTGTGCAATAATTTCATGTTTTCATTATTGAAAGCGAGGACGATTTGCGATTGAGGTGTACTGTAGTGTAGAATCTACTCTACACTATAATAAATCCGATCTCATGCGCAAATATTTCTAAATCCGCAAATATTTACGGGCCTTGCTCGCGTCAAGTATCCGCCCTTTCAAAGCATATCAGAAAATTAGTGAGAAAAATAGTGGCGTTCACCCCCCCCCAAGAGGGCCTCTTTAGTTGAGTCTCCCTAGAGCGAGGGACTAGAAGTCGGGTAGAAGCGCTCATCCATCGACGTAAATGGGAATCATCAGTTAGTGTTACCTGGTGTTATCGGGAAAAGTGGCAAAAGCTTTATTGGGAATATTTATACTTTAGTTTCCATGAATGTACTGGGCTGGGGCACGGGCATGCATGGATGTGGTTTAAATGCATTCTACAAGATTCTGGATCTGTTTTAGCGGAATTTCATGTCGGAGATTTTTTTTGTGGCGGAGATATTTTGTCCATTTTCGAGAGTGGTAACATTGGTAGATGATGCTATTAGGAAAATTAGGCCCTTTCAAATGGACATGCCAGTAATCAAATGATTGAAGCACCTATACATTTTTGTCGGTATGCTTGCAAGCTTAATGAATTTGGTCGATTAAGAAAGTAAATTATTAATTCTTCGACTATACAAATCGAAAGTGGACGTAGATGTGTGTGATAATGGAGGCTTTATCACCCAAAATTTACTTGACTTCTGTTACCCCATTGAAATTCGCCAATAAGCCATTTTAGTCTTTCTTAAGTGCTGAAGATGATAAAAGATGCTATGCTACAGGTTCTTGATAACGCGAGAGGGTTTGCGTATATAGACACAGTCGACAAATTTTAAATGACATTAAATGACATTAGGACTACACTAGACGAAATGGGTTACTTAATCTTACTAAGGAAATCTTGCAAGTTCTGACCAGAAAGTATCAGTCGTGCTAATTGTCTTATTAGCAAATCTTATCAGATCTTATAACATCTTACTTCTGATTTTTTAGAAATCTTTTAAGTAGAAAAAGTCTTATATTTTGGGATTGTCTACATATATCCAGTGCACTGATGTTTCGTCGAGGTCATTGAACAACCAAAACCATTGATGTCATCTGATCTTCACACTATATTCGAACTTCAAGTTTTAAATTTTAATTCCACTTAGAATTATTAGAATATTAGACTTAGTAAGTCTGATACTTTCTGGTCAGGAGATGTAAGATCTTAAATACAATAAGTTCTGATCAGACTTTGCAAGAATCTGATCAGACTTAATAAGACTTAGCAAGTCATTTCGTCTAGTGTAACATATAGTTTCATATAAAAAACAAAATTTATAAAATTTCCTGACTAAATCTGCTAATAGGCACTGTTGTATTTAAGGATATCATTTCTAAATAGTTTAACTCAAGATGTAGGGTTTAAAACCAAGGTTCAAAAAGCAGAGCATGTTCTTAAATTCTCTAAAAACATGTTTAAAACAAACTTTTGCCACCATGTCCATCTGCAATTTGTACATACATGACAGAGTATAAAGCTCATATTCAAAAGTGAGGTTTTAAAACAATCACTGAACACAGGGCTTTGAAGCAATTTACAAAGAAACGTTTTTAGGCCATGTTTAAAAATCTCGTTTTAAAACTGGAGACATAACTTGCATCAGTTGTAATCACCGGTGATAGTGATTTCCATGGTGACGAGACGACTTCATTGCCATTGTCACAACTTTGATAAGCGGTAAATTGAACAATATACACGCCAATCTATGCGAACATTTATTACTAGAATGTGTGAAAATGAAACTTTCGCAGAATGATGTAGATAGAGACCTGGGCCACAGACCTCACGGGCATGGGCGGGTACGCGTAGAGAGAGGCTTCGTCATGGGTACGTTTGGGCAAGAATATGTCTGCATATGTATGAGATGAACTGCCCTACTTCGAGTAGAATGAGATTAAAAAAACCTATCACTATAAGAACAACAGAAGTTCTATGGACGCCTTTATATGGTGCTTCATTATATGACATCTATACATGCACATTGATAAAAATCAGCTTTGATTGGATTCAGTCCGATGACTTTAAATAGCTACTCTGGGAGGAATTTCAAGCAATTGATTCAGTGCATTCGAACTTTTTAGTGAGTGAATAATTTAGGTCATCAGTCGTTGAGCGAGTGAAGTGAGCGAATGGGATATTCCAGCTATGACTATTACGGAACTGAGCTGAACCGTACCGTTCATGAACTGATAAGCGAACTGAACAGAAGTTTCTTCAATTCTTACTGTAGTCCCCAAAGTTTCGACTTTCCATACAATGAGAGTGCTTTCCCTATCTCTACAATTCTGCACAGTATGTACATTAGGGGTGGCCGTAAAAAACTTTTTTTTGAATTTTTAATTTTCCCTATCATATTTTTTGACAAATTATGCCAATATGACCATAACATTTTCAAATCGGAAATTAAATGATAATTGACCCCGCACATTCAAATTTTGAATTTCAAATTTTGATTTTATTGAAATATTTGAATATTTTTGAAATTACCTTGAAGAAAGTTTTCCCTGGGTCCAAAGTGTTCAATTACATGTAAACAAACTTCCTTGCAAATATGATTAGTTTTTATACACGTTTAACCCCAGCACCAGAGCTTCAAAATTCATATATTTTCTGTGTTTTAACCATTTTTAGTCTTTTATCGTGTAATTAATGACAGTGCAAAACGTACTACTTAACTTTTCCCTGTCATAGAATTAATGAGTAAGTTTCGAATGAGCGTCGAGAGAAATGTGAACTTAATCCTAAGTCATTTGACCCCAGCACATCACACATGAAAATTGAAACTATTTGAGCAGAATTCTCTTCATAAGTATTCATTCAGAAATAAGAATTCAACGCTGATGTTGATATAACGTTTGATATACGAATATTCGTCTGTTAAATCCATTCGTTTAACAGGTGATCGTTTAATTCACAACTTCTGTCTTCCAAAAGGTCAACATTGCAACTTCATGTCTGAATAAAATATTTTGTTTTGCATTTGTCTAATTGACATTTACGAATAATATTGACAATCATCAACAAAGCAGACCTGAATGGTTCAGTTGACATGATTACAAAGTAGGATAATATGTAAGATCAAAGGATTTCATTTATAACACGATACGATACCACCGAATTAAAAACAACAGATGTTATTACGTAACACTAACTTTGACTTGGCATTTCGAGTTGTCGTGAAGACGTGACTCACGCAGTAACTTATATCAAATAAGGTTTGGTAACTAGCGAGACCTGGCAATTTACTTGAATTATTTCTTTACTTGAGGAATTATGTTACGATCGCAATGTACCTACGAATTCTTTGGGAAATCAGCGGAATTACGAATTGATAATGCTAATGTACTTCCAACTGCTTTAGACTGCATGCGGCACTTGATGTATCTACGCGAACAGAAAACAAATGGTACAATAAATACTGATAATGAAGCAAGAAGTTGTGCACGAAGAGTAATGCAAATTTGGGAGAAGGCAGGAATACCAACTGTAACTCAGAAACGAGACTTGGAGCAAGAATCAAAGATATATTCGACACTAGCAAAAAACTGAAAAAGATACCTGTCGAAAGACGCAATAGTGAAAAAGTTATCAGAGAATTTGAAGAGTACAAAAATGATCTTTCAAAACTACTCGACATTTCAGCATGTAAATGCAAGTCGAGAGTAACTTGTACATGTCCTAGAACTGTCAAAGTTCCCGAATGTGAGTGGGAATTTCTATGTGATCATCGAAGCAAAAGAAAAATGGTTATATCGATTGTTGACAGAAATGAAACACAAAGAAGGATGAAGAGAAACATAAGAATTGCTAAAGAATGCGACAGAAATGAAAAGGCTCTCTCATCGTCATCGTTTGCCATTAATGAAGAATTTGAAGAAGGGTTTGAAGAATATGAAAAACACACTTTACCTGAATCTCAAGATGAGGATTTCGAATTGCCAGAAAATCCATGTGTATCAACATCACTTCCAAGAGGTAGAAATTTACGAAAGGTGTCAATGATTGCTGACCGATATTTGATAAGCGACACAGCTGCGGCAGCTCTTTGTTCAGCAACTCTTCAGGATATTGGGCATGACAAGATAGTAGATCGCAATAAGATCCGTCGTGAAAGAAAAATGTCCCGAGAAAATTTGCCCCCAGGATCTGATGAGGAAAAAATAAAAGCCTTATATTTTGATGGGCGAAAAGACGACACCTTGATTGATGGAAAGTATATAACAAAAGAAGAGCATTTTGTTTTAATTTCTGAACCTGGCACGAAATACATTGGTCATGTTTCCCCTGTATCTGGGACTGCGAATAGTATTGTGAATTCTATTACGGACTATTTCGACGAGAATGGCATCGATCTAAACAATCTTCAACTGGGTAAGTTGGACAATTTTCCGTTTCATTATTACCGGTATACCCAGTTGTAAAGATAGTCATCGGTCTTTAACATTCTAATTTACAAATTACTTCAACAAATTTTCTAAAGGATTACTGTTTATTTACACTTATGCTTACATTACACTTTCGTAAGTGAAATTAGAAGCTGAGATAACAAATTTAAGTTATCATTTGCAAGAGTATGATATTTTTGGTTTTGTATCGGCATGAATCTTAGGAAACTACATGTAATGTATAGACCTAGGATAATTCGTCTCATTATTATATTTTTTTCGATTAAGCTGTTCGTCACTCTCATTACTTTCATATTTTTTTCAGTTGGATGTGACGGGACAAACGTAAATACGGGCTGGAGAAATGGTGTAATCACTTTGCTCGAGAAGAAACTGAGAAGACCTCTTCAGCATGCAGTCTGTCTACTTCATATAAACGAATTACCACTGCGCCATTTAATAATTGCCATGGATGGACCAACAACTGGTGTTAGCAGTTTTTCGGGACCCATTGGAAAGGAAATTCAGACTTGCCACGAAATGGAACCGGTAAGTTTTGAAGCAATCAAAAATTCAAATTTTCCTTCTGTACCAGAATCAGTTATTTCAAAACTCTCTAATGATCAGAGATGCATTTTGGAGATCACTTATGCAGTAATGAATGGCTCAGTATCAGAAAGATTGAAAAAATTGAAGCCGGGACCAGTAAATCACTCGCGATGGCTGACTACTGCATCACGAATATTACGCGATTATGTTTCGGTTCGAGCACCATCAGTTGCACTTAAGCGTATCTCATTTTATATTGTTCATATCTACGTTCCAATCTGGTTTTGCATTAAAAAGAATGAATTGATTCATCATGGTGCTAAGCATTTTTTAAAACTAGTTTCACTCTGTAACAGTTTACTTACTGCAGATGAAAAGTCAGTGGTATTTCCAGTTCTCAAACAAAATGCGTATTATGCGCATAGCGAAAATATTCGCGTCTCTATGCTATCGGAAGAGAATTTAGAAATCAGAATGAAAGCATATGATATAATCCGTAATGATCGAGCCATTCGTCTTGATCCTGATGTGCCTGAAGTTCGGACATGCAAGAATACTGCCATAACTTGTCGTGAATCAAATTATGATGACATGATTCGACAAAATGAAATGCTTTATCAGCCGCCGGTTGTTCGAGATATTCCACTCAACATCTTGCGTATAATGATAGACGGTGGTCCCATGGTTTTTTGATTTTCCATGTCATTCTCAAAATGTCGAAGCTATCGTTCAGTGCCTTTCTAAAGTGTCGCTAAAAGTTTCTGGAGCCCTGCGCCGTGATGGATATATGCGCACAACTTTGTCAAGTCGAAGTGTGATGCCTTCCTTTAAAAGTAAGCGTGATTTTAACTAATAACTGTTATAAACTAATGCACTTATGTCACTGTGTTCAATATAGTTAAACACTCAGTTCAAAAACTTATACATTTTCATGTGTGATGTGCTGGGGTCAAATGACTTAGGATTAAGTTCACATTTCTCTTGACGCTCATTCGACACTTACTCATTAATTCTATGACAGGGAAAAGTTAAGTAGTACGTTTTGTACTGTCATTAATTACACGATAAAAGACTAAAAATGGTTAAAATACAGAAAATATATGAATTTTGAAGCTCTGGTGCTGGGGTTAAACGTGTATAAAAACTAATCATATTTGCAAGGAAGTTTGTTTACATGTAATTGAACACTTTGGACCCAGGGAAAACTTTCTTCAAGGTAATTTCAAAAATATTCAAATATTTCAATAAAATCAAAATTTGAAATTCAAAATTTGAATGTGCGGGGGTCAAATATCATTTAATTTCCGATTTGAAAATGTTATGGTCATATTGGCATAATTTGTCAAAAAAATATGATAGGGAAAATTAAAAATTCAAAAAAAAGTTTTTTACGGCCACCCCTAATGTACATGCAGTTTGATATTGAAATTAAAGCTTTTAGATTCCAATACCTGATTTCTATAGGTAGTATTGTGATGTAGTATCTGTCAAGTACTGTAGATTTTTGTCGATCCCTTTGATTTTACTATCGCCGGGGTACCTTAAAAATTATAGTCAGCAAGTAAAGAAGTTGGGTAGATTGACATTACTGAAGCGAGTTTCGGGAAGGCACTAGCGGCCTTATAATTAAAAGTGGTAGAAAGTGTAAACAGCAGACATCATCAATTGGAAGCCATATACAACAACAGCATTTCACTGTCGAGTTCTAAAAAAGTGCTCCAACATGTCCCGTATTAAAATCTATAAGAATAAGCTCTCTTCACGATAAAAATAACAGACATAAATTAGTAGCGCTATCCGCACTTTTTCACACTTATTAAAGTACAGCCGAAATATAACTTGTCTCGCGTACTAGACTGTCCTGTGACTGTTAATTGATGCTATGAGCTGCTATTTCATACAATATCAGGAATCAGCAGCAGGCCTAGTTGACAATCTCTCAACATCGACACAACTCACAATCTAAACTTGCAGACACACCCGGGGTAAATTTGAGATACGCAATTAGCATACTAATTGAAATTTCGGCGGTTGATCACTAAATGCTACTTTTGCCACACAAGTCGTCCGAGTGTGCGTGGGATGATTGATGAAGGCTGCTTTTTAGGAGCACTTGATGATTATGACAGGCGCACCAACGTCAGTAGTGTGGTAAAAGTAGTCTTTAATGAACACCAAGTTTCAGTTAATATGAGGAATTTGAAGTTGGTTTGAAGAATCGTTGCGCTCGCAGCATTTGGAAAGAATTCAAGGCAATCCGTAAGCATGAAAGAATTATTTTTTTACCATTCAAACATTGCATTTAGCATGTGTATTCAAACAATGTATTCCTCCTCCTGCCAGCTTAGCAAGATTCTGCATGTGCATTTGATTTTTCAAATTCTGTGGACTAATCTAGTTCCGTGATAAATGGAAAATGATTCACTCAGCGTCTACTACGCAATGAGACAATTTCGTTGGACGACGACAGCTCTAAACAGGCACGCATACAGTAGCGGCATCTCAAGACACCGCATTGAAAAGCGAATGCGATTTAGTGTGGCAAGCTGCGAATACATTTCCATGGTGTTACTGGCAGCGATATGGAAAAAGGTGCGTCGAACACGAATCGGTGTAGTTAATTCGATTAATTTCGTTTGTTCGTCTGTTCACTGGCGTCAGATCTCGTGATAAAAGTGATAAAATTACCGTTGAAAATGGTTCAAGCGTCATCTATTCTTCGCATGGGTCGATTGATTTTCCTGAAGATTCACTTTTTCAATGAGAAGCTGGTAACTATTTTGTGTGTTCCTGCAGAACAACAGCAAAGTCGCAGTTGTTTTGTCTGACGTCAATAGGTGTAGATTAACTGGATATCTATGAATGTTAATGCCATCGATAGTTGTCTTGACGAATTCCCTGAGCTATAGTCATGAACATTTATAACACATTGTGAGACAATCCTCTTGGTGTTTTCGTCCACCCTTCGATCATGAATGTAACTGATATTGAACCCGTGAAAGACAGTCTTTATCGCATCTCTCTATCTGTGACCATTTGTGCAATATTTTTATTTATTGTCGCCGTTGACACTTTTGTTCGTGGCATCATTGCTATCACCTCGACATATCATGAATGGAGAGAATCTATAACTGGTACCATAGAAGAAGGAAGCAATCACGCTTACGGAGAGCATGCCCAGCCTCTTGCTGTTACCATACCAAATACGTAAAATTGTATTGGACGAGTTTTAATTTCCTATGATTCTGTCGGGTAATTTTTGTTTTTAATGAAGCATTAATGGTCAATTTTGTCACAGAATTTTTGACGGAAATACATACATTGAAAAATATTTATCTTGTTGCTTTCATTAACTTCATTGCAATCTTGTTTGTGTCGTTCCATCCACCATCCCAACCGTGTGCGTTGTGATAACTACAATATGTCCTTTTCAGTGAAGTCTAAGAAAATTTAGGTACAATTATCAGTTGTAACTATCAGTTTCAATGAAACTTAATTCATAAGCGAAATAAAGTTGAACGAATGCACTTTTTTTCGTCAATTGCAGAGACATGAAACAAATTATCTCGTGTAATACGAACATGACACTAAAATAAAAGTTCGTTAAAAATCGTTCATGTATGTGGATCAGTGAATTGGAAGTTACTGAAATGTCTGTAAAGTCAAAGGGAACTATTAATTAATTATTAACGTTTCGCCATAAAACCTTGCAAAAATAATACAGTGATCAAATTGGAAATACGGTTGGGTCCATTTTCAACATTTTGAAATTCAAAAATTTCTGCAGCTATGCATACTTGTTTCCTATTTTCAGTTAAACTTGACACTACATAAAAGTTCATTTACAGCGATTTTGTTAATGTCAACTTATATTTTCTCAAGAATGCTTTATTCGAGCTCTACCAATTTCGCACAGATTAAGCTAATTTGGTTTTATTACTTTATCAGAATTCTATTGAAAATGTAGTGACGAGCAGTGACTTTACTTTGCTTTGTTCATAAACCTTCATTTAAAGTGCGGATTGGCAAAATTGGTATCATGCTCGCTTCACTAGAGACGATTTGATGTAATGTAGGTGATAAATCACCTCTCAAACTACTTCAACTCAGTGAACATCAGTAGCCGGAAATAAAAATACAAACGGTTTACTTAGATCTATCAGAACAAAAAGCAGCAAGTCATACAATGGATGTACTGTGAAAAGCAAGCTTTTCTTGTTTTCAAGTCCGCGCAACGCATCTTCTGAATACAGGTTAATTGGAACTTTCAAGTGCATTTTAAACAGACATTAGCAGGTTTAGAAGAACAAGCAACAAAACTCCTATCAATTCTAATCCGCAACATGTTCTATTTCCATCAATGATAATGTATCGGAAATATGCTTTCATAATCATATAAAAATCACTATCTCTGCATTTTCTACTCTGACACAAGCTGTAATATTTCACTTTTTCCTTTAGACAAGTTACTTTCATTCACAGAAACAAATATGTTCGGCGACACAGCATTTTTTGCAGTATTTCCATTTACCGCTATAATTTTCCGTCAAAGAGCACCAGGAGTTGTGAGAATATGTGAATGCTGTAGTACAATTGTTAAAGGTGTTTCCGTCAATTTGAAATGGAAAATAAACAAGATTGCGATTCATCAAATTTTTTTGAACAACCATGTGTTTTGCTGATTACAACTAACAACAGCATGGTGTATAACATTGAGCGATCATAACTAGAGGTTGATTTATGAATAATATTTAATGCGAAAATCATTCCAATAATTGAATATCTGAAGAGCCCGGTCGACTTTTAAATTTTGGAAAAATCCCAAAGAAGCTTGAAGCTTGCAGAAACACTAAAATTTCAATGTTGATCAATTAATATCTTCATAATCAGATTAATGTATCCATCGTCATTTATAGTGCGTGCAATATTTTGAAATTTGAGACCTTGCAGTATAAACTAAGTATGATGGCATATCAGCACGAACCATGGAAATCTATAACAAGGAGATATGTATAACAATTATAGATATCTAGACCTCCTTGTCTATAACTAGCATCTGGAATGAAATCTGATCAGATATCCTTTGCCCTTCTGAGGCTGACTATTTGAATCCATGTCATTCATACAGAAGCTACGTGTATTGTATTCTTGTTGCTCTTGCTCAGCAGACGTTGTGAATTAGTGTACATGTATTTCAAATCATCATCGATGTGTTTGTGGAGACAGTACAAACGCTGGGCGGGTTCTGTGTTTGTGTATCGGTATAGAATGGCAATCACAGTAAATTTTACCAACTACATTTCATTGCTTCCCGTTGAAAAGTAAGCCGCGGGATCTATGGATAACAAACAAAGACTCTCTTCTTTGGTGGCATAGTGTTAATGCATTTTCACAACTACTGAATTTGAAAGCGACAGTGAAATTTTAATCGATCGGGTATTAATCGATCTTCCTCAGACAGAAGAAGAAGAGTCTCAATCGATATCGAAGCATAATCCTCAACGTGTATTGAAAACTGACTTCCTTCGTCGCCGCAACTCAGAGTCATCAACTATCTGTACGAGTAGGCGTATACTGGTACTTTACGAAATGCGGACCAACAGAATCATTAAAAGGTTGCAGGCGAGAGTATTCTCCTCAACTTATCAATGCAACGATCCAAGCATTCAACACAATGAAGATCATGAAAACTTTTATTCTGTTTTACACAATGATTTTAGAGCCTATATGGAAAATGGATATCTTGTGAGATGGATCATGAAATTTCACAAAGTGATGCAATGCAAATATAATGCAAGTTTGCAGTGCTATTGCATTATCTTGTATCAGATAATCCAAATGAGCATCCTGCATGGATATGACAATTTCTGAATACTATTTATAAAATACAGAGCTCGATTCTTTCCTGGTGTATGCTGCATCAATATTCTGAGCTTCTATGGACCGCTATGGCGTCAAAAAGCAAAACAACAGATGTTGTGTTTTTCTTTGGTGCTGTCTCTTCGAAAGTTCATGAATGAATAAAATCATCCCAGGAAGCAATACCAAAATCAATGACCAATCCACGAATCAACGTACCAGTTTGTGTTATTCGATGAACTGTTTCACTTGGAAAAGGGATGGTGACTTTATATCTGTAAAAAAAGTGTAAACCTGAAATGAAAGTTTGTTTTCAAAGGATTAATTATTTGATTTTGATTACTGATTAGCTCTCTTTTTAAGTCTGTGCGTGTTCGTAAATAATTTCTGCCAATAGTGCTCCAATGTTTTATTTAATTGAAAGAAATAGTAGCCAGTAGATCTGTATGAATAATATTGATTGATACATGAATTAGTTTCCTCATAATTCATTTACCGCTGTGCAAAGGGCGGACTAAACCTAAGTCAGACTGAAAAAGGAGCTGTAGGAATTATACTTCAAAATTGATGTAAGTGGGCATAATTTTCCAGATGTACAGAGTTGTTCATAAAAAACGGACCACCTAAAATATGCCAAACTTCAATCGATTATCCTGCCTTTCAGTTTCCTTTTCCATTGACAAGTCACACACCATTCGAGAGCTTATGTTCTCAGCTTTCCAATGAGCCACCATACAGATCTGTATTCGTCATTGTATAAGGTGGACAAAGGTCAAAATGTGAAGATCGCCACTTTTAGAAATTTCAAATTTTCAGTGTGAAAACATGTTAGCATGACAATGAATCAGACACGGGGTGAAAGGGCTTTCCCTGAGCATCCTTTTGATGTATTGTTCGTCGAAATTGGTTTACTTTTAGAAAAGTTATGATGTCTCAGATTCATCGCATAATTTGCTTTTTTTGTCTATTCTGGAAAAGTTGTTTACATTTTGGCGCCAACGAGGTTATTTTCGCGCTTTCAATATCTATGGTGTCTAGACGTCTACTTTACACATCCAAATCAAAGTGTTGGTTGACCCAGATAAGCCGTAAACAAAGTTTCTATTCGGTTTTGAATTCATCTGATGTCATGATGACTGAGTCGAAGTTTGCGAACGTGTTTTTGAAGGGCAAGGTTTCTACTCTTTTGTCAGAAGGACAGTCTGAACGGTCAGTTTGCCGAAAAGTACATAGTTGTCCCAAAGACCACCATTCAAAGGTGGAAAACTATTTTTCCCCCTTCCTGGAAATGTTGGATCCGATCGGGAAGGAAAGACAAACTTTCGAACAGCTCGGATGGTTATTCGCTTGGTAAGAAACGATCCTGCTTTGTCTCCGGCCAGTTGAGGAGTTCACATGAGAAGCCGACGGTTTCTGCCATAACAGTGAGACGCCGCCTGAAAAGTGAGCACTTCATATGCCGCAAGAGACTATCAGGGATCGAATTGACTACCATCCACAAGAGTTAGAAGCTAAAGCGGGCGATAAGCATTGCCACTGGCCTTCTCAATGGAATCAAGTTGTTTGGATTGATGAAGCGTCTCCTGCATGTCTCCGAGGTCACAATGGCCGTTTGAGAGTTAGGATGTAGTCCTTAGGATACAATTCCTGATCATTTGACCTTGCCTGAATCATGGAGGTAAAAGATTGCATATTTGCGCTGCGATATGGATGATTGGTCGAATTGAACTCCATTTCAAAAGGGACAACATGATTTCGATGGATTTGTAAAGGTTTTGCAAAAAGGCAAATCTACTGAAGTTCGGAGTGAGTCTATTAATTCTTCCTGGAGATGCTCTTTCTCGACTTGAAGTTTTGTTAAGGCAAGAGAGGGAGAGTTTAGATCAAGTAGTGATCAATCGCCTGATCGAAAGCATGCGTTTCCGGATTTGATTAAGTGATTGAACTTTCTGGTGAGGTTGCGAAATATATGTAAACACCAGCGAACCTACCACTGACCCTATTAAGGGACAAGTGGCTATACAGAGACACTGAACAACAATAAAAATTTCATTTCAACCTTTATTTTATTTATCTGCCAAATGTGTACCTATTATTGACAGAACTTCATTAAAGTGAGACAAAATTTAGGTGGTCCACTTTTTATGATCATCACTGTAGTTGCTCTTTATCACAAAAATTAATCAACAGATCCAATTTTAAAAGTACCACTAGGCATAGAAATTAACAATACCATAGAAAGTCTATTAATATAGAAATACTATTATCCACTTCTATGCCACTAGGTATGCCTGCTATTTTAGATTTATGTCCAGGTGCTATGTTATAGAAGCTGGACAGAAATCTATACATGCACGACCTACGTTTTCTATGTCATGGATGTAGTGATAGCACATAGATGTCCGTAAATCCACTGATACCACAAGTCTATGGTCTATGGATAGCATATCAATCATAGAAATTAATAATATCATAGAAAGTCCTCGAATGGAAACTTTCATTTTGACTAGCTTTTTCAATAGTATTCATATTTTTCAATTATTTTCTAAGCCTAATTTTCGTCTTCCTTAGGAATCTGAAAACTGTGCATCCTAAGTCGCCTTATGTACAACATTTTCTTCTTGACCGTGCACAACTGAAAACACGATGGTTCTAGAATAGTAGATTTTTAACACTTCATTGAAGTGGCTATGGGTATATGTAAGCTATTTGACAGCTATAGTAATGTCATACTAAGTAAACAAGTCTCAAATTATCAGCATTGTCTTGACAATGTAAATCAATCTAATGACGGCAAAACGAATCGGCGCATGACCGCGAGTTCGTATATTCTTATCCTAACTAATTGATTTTATACTTTGATACATGTGGTTTTTTTCCTTAAATGCTTTTCATTGCCTAAGAATGACATCGATTTCACAGACTCCAAATTATATTTTCACTGTTGATGACAAAGCAACGCGGCTGAAGCAACCCAACCTTTGAAACGAAAGTCCAGGTGATGAAAATGTTTACACAATTTAATTTATATTGATGTTACAAAACCCATTAATGATTTTCTTCATATTAAAGCTTGGAACATGAGCTCCTTTATAAATATTGATCTGGATTCATGATCGTTATCCAGTTCAATCTTTGATCCTGATAACACATCCTTGGTCAGGAGATCATGACACAAGTTGCTGGATTCTTCAGCATCGTCTCCCTGATAAACAGCAGCTTCATCTGCCTTCATATTAGTAATTTTCGGTTTCACCACAGTCCGTCTCAATTGTATTGATGGAGTTTGTTCCTGTAAAATCCTCAGAAGACGGTCTTCATAAAACTGAGCCTCATTATGATACGTCACATCTGATGGATGGGGCATGTTTTCACCTACATTACCAATTACTTGTCCTCTTGAATCGCAGCATCTAGCAGCGGCTGTAGACTGGACTGAAGAATTCGGAGCAGCAATGGGCAATTCTAAAGGTTCATTTAAATGTAGTTGCAGATGCGAGGTCATTTCTCGATGCGGAATGCTTGATTCAAGCCAAGCTTGTGCCGGATTGGACTGTTGTAGACATAATGGACAATGAATATTGTCCTCGTTATTCGTCAGTTGTTTCGAATGCTCTCTAATCCAGTGGTTGTACAATTCTATGCTTGAAAGCCCGGGTTTTGCGCATGCGGGACAAGTTAATGGTGTGCCAATATCATTCACTAAGTCATCACAGCGACGAAAAAGAACTTGAAGAACATGTGAGTCCTCCGAATTACCACCAGTACAGTTTCCCATCAGCGGGTGTTCACAACATCTATTGCACATAATCGTCAACGAACAGCGAAGACAACAAAATAGCATCAACCAATTTTCAGAATCGCCGCAGTTGTCACAGAAAAGTTGCAAGTCGGATTCAGTTGCCGAATGCGAAAACATGATCAGAGCGACAAAATACTAATTTCCTGAGCGCGTCGATATGTGAATGGTTTAGAACTCGATTTTCGCCATCGTTTAACTTGATTTGTCTGGTGGACACTTGAATTCTTTTGACCATGAGACAGGCGTCTTGCATGCTAAATGCTGAATACTGCTTATCACAGAACTGGTTGTGTCACAGAATTAGACAGGTCGCCTCTTCTTCCGTTTGACTAGAAGGGAAGCATTGGAATATGCATAGAAATTGACAATAATAAAACCTCTAGAATGGAAATTAGGCTAAGCTTCATACAATGCACAATAACGGCACATAAATCGCACGTATTTTCACTTAGATGCACCTGCCAACGTCTGTATCATTGGGTTAGAATCAGTCACATGAGTGAATCGAAGCTTCTAATTGGTTCTTCATGCCCCAACTTAGTTCCCCCGGATGTGCCGCGACTTTGAGTCAATTTACATTCTAGCAAACTTCAGATGAACAGTTTATTTCTATGGGAACATGTAATGGCACAATCTGCTGACATAATGCCATAGCAATTGAACAATGAGCAGCCAGTTCAACATCAAACACGCTAAATTGTGCGAAGTTTCAGTGACTGTTATCAACCGGATCACACACCAAAGAGACAGACGATGTCAAGTTCTACGGAGAAGTTTGTGAACGTTTTTTCATGCGCCTGCTAACTTTTTAAAAATGATCGGAGGGCCCAACATTATCGAGAAAACTTTTGCGCAATGATCTGAATTCTTCGAATCTGAAGAAATTGTGGCGATCGGAGCATTTTGAAGGAATTCAGAGCAATCCGCAAGCGACGCACGACTATATTTCCTATCTCTGCAAGGTATTAAAAATTTCTTTTTGCCCACTTATTAAGTTCCTGCATGTGCCATGTGTTTGAATCAGTTTGCACTTCTAGCAAAGTGACACGATTAAACAGTC
The DNA here is from genome assembly GCA_907163375.1 of Prostheceraeus crozeri. Lineage (NCBI taxonomy): Eukaryota > Metazoa > Platyhelminthes > Polycladida > Euryleptidae > Prostheceraeus > Prostheceraeus crozeri. Next base: position 27,627 of record CAJQUW010011559.1, read on the forward strand.
TAATGCTGTGGGTTGTGTGGGTCTCTGCTTGAATAGAAAGGCAACTTCAGATTCACTTAACTGTTTGGAGTTCATTTTCTGTCATGAAACGCGCACTCTCGACAATAGGCTTGCCATAGATATCAAAATCACGCACGACAACATGTTCAATTGCTATTGTCTAGGATTAGACAATTGTTCCATGAATGTTTTATTATCCAGAAGTTCACGGCTGGTTTTGTCTTCTGTTTCTTTAGAAGGGAAGGTTCGCATGAAATGGTGCAATCTATAGAAATTGACAACAATAAAACCTCTAGAATGGAAGGTTGGCTTCATGCAATAGACAATAGTGGCACAAAAATCGCACGCATTTTCACTTAGATACTCTTGTCAACGGCTGTATCTTTGATTTAGAAACAGTCACATGTGCAATTCTAAGCTTTTCATTGGTGTTTCATGCCCCAACTTAGTTCTCCCGGATGTGCCGCGATCTTGAGTCAATTTCCATTCTAGTCAACTTCAGATAAACAATTTATTTCTATAGTGCAATCGGCCAACCACAAAGACAAATCGTCTTGTCTGCGCGTTTGGGTAAGAGGATCAATTTTCCATTGAGCGAATGCAAATTCAAGCCTGAATTCTGACGAAGCAGAACATTGACACCGCATCAAACGTACACAGAGAAAAGTTTAGATCGTGAGGATATATCCATTTTAACGAATTTATCACGGAGAAAAATTCAGTAAAAGATAGGTGACTTTCACTTCACAAACCTGTCTGTCGTCTGCCTGTTGAAGCTCGTGGTTTCTCTGACAAAAGCTGATCTACAATGCACGCGCTTGGCCAATCATGCAAGCCAAAGAGAGACGAATATCTATGTCAATCTCTATATCTTGTTACCATTCATGCAATGGCTGGGATAAGATTATGTCCGCTCTAGACTAACCCACACGCAAATGAATCTATCTCTGTGCTGCTAATGATACCATAGCCATCGAGCAAAGCAACCAGTTCAGCGATAAACCTGTAATGTGTGCGCGGTTTATGTGATTGTCAATTTTGTGTGGCCGCGGGATCAGTTCCTGTGTAGGGGAAGAGGCCGAAAATGAGACTTTCGAAAAACTTTTTTTTTGTTTTTTAAAAACATTTCAAATTGAAACGTAGGAGAGAGTGGGGCAAGTTGGGTATTTTCAAAATGAAATGGTAGATCTCCAGTTTACATATAGAAATGGTGATTATAAGAGTTGATTCTTTATCAAATGGCTTTAATAGTTTTAAAAACGATCAAGCATAAATCCCTACATGGAAACATGTGTGAAGCTTAATGATGTTGGTTTCTACCCAACTTGCCCCATGTCGGGGATAGCTGTGTAATTAGCAATTTTGACACAAGCTGTGGCAAGTTTCTTGCTGAAATCGCTTTTAATTGTTATACAGAGCTGATCATAAAAAACGGACCACCTAAACTGCACTGAAGTTCAATCGATTCTCATGCCTTCCAATTGTGTCGCACAACAACATGCCATGCATCATTCGAGAGCTTGCATTCTCAGCTTTAAAATGAGCTATGGTAGACATGCATCCGTTGTTGTATTTCCTGAGCAGTGCTCAAAACGTGAAAATCGCTCAATTTACAAATTGCAATTTTTCTGTAAGAAAACATGTGAGTATGATAATGAATCAGGGACGGAGCTTTTTCTGATATTTGTTTTGATATACTGGTCATCAAAATTGGTGAACTATAGGAAAAAATTAGTGATGTCGAGAAAGGTATCACAAAATCATGTCACAACTGGAAGGCATGAGAATCGATTGAACCTCAGCGTAGTTTAGGTGGTCCATTTTTTATGGTCAGCTCTGTATTATCAATCATTTGTCTAAGAGAAATACTATTAAGGCTCAATTGCATAATCGTTTAATCTTTACAGACGATAGACCTTAACAGACTCCCATCTGGCATTTTTGCTAATGCAGTTTGAAAAAAGTCCTTCATTCAACGATCTATTAAATAAACACAAAAACAGAGAACAAATTTCTGGGTAAAACAGTGCGTACGAAATCCACCACCATGTTTGGGAAAATTGGGCTTGTAGGACAATCTTCGAAGTGTCTCCCACGGAACATTGTATTCGCCGGCGTTAAGTGTTATCAAATTTCTATTCTTCACTACTTTGATAGCTTGCGAGAGATCTCCTGTGGAATGTTCAGCGATTTTCTTCTTAATGCAATTTCTCACCACTATTTGTCAAACTTGTCTGCTGCCACTCGTGCAATGTCGCATACTTTGGCATTGAATAACTTATTGTAAATGACTCACACATTTTAAAATTTTGAATCTGTTCAATCCTTTCTGTTTGTAAACGCCTGCGATTTGTGAAGCAGGTGTTAAAATTGCAGAGAAAATTTGGAGTACATGGATATCGAATGAGCCAGCAAGTGATTGAATAGAAAAATATCTGATATAAAAACAAACTCACTTAAACGAAATTGGTATGAAAATAGATGATGGTACAAGTTGAGTAGCTGTACTGAACTCGCCCCAAGTCAGCATGGTCTTATGGAGTGCCACACAAATTATTTGCCACATAAATTATGGAGACATTTGTTCAAGTTTGGCCATTCTTGGAAAAGTAGTAAAATAATTGCATGGCTTCTCAAGAATAAGTCCTCAGCCACACTGCGAGCTTTTCCAAGCGTTTCCGAGCAAAGCGTTTTACGGCTGATATATTGCAGTCATTACTATTTAATTATATTATTAATTACATTATATATTATATATATTTAATTTATATTATTTAAGTCATCATTGCAGCAGTTGTAGACTGCCACGCTGCGAGCAAAGCGAACCATAGCGATTGATAGCTTGCGGAGATATGTTTGCTCGTGTTTGCTTTGCTTTCAGCGTGGCTTAGTCCTAAGACGAGTTTTGATGTCCAATATTTCGTATTTCTTTGTCACATGACGAAATGACAATAAAATGTTGATGCAGAATAAATGAGAGAGCTCGATGAACACTATTCGACTAATGTCCAGACATTCAATGCACAAATCATAGATATACAATAATTAAGCAAGCAGGACGAATTGAATATCTAAGGTAAGAAAATTACTACTTATAAAAATGACTGTAGGGTTTCTCCATTGCAACCATTGACAAGAGAAGGCAAAACCTACGAATATGTAGGGCTTCCAAAGCGAGTCTGTTGCTGATGTTTCTCTTTACACTCAGAATTTTCCATTTTCCATTGTCTTCAGGTAATGTTTCATGATCTTCAGCCATGTATTGGTAAAAGCAGAAGCGGACGAAGTTACATGCTCTCTGATTCTGGAGCGTATAGTTCGCGCTGTTCGACCGATGTATTTGTTGAGACACAAACTACAAGTTCGTATACAGTAAACTTTCTATAACAACGTCGTGGTGTTTCAGCTCTTTCACATGTCCAGCAGTCTGGTTTGCATTCGGGACTTTCTCTTTTCTTCCTCCGCGGCATGTTAAGAGGCCTTTCTGTTTGGCAAATTGTTCTTATCTTCTCTTTCACTTCACATTGATGTGCCAATTTGATCACTTTCTTTTTGTGCCGATCGATGAATGGAAGTTTGATGAAAGTCACTGGCCCCGCACTGCTCTCTTCTTTTGTGAATGGTTGAAGCTCACCGGCGAAACCATTTTGCCTTGAATCTCGATCTAAGACGGGATTTGGATGAGACCAATTGCGATGTTGAAGAGTTTCGGTTAGCCCTCCAGTTTTCGCCTATGAGTATAGGGAACGTTTTCGGCTTACAGAGGCGTGAGCTGAGAATGGTAAACTTGCGTCGCTATATGGAATGGTTTGACGCATAATGAAAAGATCGACATCACAATTGGCTTCATCCAAATCCAGTCCACGTCCACTCCCCTCCCCCAACATGGATACAGGTTGTCAAGGATTGATAGTGTAATTAAAATATGAGTTTTGAGTAACTGCAAAGAAAGACATGAAGTTTACTCCATCAGTTTGTAGAATAGATATTAAAATTTACTTCAATTAAACATACTTACTCTGCGACTGATCAAACAAAGTAAGGTACGGCTTTAGCGATTGATCTCAATCACAATATGAGTGTTAGCATAAATGTAAAGTGCATTACATGTAGTTGCATGTTTCAAATTTGTGCCTATCGATTTACGAGAACGAAGGAATGTGAAAAATGGATTCATTACTCAAAAATCATCTTTTGTAATTTTAGTAAGAAAAATATTGGCCCAAACATCTCAAACGATTGCGGTTCTCTTTCAAAGCCAGTTCAAGGAGGTTGTTCACCAACAGGCTTTAAATTCATCACATTCATCAAGTGACTCGGAGGAAAAGTCTGGTTCAGTTGAGACTTGGTTTTGATGTGAACGATTTTTAGATACTTACATGAAGCCGAGAATTTGTTGTTCCTCAGATGTAAGCCACCAGCAGAAAACTGATCTCAGTGACCTGGTAAGTTATTGCATCATTATAAAAAATCGATATGTCATTTTCAGCAGACTAATTGGTTCAGCTTTTCCTTGCCGAGCTCTATAACTCGTAGCGATTTCTCCAGAGAAAAGGCTTACTTTATAGATATAGGTTTATACACTGTATTTATGAATATTCCATAACAAATGCTTTCTCTTTAAAATGCGGTATATGCATGTGTGATACATAAAGTTATCTATGGGTATGGGAAGTCCATGGGAATCACATTCGAATTGGACGAATAGCCCCATTAAACGCATTCATAGGGAAGAATGTTCAAGCAAATGTGCATTCCACGAATTTGTACTTTCCTACGGCCTCCAACCACCTAGAAGAAGAAAGGATAGATTCTCCGTGTGTCCGTGACGAGATGATGTAAAGGAGTGAACCGTCGGCCGTAAAAGGCGATCAGATCATAATAATGGAAAGACAGATGATGCAATGGTTAGAAGAATGTGTTCTGGGAATGATCAATGGACACAGGAGTGAAGACCTAATGAAGAAGAAGAACTACGAGTCAGGGACGCGGAGCCGTGTTACTTTGGCCGGAGACGAAGTGCTATCAAATGATAGGACTCCAGTCTACTACCCGAGCGCATGTTCTCGGTCGCATAAACTTCTAATCAGTGACTTGACCTTCGATCTCGACTTCAGGTTGATGTTGTCGACACCATGATGTTTTTAAGAGCGAATAATGGAATGCTGTTGTGACTTTCAAATAGGGTTTCTCCGTTGCTTTTCATATCTTTGTCAAAATGTGCCATAAATTAATATCTAAAATTGTGTAGATAACCTCTCATAGAAAACGATTGATAAGTGCTCAGCATGTGTGCTCAGCAGTGCACACTGTGCATAGATTCAGATAGGTTTGCAAAATAACATTTGATAGATTCAAATTAAAACGATTATTTGCAAATCGGACTTTCATTGAGCTGATGACTCGTTAATCCTCTGTTATGGATGTGCATATAAACATCGTAGGCCCTACAATTTTGAAGTGAGAATACTCCACTGCCTGAATATGATTTATGGTTTATATGATTTTTATATTATTATATTTACTTTCTAATATGATTTTTCATATTGATGTTTTGATACTATTCAAAAAATAAGTCACATTATATGCAATATTGAGCTTTTATTTTGTCTAGTATTATTTTTCATAGTGGAGACCAGACTCGCAGAGTATGTAGAATCAAAATGACAGGACTCTTCGACATTAACGTTGCCTTCGTCTTAAATATATAAATTTCATTATTCGAGTCCGTACTATTTTTGTTATCGTTTTCGTATTATATTTATCATGACTTTTCTCTTTCGCTTTCGAGTTTTTACATAATTCATCATTTTTTGATTTTTGAAAACGGCCTATAGTAATTTATTGAAAAATTACCTCCAATTATCTAGTAGTCTACAAATAATGCTTCTCAGTTCTTTGCATGATATTTTACAATGTTTGTATAGTTTGAGCAGAATGATTGCACGTGCATAAGTGAATTGAAGTAAGGCCTATTTTTGTTGGGCCAAATTTATTGAAACCGTCTAAGCTATACTGTCAAAGAAATCACTGTAATAGCTGTCACAACAAGGTTTTGTTATACCGCAAGTATGTTTCTTCTGCCGCGGCAATAATATCGGCTTGGTCTTTCGTATGAATGAACATTATTTACATTTCATGACTTCACTCTCGCAGATAAGGTGGTCCTAAAGCGAACTCATCGGTCTCTCCGACTCATCCATTTCACACGAAGCAAGAAAGACGAATTCACGAAAGATACCGTAGTCAAAACGTCATCATCATATCAACATCAACGCTTCTTTCACATGTTTTGTCAGAGCTCGAAATGCAGTGTGACTGAGGTTTATACTGCAATAGTTACACAGTTACTTTCCTCAATTTCAACCTGTGATCTTCCATGTAAGGATATTATATATGTAATAGTTATAATAAATGTATAAATATGGTAATAAGCATGGAAGTTGTTAATTTAACCATGGCGAAGTCCAAGCAACTGAAACTTTTCTGTATATTTAATTGAATTATTTAAGGATTCTTTTAGCAAGGCCTTGAATAACATGTTTTTACTCTACACGTTTGAGGAAGATCAACGGATACCTATCCCGAGAAAACAAAATTATTCTAATATTAGTAAGACTTGCACGTTCTTACTAAAATTATTCAAGCAACTTAAATGCATTTTCTCAAGTTTATGATAATATTAGGATGCACTTCCTAAGTTAACCATAAAAGCCGCCTGAAATATTCAAGTTAACAATATTTTTCTGTTAGCTTTCAAAGTAAGTTTGGCCTCAATCTCATATATAAGTCAGGAAAATGAAACATCGGGTATGGTACATTATGTGCACTCAATAGTGCACACCCTCTCGCTTCCTGTTGGTCCGGGGTTGCAGACCAGGAGTATGGAGGTCGACTTCTTTAAGCAGTTAACAGGATAAATCCAATGATCCTATTCAATCATGTCTATGTCACTCATCCAATGAGACTTCATTACAAGGAGTCAAGCTGGTTTCTTGATACATCTCCTGCACATCACATTCCATGAGCCCCCAGTATGAACGAATCACATCACAATCAGAGCAATCGAGAGAGGGAATGAATGACATGAATAACGAGATCGGAATCATGTCTCAATGGCTTTTATGAAAAAAAGCTGTGTGCAAAAATGTGCAGCCTGCAAGGCGCATGCACTTTGGGTACCGTGAAAGCTCCGATGGAACATGAATTGTGTTTTTTTATTATTGTATTATGTATTATTTTATTGTATTTTTTTTATCGAAAACTTCTCGACCTCTTGTCGGGTGCAGACGTGCGTTTTCGATGCTCTCGTACGACAACTTTCCATGCTTCTAACTTTGGAACTAGACATCGGATTGCCAAGATTTTTACCTCAGTCTGCTCGCCGTCCTTCATTCTATCAGACTGTAGTCAGTGCTGCTTCGACTGTGCCATCATCACAGCTCTACGACCTGGTCAAGTGGTGCCATCTCTGAACTCAATCTCTCCAGTTTTTGTCTCTCTGATTGGCTGGCTAGCTCCCGCACGCTCAACTGCTGCTTCTGCCTCGATTTCTATCATCGCCACAGCTCCGAAATCTTCGTCTGGTAGTGCTAAGTGCTTTTACCATAGACTTCTTGACTGCATGTGCATTGTCGCGCTGAGAGATACAAGCCCGCTGCCGTCGCTTAGTGATCAATAACCTGTCTTCAATAACCGATGATCGTCGCTGCGTACGATTTGACACAACATCTGCACAGTGGTCCAGCGGTCAAAGACGCTGGTTGGCGATCCACGGACACCGGTTCGAGACCCGTCGTGAGCATTTTTTGGAATTTTGTTTCTGTGCATCTCTACACATTTATTACTCATTTACATCTTTTTTGGTTTATCAACCCGAGACTCCCGCTCATATCATCTCATGTCCCAACCAGCATGCTGGTCCTGTCATCTGGTCGGTACGAAAAGGAAGAAAGGACGAGAGTGTGCATCGTGCAATCGATATTTCCACCTCACATGTGTCGGGCTTACTCAGAAAGAGTCGTCTTCGATTACGTCCTGGTCCTGTTCAGCATGTTTACCTCTTGGTGCTCGCACTCTTCACTTGGATGCTCCAGACTCATCCTTGGAAGCGCCCTCGATGGAGACGATTCTACAGTGAATTTTCGCCAAAAGACGGAACCGTAAAATCCCTGCGCGACTCCCCAAAGCGGTTCGTTGAACTGCAGCTAGTGCACTGGCGACTGCGATCGACAGGGCAGTGAATTCTAACTCACCGCTGAATTGGATCCGTTTGTTTTGCTTCGCGCCAATCGCCCTCGGCGTGCCAACCAACCGTACCTCCTCCGGCGCGTCACTTTCGTCCAGCCTGCGATAAACCTTGACTGCTTTTGAAAGCATGACGAGTGAACAACTTTTGGGTATTCTCGAGAACCTTGATGCTGCTCCCCATGTCGATTGCTTCTCCGTTTCATCCGAAGTCAGAGTCATCGCATCCGACGATACGATTGCGCATCCGACTGACAAAGTCGTTGAACTCCTTCGAGAGAAACACCCTCCCGGTCCTGATTGTGTCAATTACTGTGACTCTTTCGACACCCCACAGATTGTAGTGACCGACGCCGATATTGAAGCTGCTCTCAAGTCCTTCCCCGGAAGCAGTAGTGGTGGGCCGGACGGATTGAGACCCGGTCACCTTCGCGACCTCACAGGACATGCTGCCTACGAATCGGGACGCCGCCTCCGAGCTTCAATCGTCGTCTTGATGAGAGGACTCTTCAATGGGACCGTGTGTACTTTCGGAAGAGACTCGCTTTTTGCTGCGAACCTCATTGCACTGCGGAAGAAGGACGGTGGCATCCGGCCCATCGCCGTCGGCAACGTCTTTCGTCGCATAGCTGCCAAAATCGCTAGCCGCGCCGTGTGTATATCTTTGGCACCACAGCTCCGCCCCGTACAACTTGGTGTCGGCATTCCTGGTGGAGCGGAATCCGCCGTTCACGCAGCTCGGGAGTACATCTACCGGAACCGCAATACATCAAAGCTGCTTGTTAAGCTGGATATGCATAACGCTTTTAACTGCGTGAAGCGAGAACATATCCTGATGACCGTCGCGCGTCGCTGTCCCGAGATCGGCCGACTGGTGCGTCTCTCTTACGGCAGTCCGACCAACTTGCTTGCAGGAAAAGCAATCATCAAGTCTTCCTGTGGAGTTCAGCAGGGTGACCCGCTTGGCCCGCTCCTTTTCGCCCTCTGCGTCGATGAAGTAGCCAGATCCGCCAAGTCAGAGTTCAACGTATGGTACCTTGACGACGCAACGCTCGCTGGACCACCCGACCTTGTCTCCGACGATCTGAGGAGGATCATACCCGTCCTCTCAACGATTGGTCTGCAGGTGAATCCGACGAAGTCGGAGGTGATCCAACTATCTGAGTCGAATGTTCTTACCACACAAAACATCAGTACCCTATTCGATTGCTTGCCAGGTGCTCAAATCACCTCCATAGACTCTGCAGTGCTCCTTGGCTCTCCTTTGCATCGGCAGGGAATAACATCTGTGATTCGACAGAAGAGCGACACCCTGTCCAGAATGGCGCTACGACTACACTGTAATCCTGTGCGTGCGAATTTAGGTCGCACTTACGTGCCAAAAGCCTGGTGACACTCGAGAATAACAAATGGGTGCCAAATAGGTGCAAATCCTAGATGGATTGGCACATAGAAAAATCAGATATAGAGCAAAAATCAGCACTGCTTACAAATTAAAATTTCTGTAGTATGTAAAGATGTTATAATATGATTATAGCCGAAAATTTTATTTCCCATTACAGCTTTACTTATAATTATTATTGATAGCAGGCCTATGCCATATAGCATTTAATACTTCACATACTTTAAGGGAGTGAATCCTGATACATAGCACATTTAAATTGAGAAAAGGTTTCCATCATATAATAGAATAAAAAATCAAAACATCATGGAATTGAATAACAAAATATATTTTTAATACAAACGCATCATACTAATGAGAGCATACTCTTTGTCCATCTACAAAATGGCATGCAACAAAATGGCATAGGCGTATACATGCAGATGCATCTTACTGAATCATGAGAAGAAAAATCTGCCAAATTGAGATACAAAACTTGTACAATCATTCAAAATAATACTAAAATACAATCAATTGCGGTGTTTATTGTGTTTATCAAAATTGCCTCTAAATGAATTGCATAAAAATGTCGTATAAAGTGTTCGTATATTACAAAAGGATGAATATGGGAATGATTCCGAAACAATTCATAAGTACAGTACTACCAAAAAATGCAAAGATGACGATTTCTGAAACAAATTAAGTCAACATAAAAATTGTTATGTTGTGCAATAAAATCTGAAGATATGTTAAAGCTAGGGGTCAGTCTATTGAATTCTCAGAGTAGGAGTTTTGTAACCTATTATCAAGATAAATAAAGACTTAGATAAACATGTGATATCATTCTGTTTTATGCACAAGCGTAAATAATTTCCGTCTGGAATTCACAAACAACGTTGTGCTTATTCTTTTATATATTTACTACTTGGAAAGAAGGAAGTCAATCAATGCTAATTTTTGCTAATTTCTGAGTGATAGCTACATAATGAACTTTAGCAACACACTACAGTGCTCATACTGCGGTACTCAGTTTGTACAGTACCGCAATTAGCAAAAATTAACGCTGTTCACTTCATGAATCTATCAAATTGAATAACGGTACATTTATACCTTATTGTAAATCTAAAAGATAACAAGCAGGGCCACATATACCAGTACTACGTTGTTTTATTGCATGTTTACAAATATCTATGGAAATAACACCTTCGAAAAGAATGTTATTTATCTACATGCGCAATGGGTCTATAGCAGAGTTTTAAGGCTGTGACCTTAGATCTGGTCAAACTGAAGACTAAATTCCTTAAAGGAAATAATTATTGGTTACATTTAAAATCAATGCTTGTTTGAGACATTGATTGATTTAATCACAAAGGTACAATCTTTTTTTGTTAGAGATCTTTCGATCATCACCTCGATGACCATGGTCACTGCAATTTATTATCCTCAAATATATCAACCTCTCGTAGGAATCTATGATAGTCGAGGTTTTATTTAAAATATATCATAGTTTCCTACGAATGGTTGAGATATTTAAGGATGATAAAATTGTAGTGATCATGATCATCGGGGTGATGATCGACAAATCTCTAAATAAAAAATCAATGCGTATGTCTCAAAGAAATTTTATCTAAATTCCTTGCTATTTAGGACACTACTGTACATGAAATAAACAAAAATGATAGCGGAATGACCGGATCTTACTTATCAATATTGAAGAAAGGTTTGGCGTCTAATGTGATTCTGGGGTTTTTATCTTATTATTGAGGACACCTAAGATTCATAACTTTGACAATATAGCGGGTGAAATAATCCAGGAAATGCAGTAAGAGTATATTCTTTCACTAAGACAATTTAGTATTTCACTAAATCAAATTAATTGTGTCTAAAAAAATTTTCGCTGCTATATTTTTGTAAAGGTCTTTCTGATGCCCATGATACCTTCCATGACTTCCAGTGACTTCCAGTTTTCGCCTCTTGACGCGATAAATGATTAATATTGCATACCAAGAAACAGCACGAAGATATGTAGAAGAATAGTTTGTAGGCCACCATCGCACTCAATCTCTACTCCATCACATATCGCCTTTGTGTCTTCAAATCTGACAGGTTCCTGAAAGAAAAGAAACGTGAAATGATACCACGTGAAACATACAAAAGTCTTAGGATTCGACAATGTGTAATATTTTCTGATCTCAGAATTCATACCGTAAGCAATATTATACTATTCAACTCAATCAGAGTTCGGATCGGGCCGATATTTTTGCTCGACCCGATATCACGGATAGATCCAGACGGAGGATGCAATCCCCACCAAAAGTAGGACCTACTTAGGTAGTACATGTATTGGCATTTTCTCTGATTTTAGTTAATTGGAGTTGAAATTAATTCCCATTTTTCCCCGGCTGCATATTTTAAGACATTGCTGAGACATGAGTAAAAGATGCGCAGCAACTATTTGTCTGAGGAGGGCAAAAATAATATTCAAATAAAAGAACATCATGGACTTTTCGATGGCACCGTGTACTAATTAGAGAGCTGCACGATGCTGAGAACGATCGCCAATTTCATTTAATGATAATTTGATCAAGTTCTGACCTACATACAGGTCTTTTTTCTATCAATTTTTTAAATGGCCGTCATTCTAAAAGTACACATCCTTAAAACAAACGAAGAGAGATTTCATGGGAGAGTACGCCAAAAACACACATGTAATAATTTCAGATTGATTGGATAAATAGTTTACGAATAATCGCATTTCAAAAATGACAGTGAACTTTTAAAATCAAAAAGTCAAATTTTGCACAAAATGTGGATTTATGAAGAAGTGAGCATAGAAAAAGGTGACTTTGTTACTGTACTGATAAAAATTGGTGTATTCCTCAAATGAATCTGAAATATTTTAGGAATCAATAGCATATTAAATCCATGACATCTATTTGAAAAAAGGTTAGAAAACTACCTACATTGATAGGTAGTTTTCTACTCATTGGTATGTTTAAGATGCATTTCATCTATCTCTAATCATCAACTTGTTCTTCTCTATAAACGTGTTTTTGATATGCTAATAATTGATAACAAAACATTTTTTTCACCTAAAGCTACACTCTTATATTTTCTCACCTAACTTTGAAGATCATTTTTAAATTTTTTTCATAGCGATAAAAAATTCATTTTGCATTACTTTATGAAGAAAGCTCGCCGAGGTGAATTTTTCTTGCGAGTAGAACTATCACACAATCATCATACCATCATATAATCATAATTGACAATATGTTAGCCAATAATACGAGTATCTGTTGATTGGTTGGATGTTCCATAACATAATCGCGCGATACTCATCCTTGTTTTCACTCCCAAGCATGGGAAAGCGATTTCAAAAAATTACTTAGTTCTGTCTTGAGAAAGCCCTCCACATGGTGACAAATAAAGACAAATGTATGAAGATATCATAAAATTGACACTTTTATATTGAATTGCATGTTAATCGTTAGCTATACTCTTTAGTTTCAAATAGAATCTGTGCCGCAATACGTGTTTGTAGCATTTACGTGATGTGAGTGGTCTTCGTGAATGATTCGTAGAATCCGTGAATGAGAGATTCATATTTGCGTACCAAATACCATCCAACCGTTAACTTTTCTGGTGAGAAGTCTTAAATTTGCTGTTTATGAAGTAAAAACAATGTTTTATTTTTGCACATTTTCAGATGCAACTCAATTAAATTTATTCCTGTAAAAAAAGTAAAAAAATAAAAAAAAACTAGGAGAGCGATGATGTACACAGCTATATGTGTGCTCAAACGAATTACCGTTGAGTTTTCGTTTAATAACATAATCAGAAGGGGAATGCATGTGTACATGGTTGGTGAAGTCTATCCTGATTTCTCAATTTCACCGGCACACATTATTTCTGCATCACTTGAAGCCAAACACTAAACTGTCAGACGATCGATTTTTAAATTGTGAGTCAGAAAAATACTTACGTTTTTCACTATTTCTAAAACTGTATCTTTGTATATTTTGATTCCTGATGAGAACATCAGATATTTGTAAATGATATAAACTTATTATAACGAGTAAAGAACATCTGTTAGAAAGGATATTTCTGTCAAAGAATCATAATTTAAGAAAAACATGATAATTTCCTTATTTTATCTCATACACAGCTGTATATGTTCAAAAATATATAGTTTCATAAAGTTCCAGATGATTTGTTTTGTATGTGTCATCTAGTAGTGGCCATAAAATTTGTCTACAAACATCATAAACATTCTGAAGATTATCTGATGAACTTAAAATGTCAGAAACAGAAACGACCTACAAGTAGGTATATTTTAGTCTCAACCTTCCAGACATTCTCCAGAGTTATAGTTTGCATTTCTCAACAAGTGAATGGTACAGGACTATTGTCAATTCATTGGACTATTATGCAAAGGTAAAAATTCCACCTCCCTGGTCTTTTAAATGATAGTTTTTTATCCTAAGCTTCATGTGCTTGTCAAAATCATAGTTTCATTGCATAAATTAGTAGCTCTGACCATGAGATATGAGTATACAAATCAGGGGTGCGGAGTCGGAGTCCCGGAGTCCTATCAATAACTAGACCGGAAATATAATACAAACAAATTATTTATCCTTGTACATAGCTGTCACTGTCTTGATGTCAACTTTCTCTGTCAAACAAAAATACTGAGACAGCAGTGCATGCAAAGCTTGTAGTAGTTGACGGAATGAATCGTGATAGTGAAAAAAGGATTGTCTTTTCACTCGGTGATTTAGTAGAGAATACAAGCCTTCCTAGCCTCGATCACAGCTGCGTACCAAAGATCACATCAGAGACAAAAGTGAAATACTAGTTTGTTTTAGAACATTGCCTCTTACCCTCACGTTAATCGTGTGTGATGCCTCCTCTAAAGCGCATATTAAAATCGAAAGTGCACTCATATTTTTTGAAGAAGGATGAGAGATTTTCCTGCCTGGTAGAGACTGGAGAAAAACCGTGTGAAGCACACAGCAACAAGATGGGAAGAGCCGAGTCGCAATCATCCAACTTAACCCATAACGGCCCATTGTTCGTTTTTCGAACAGATGGGTTTCATCAACCGCATTCAACTACGTCATTGATCGATTCATTTCGACTCTCCGTTCAAGGCAGTTGATAAACAGTGCTAACGCGTAGCAGCAGTCATTTGTCTCGTCTACGCCTTCTTGCAATTGCAGCTGCTGCAAGAGTTGTCGACAGTCACGAACTTTTCAGTAAGTCACCTTTGCTTCAAATAATCTAAGCTTATGTCGGTAATTAGAGTTAGAGGTAGCAATGAATCATAGTAATAGCAACAGTAGACTAAAAAGATTATTATTGTGTCATTTGCAGAAGAGTTGATAATGTTTTAGTATACGCAATGAACATTTATATTTTGCATGTTCGTTTTTCGAACAATGGGACTTAGACATTTCTGAAATCATAAATCTAAGAAATATCCACAGTAGTTACAGTTTGAAACAATATCTTAAGAAAATATTTTTGCCTTTCAGCTGATCAATGTCACGCTACATACGGACAAAGACGTTATACACTATAGATGAAGCTGTGGAAATAATCGAAAATGATGATTCTGTCGATGTAGACAACATCGTTATAATTCCGCCTGATAATACCGGTAATGTGACTGATGAAGAGGAAACAGAAGACCGTAACATAATTCCTCATGACGTTCCCGGTACGATTGAGGTAGATTACACCGATATATCTGCAGAACAAGATGAACAAGACATTGAATTCAAAGAGAATCGACCCTCGCATAAATCTAAGAGTCGGACTGCTCCCCCTTCTCGGAAAAAGTCGGAGACATTTCGTCAACCAATTCCACAAGAATATCCGACTGCAATTTTAGATAGCCATCCCACTCTTACTAAGAAGAATCCTTTTGAGCTCTTCTCAATGTTCTACACTGAGGAAATGAACCAGCTGTTAGTTACAGAAAGCAACCGTCATGCTAATCAAAAGAATTTTCACCGGTCGTCTTCTACAATTGACGAAATGAACAGATTTTCCGGAATATTTCTCCTTTCTGGATACGTCACTCGTCCTAATCAGCGCTTATATTGGAATACAGATGAAGATGTGACTACCACTATTGTTAGGAAACCTATGCCAAGAAACCGATTTATGGACATGAAGAGGAGACGGAGATGGAGACGTCGTTATAGCCGTATGGAATGACAACAGACCGATCTACGTTGCCTCAAATCACCAGGGAGTGTCCCCAACAATCAAAAAGCGGCGGTACTCACGGATTCAAATTTCATACATTCAAGTTGACTGCCCTCAAATGATTCGCGGATACAACTCTAGAAAGGGAGGGGTCGATCTTTTCGACCGCTTCCTTAGTGACTATCGTCCGAGCATCAAAGGGAAGAAATGGTGGTTTGTTTTTATACCCATGTCCTGAATGTATGCGTCGTTGCTGCGTGGCGAATTCACTGTGAAGTTGGTGGAATCATGCAGCAACTTGACTTTCGCCGGTATGTCGTGAGGACCCTTTTACAAATGCAAGCATCTTCCAGTTCCGAAATTCCAGCCACCGTTCACAGTGTTCTACCTGACATTCGCTTTGATGGTATTGGACACTCCTTGCAAAAAATCTCTGAAGCTCGATGCAAAGCTTGTCAAAAAAACACAACTTACAAGTGCGGTAAATGCAATCAAGGACTTCACCAAAAGTGTTTTGCAGAATATCACATTCGTAAATGACATTCGAACATATAAATCTGGATATACTTGAAATAAAGTAAACTTGGAATATTTTGCATTTTTGATAGCTGTAAGACCCAATGTTCGAAAAACGAACATGTGTCCAGAAGATACGAAAATTAACGGATTCTAAAATTTCGATATATCATAGTCTTTTATATCACACAAGAAGCATTTATGCAAGTTTTCAGTGTTTTTTGCTCGTTGAGTTAAGTTTGGGCTTTTATGGGTTAAAGCGACATTTGATAAACTTTCATCGAAAAATGATTGATAATTGATACAGAAATGATCACTAAGGATAGGTTCAGGTAAGCCTATAATGATCTATGATGTAGGTTACCAGATTTTTAAAAGAACTGGGCTATGTGTACTTGCCACCCGGAGTCGGAGTCAAAATGATAGGACTCCGCATCCCTGGCATAAATTGAGGTGGAAAATGTTTCACAATATCAATCTCCATGCCTTGCTTCAAAAGATGATGCAAATTGTATAAATTTTGGCGCAGTGGTACAAGAGAAAGAGCTATTGAAAATACAGCAAATTTCATGAAAATTTTGACAAACTTTAACTTTTTTGTTATCATTCAACTTGATCTATTTACAAATGAGATAAAGCTATCATAATTTCAAACACATTTTCTGAATCGCTAGATCTTTCGAATGGTGTTAACTTTTACACATTTTAGCAATTTTATCAACAAGAAAATTGCTGTAGACTGAAATGAATAGAAAAGTACCTACATGTAAATTATTGTTAAACATTTCGAGATTACTTTTTACTCCAGATGGAGGTGTCATTGTAACAGTTTCAGGTTTACAATGGAATTTTATAGGATTTAAGATTTAGATGGAGCAAGTATCGAAAGTTGACAATATGCAATAACTTACTGAGCTTTCCTCAAAGAAACAAGCCTCCTTTTCTCTCATTCGCCTTATTATTTGACGAAAAACTGTCCAAATAATGGAGGCTGAAAAATGTTACAATAAGAATTATAAAGCGAAAGCGAAATAATGAGTAGTCACGCATGGAGCTTACTTCGATTCATTGGGAAAATTTCGCCCGGCTTTCACAGACGGACAGCTATCCGATCTAGACCCTCCTCCAGGCGCTCAACCCATTCATAACAAGAAGGGGTTACAAAAGTAATAGTCTGTCTGACTGTTTGATGCGTAGAACTGCACGATCATTCCAGCTTGATGTAAGAGCTGCAAAATAGTAGATAGTAAAGTAGCAGTTAGTCGCGTCACAAACAAATCAAATTTCAAAATTTTAACATGAAAGTCGATCTAATACGTATACTAATTTTAAACGTCAGCATCCATCATTACTAAATAGACCTATCAACAGGGCTGCCATGGGATGGGGATTAAATGGGGATCCCCATCCCTATGCGGATAGGATTGGGATTGATATTTTCCCTATGGGGATCCGCACTATGGAGAATTGAGCTTATCACTGTGTCGATAAAATTACTTCATTAATTTAAGTAAATGTACGTACTGTACTATATACATTCTGTCGTCAAGGTCCAGAAACAGTGTCTCGAGCGCTCAGCTAACTTCAAATGAACCTTGAATTAGAATTAACTATCCACCAGCTACTCATGCGGCTTTCGAAGACTCGTGAAAACTAGGGATAACGAATAGCTGAGATTCCTGACTTCCCTACAGTACATGAAACTTTATCAGAATATGTTAGTTTATTGCTTCGACAATTTATAATAAAAGTTGTAAGTAAGTTTTTATAGTAACAATTGTAAGAGTTTTGGTCTTAAGTTTCATGATGTTCTGAATTGTCATATGGAAAGTAGATGCGCAATGCGTAATCTTTTATAAGCAGATATACTGATCATGATATATTATGTACGGTTGAAATTTATCAAATTATTTTTTTGTTCAGAAATGAAACAATGTCCTATTGAAGCCAAAGATAGTTAGATAACCATGAAATACCAAGTAATCACTAGGAATAATCATATAGGAATAATTCAACTATGCACAAAATACTGAACATTCCAATAGATGCAATCACACTGGGGACATGGAAGGTCCTTCATTAACTTTTATAATACTATATGTAGTACTATATAGCCTTTTTCCTATTTTCATAAAATAAGTTTTGAATACTTATCCAAGGTAATAAGTACATACATTTTATTTTCAACATGTAGAACATCGTAATGGTAGGCATATCTTTTGTCCATATGTAGGAACATGATAACAACTCGTGTGGGGATCTACACACGAATTCCAAGGGGACGGGGTGAGGATAGGAAATCCATCCCCACGGCAGCCCTGCCTATCAATTATATTACTAAGCTTTTGACCGTTGTCCGGTTAAGTGATTTGATATTTTTATGTTATGGGTTTCCAACGTCTTCAGTGGAACTCGACGTCATCTAACAAGGATTGACAGACAAATGGCTTACCACTACACCTTTTCCATTTCTATTTCAGATTTTTCCAAATGAATTTCAGACTTTTCCAGATGGATTTCAGATTTCTCCAATTGAATTTTAGATATCTTCAAAGTTGAGTCCCTGATAGATATCTGAAATTCAATTGGAGAAATCTGAAATCCATCTACATGTATGTAGAAATGTCTGAAATTCATTTGGAAAGATTTGAAATCGATTTGGAAATATCTGAAATAGACATGGAGAAGGTATAGATCATTTCAGTAGGTATTGTAAATCAAATATCCTTATTGCTCTAACTCTTATCCATTTTCTTAGAGCTGTTTTCCACAGACTAAAGTTAATAAAATAAAAATCTAAAGCTTTATGCTAGGATGAACGAAGGTTTACGCATCCGGTATGTGTGTTATGATGAGACATGATGCGAGGAGACTATGTTATTCAATACAGTGCGCTATCCACGAGTATCAGATGCCTTATTAGAGTCCTGGAGAGCGATAAATCCCAGTTTTCTATACACGAATCAACCTGAAAACAATTTGAGAATGAATTGTGAGCATATTGAGCATGTAATATATCATATTCTAAGAACGCTGGAAATTTCTAAATGACAGAATCATTTTTAAAATATATACAGTATACATGTATTGGCATACAACAGAGCAATTGAATATTATTGAAATTATCTTGAATCACCTCTAGTGATTTTTGAAAAGTGAACGACAGATTGAACCTTTTTTCTGTTGTGGAAAAGGATTTTTCGGATCTGTAAAGAGATATAATCAGATCATCAATTCATACATATATATATTTAACTATCGGCAATTTACATATTTACAGGTACGTGTACAGTACACCTATCTGTAGCTATTGATTGTTAAAAATGAAGGATGTTCGAACATGTACTTAAGGAGTAATGCTAACTCAATAGAGCGAAACTAAATCGCTTTAGATCATCATTCTATTATACATGGAGTATAATCCACGTCTCGTCACGATCAACTTCACAGTCAGGGCACTTTTTATAATTATACTCATGACTGTTTTTGAATTAAGGGGGAGTTGTTTTGTCTGTCTCAGTATAGAGGAGTATATAATCTTAAATATTAATTACTGAGTGCTTTTAAGAACATACGTAAAAATAACCTGGCCTAGGATCATATGTAAAAACAGATACAGTGCTCCTTTAATAGCAGGTGCGCATAAATAGTCATAAGCAATAGGATTGTTATTTTTCTGCAAATATACGTGAAATTAACCAAACTATAGGTGAAAAACTATTTCCACTTAACTACACGTGGAAATAGTCACTCCGACGATTCTTAAAACCATATTCGGGTGTATTTATATCGAATGAGCGCGGTAGCACGCAACATAATACTCGAGGAAGGATAAAGCGGCTATGATTTTCAGCCACTGACGTCATCGAGCTGACTGGCTCCCAGACTGGAGAGAGAAAGCGCCTGGCTTAGAATGATGCTGAGTGAGATATTCATTTGCTTTATCAACCGGGTCACGTGTCACAGGGTCACCTGCTTGTACTTTCATTTTATTCCCAGTGCCTGAACCCATTCTCAATAGTCATACATCTCACTAAAGACGAGTTTGATGGATTCGTGTGCGGTGTAGGTAAAGTGTCTTTCTTCAGAAAATAATTCCTCGATGTTCCAGGAAACTCAGATTTTGAATCTCTCACACAAGAATCTTCAGTGAAATGTAATGAGCATATTCCTGTCGTTTTTGAGACTAGTTCCTTAAAACATTTTCTCCCGCAAGAACCGTATACAAAGAGACATTATAAGCTCTCTTGAAAATCATTCAAATCCCACTTGACACATGAGGCATCGTTGAAAGAAATGACCTCGCCATAATTTGCAAAAAAGTCGAACTCAGCATCGCTTCACGACAGGTGCTTTCTCTTCTGTTTGGCAGCTAATCAACTCGATGACGTCAGCAGCTGAAAATAATAGTCGTTTTTCCTTCCATGAGGAGTTGTGTTGGGTACTACCACGCGCATTGGATCTAAACACAGCTGAAGATTGGTCTAGGATCATATAGTGGTCCTTTAATTTCTCATGTAAAATCCAAGATTAGCTGCACATTGGATGTGGATTTCTACTACTTTTTTGGTAACATGTGCCTTAGGCACATGATATATCTACATGTAAACAAGATAGAGAACATTCCTTCACTAAAATTTTCATAAAAATCATTATTTTGAGACATTTTTAGCTTATAGAAAGAATGTATTAGTTAATTACTACCCACAACTTGAACTTGCGACGATGAACTTACGTTAACGTTAACGTAGTAGCACATATAATGCAAAGTTGAGACTCTGTATAATCGTATATGGCAGCTCGTGTGTTCTGACATGGGTTCAGAAATGGTAGCTAAAAACAAAACCACCAAATCTTGTCACAAAAAAGCAAATTTAGGCAAA
Organism: Prostheceraeus crozeri; assembly: GCA_907163375.1. NCBI lineage: Eukaryota > Metazoa > Platyhelminthes > Polycladida > Euryleptidae > Prostheceraeus > Prostheceraeus crozeri. The sequence continues at coordinate 48,867 of CAJQUW010011559.1, forward strand.
TAGTCTATCAGTGCACAGTTGACGATTTTATTAACTAATGATATACTCTATGATTGGATGATAATTATTTTGTGGTCATTGTATATCTACAAATACGTACAGTACAGATATCAATTATATTGTCTTACCATCTCTGATTCTCTAAATGTCGGGCCGTGTGTAACATGAATTTATATCTGCTACTCAGCTTAACTTGACAAACGCAGCAAGTCAACATGGATGAAAATATTGAAATTGATTTAGAGCTTTAGAATTAAAACAAAAAATTAATATTGAGGCTCAATCGCTGCATGAATGCGTAAAATCAAATTGCTTGATGAGAAACCAGTTTGGGTAGGCAAGATTTCATGTTTTACACCATGAGCAATTTTTCATGTAATCAACTTTTATTATTTCGTTATATTACGGCATTTTCATTTTGGCACCTAAATGCGACCTAAGTGCAAAAATTCTTGCTTAGGTGCAAAAATAGCAATTGGCACCCATACTTGCAGCTAATTCGCACGTACAGGATTACAGTGTACAATCTGTAGATCGTCATACCGCTCTCTTCCTTTTGAAAACTGCCTCTCCATGCCGAAGCTTCTGTACACTCTGCCTAGCTCGCCTTGCTTTGTGGAGGAAGGCGGCCTGTCACACTTCGATGAGGTCTTGAGATCGGCGGTTTCCTCCGTCTGCAACGTTGACTTTGACGACACAGGTTGGAGGCAGGCTACTTTGCCGCAGAAGTATGGCGGACTTGGTCTCCGATCCGCGTCAGACATCGCTCTTCCCGCCTTCCTGTCATTTTCATTTTCATCCTCAAGTCAAAAGACAAATTGAGTAGCCATAATTCAACTCTTGAGGTGTGGTCCTCCTCCCGTCTGAGTGTTCCAGATAAGCGCGATATTCAAGGTGAATGGGACAAGCAGCTAGTGATGTTAAACAGGGACCACCTCCGTCACGTACTCGACCAACATCGACTTGCATGCCTAGCTGCTGCTTCTCAGCCGTACAGTGGTGCTTGGCTTCAGGCAGTGCCTTCGACGTCGAACGGTACCCTTCTCGACGATGAGACAACACGCCTGGCGGTGGCACAGCGTCTCGGTTTGAGTGTATGTGAGCCCCACCCATGCAGTTGCGGTGGCACAGTCGACAAGCAGGGTCTTCACCCGTTGTCGTGTCGCCGCAGTGCCGGCCGTTTCCCGAGACACACAGCTATCAACGACGTTGTGAAGCGAGGGCTGGGTGCAGCAATGGTGGCGTCGTGTCTCGAGCCCGTAGGACTCGATCGTGGCGACGGCAAACGTCCAGACGGGTTGACTCTTTTCCCCTTTTCTCAAGGAAAGTCGCTAGTCTGGGACGCAACTTGCGTCGACTCTTTCTCGTCTACTAACGTGTACGGCTCAGTAGTGGAGGCTGGTTCCGCTGCCACCAAAGCGGAGAAGGCAAAGCTTTCCAAGTACGCCGCCTTAGCCGATCGCTTTGTCGTCCAACCCGTAGCCGTCGAAACGTCTGGTGTCATCGGGCCACTGACACTACCATTCCTCAAAGAAATTGGACGACGTATTGCGTTGCAACGCAATGATAGCAGAGAGAGAGAGAGAGAGAGTGGCTCTCTCTTGCGGCTATCTCTTGCTATCGTCCGCGGCAACGCTATCGCTATTCGACTAGCTGGACGGCTTGATGAACAGTGATTGACAATATTCGATTTGTATTTTATTTTATTCTATGGTGTTTGATGAGTTACAATTTGAATTTTAATTGTTAATTATATCACTTTTATTTATGTGAATTCTCCAATACTGATAGAACTGTTTTGAATATTTGTCTCACAGATTATGTCAGCCAAAAAATTCAAGATTTTTAGCCGAGTTGCTAGGCGTGCGGCATTCAACGATAAAAATATGAAATGAAAAATTACATTGACTAGATACAGACATATCAATGCATGTTCCTGTATTCTGTCAGTTTTGACCTCATAGCATCTTTCAAAAAACTCGGTTGATTATTTAATCGACAGCTTTTCTATCGGTTAAATTTCAATTAATTAACTAAAATGAGATTGAAAAACTAACGATAAGTTGAATAATAAATTTCAATATCGATAAGAACCACATTCACAAAAATGCCTAATATTCAGCAAACTTTCAATCAGTCGGATGGCCCTTTTTATGGCAGCCTCAACTTCTCGAAAAATGCAGAACTTGAAAATATGTGAGTGTTTGTTTTCATAGTAGGAGACTTCATTTGAATAAAAATGATCTAGCATATAGCGGCAAACACTGTTTGTTGTATTCCATTCTGCTTTTCCATTAACATCATTTTAAAGGTAAAACAAGTGGCAAAAATCCATAACTTTGGAGTGAGACGCTTTTTAGGCTCATCATTCCACTCCTACGCATTATTCTCATAGGTAATCAGATCGAGAAAAATCCGTCAAATTTATCACACGTTCCTATATTTAGAACTTAAATAGTTAGGAATCATTAGTTCAACAAAGAGCAACAGACTGATTTTTTATCCTGAACTCATTATGTATGCTGCCAACAGAATGTAATTGGAAAGTTATGTGCCGGCATATTGCAATTCAAATATTAACAGTGTCACAAAAACTCAATGAACATTGCTTTATATCCTGAACAAATATCTGGACATTTCACGATTCTATTTTAGGAATCATTCGTGTGAGCAGTATAGGCTAGTATTTTACATTATGTACACACCGATTAACTTCTGCTAATTTTGGAAAACAAACATTTTCAAGCAATGCGTCGTGATTTTATTGCCTTATGTCAATTATTGAAAACTCCCACTCAAAAATAAAATAGTTCTGCATGATTTGCCACCCACATATTTGCTTCTTGTAGATTTCTCTTAAGTTTATTGTTGCATTGAGGAAAGCGATAAAGATATTTCTTGTCACAATTATTCGCCATGACTTCGTGTGCTAGAAATATAATGTATGAATATACATACCAGATCTCAAGGTTCGGATTTTGATATGGTATTGGTCGGAGTCATTTGATTTTGGCGAGAACTAATCTGACCATGTATTTTATCTGCTCTATTATTTTAAAGCAATTTATTATATCAAATCTTAAGATTAACGCAACATCGTGATCATAGAGTAAAGACATGATCTTACTCTATAATCGTGATTATTTGTGTCAATCTCAATCAGTAACTTGCAAATATCAATAGAATACTGACTGCACATCACCCCAAAATACACAAGCTATGTGCTGCATATTTGCCTATGAGCAGACTTCAGATTTTCATCAAATACAAGCGTGGGTCTGATCTGTGAGAAAAGAATAGAATTGGCACTGAATTATGCACGTACTTGATGCAATGGTTAGTTCTTCCAGTGTTAATCTCTGCAAAAGCTTAGAACCAGCTATGCCTACTTTCTCAGGCGCAATAATTTCTCAAAAGTCTAGTTAATGAAATATTTTCTTTGATCAAAAACAAGAATCGACATTGATTCATAAAACGAACAAAGTTCTTTATAAAAAATCGATGACATTATCCGATGAGCTGTAAGGTGCACAGTGAAAGGATATGAAATGATTTACATTACTCATGAAAGAATGGTGGAATTTCAGAAAGTTTAGTTGCGACTTTCCAAATCAAAATGCATTGTAACAACATAAGAAAAGAAATCCCCAAATAAAAACTCAAACGCATCGTATCGTATTCGACAAGCACGTAGCTATACTACTGCAGTTTCGAAAATGTTATTTCCAGTCTTTAGTAACAAAATGCTTGAAACTTCATTTCCAGTTTATATAGTCAGAGAAAATATTCGTTGATGGAAAATATTTCGACCATTGAAGAAAATAATCAACAATCATAAAAGCTGCATCGACTTTTAATGCCACAGGTCATCAAAATTATTTTCCAGTTTTGTCAATATCCATTAGCTAAAATAACAAGAATTTGCAGAATACAAGAAAATCTCAGAATCAACATGTATGAGAAAATTATTTCAAATCATGATATTCTATAAACAGAGAAGCGATGAAATAAGTGAATTTGAATTAACCAAACTTAATTAGCAAGTACGCATGAAAGACATCTTACGCCATTTAACCCTAAAGGAAATATTTGGTAGACGAATTCAGCAATTACAATATATTGAAGCAAGCTCATGAGGAGCTGATACCACCTTACAAACAACTATCGTGATGTCATGGTTGTAATAACTGTTTCTTGATATATAGAGGCGGTAGTGATCCATTTAACAACCAAACTTCTGTACTTTCTATGCATTATGTTATTAATCTGGTCACCGTTATCAACAATACATCTTGATGCATTTGTAGGTTGAAAGCAGTACTTTTCGGACTCTTTCTCATTCAAGGGCATAATTCCGTTAATTCACTGATGAGTATGTGATGTGCGATATGAAATATGACAGTCTATTGAATTATGCGGCATTTTTTCATTTCGCTATTATGTATAGAGATGATTCGGGAAATGTATCAGAAAACTGTTAATTTTCTGTCATTATTTTACAATATTAGAAACAATTTTTCGAGAACGCACGAATTCATCTTTTTGCACAGAATTATCCATTTATTTCAACGCCATGACATTATTTCAGAGGAACAACACATCAATTCATTTGTTAACAAAATATCTCAAACAGCTTTCACCTACATCTTTTAGTGGTTGGCAATACATTTTGTAAAATTATTCTCTATGCTGACCTTCAGCTCTTTACCATCTGGGCGGACTCGCGATGGTGATTTAAAGATAGTAGAGTGTCGTCAATGGCGTGCCACAGACGTCGATTCAAGCTTTCGTCTCTTTCTAATTGAATTCGTCTACGCTCCACGATGGGAGAGGTGACACATCGATGATCAATTATGTTCCGCTAGACGTACATAGTCTGTGTGTTTTCTAACACTATCATTTACAAGCGAGAGAAAATTCTACAATAAATATAGCTTGAATCATTTTCTTCTTATGAATTGAAACTCGAAACAGCCAAAAAATATCATACATGTTTTTTTTCAAAACCTTTCAAAATGAGAATCCTCTCTACTATGTACAATACATAGATTATGGTACAATAGATATCTCAACCTCTCCTCTGCATGTCATAGAATATACTCTATAGTATACAAATGCAAGACTCGTGCGAATTTCTCTAAACGACTTGAAGCCGACAATTACTGTGTTGAAACCCCATGAGCATTTTCAGATACTCTGTTGGAGTTATTGACGAAGAATTCTTCTTCTTGTGGAATGGAACATTCTAGCCCCATGCTGCTGATATCATGGGAAGCAGCATGAAAAAACAAAGTAAAACGGATGGAGAGGAAGTGAGGGTTGCACTCCCGGTAGGAGTCACGGATTTTGCAGAGGAGACGTGACGGTCTCCTTTGGGCTGCCGTCTGTCGTAAGTGACCACAGTAACGGGCACTGTTTTGAGAGGCTCATCACGCTTTCTTGGCTGGCTCGTCAGTTTGTTTATTTTCACCTCTTTTTCGGATAGTTCTTCGTCGCGATCTGAAAATATGCATCATAATATAAATCAATTGAAATTGCAGCCACATCAGCCCTATTTTGCTGAGTAAAGGTAATAAAAGGGTACAGTATAGCAAATAAGTTGTCCAAGACAGATTATTTATTAATATAGGCGAACACGAGTATCTCAATACATGACGTTAGCAGATTAGGCAACTTCTATTAAAATGATTTACACGAGTTATGAAAAATCAGATTCACCGTGCAAAACTAAACACAAAACTGAAAGTCATAATTTAAAGAACAATGGGTCAATAGTGTGGAGAATGATCGGAAAGGTTTGGATTACCTAGAAATAAGCAGATTTGAATGCGATGTGATGAAATCATTTTAAACATCAACTTTCTAAGCAACGAAATGCCTCATTACTAAAACTAAAGAGCGGCAATAGTGATTTGGTAGTTAAGATAAGACTACAAAAATAGAAGTGCTCAAAACGAATGCAAATACATTAAACCATATTTTGTAATTAAACTCATTTAAGCATTGTGCTGGAGTGTGATTAATTTCATCTCTGAGACACAGATAATTCAGGATAAGAGGAACATTTCGTCTCTATCAACCATAGACCAAAAAATAGTAAGGAGAATCTAGTCAGCGCACCAAATTTGTCCACCACTAAAAATGAAACCTTTCATTGTTTTTAAGCGATGATCGAAATTTGGAAGGCTGGCTAGATTTTTTCTGGTTAAGACATGGCTTTATATAGTCGAGATAAAATGCCCCCTTGCCCTGAAGCTTCTGCAGGCCTGCTTCAGATATTGCATGTGAAAGACAGTCTGAAAAGCATGTCTTACAGCCCTGCAAGATAGAAGCTCATGAACCTGCTTATCCAAAGACTATGTAATATTCAAAGACTGAAAACTCTCCTATCTCTGTATGTTAAGCTTGTGGAAACAACTTATTTGTCCTCAACGAAGATATCGGATAATTTTAATACATTAGAAGATTGGAGCTACCATGGATATTCTTGTACTCATCATAGATATATACCGTTTCCAAATTTTCTACGAGTTTACAGTCTTTATATCTTCCACTGTCTTTGTGCTTATCGGCTATTTGCAATTCTGTTTAAATCAGTTAATTGTGAAGTATATCAGATTCGGTCAGAAAGATCGACCGAGTCCGAAGCGACATGCAGCACATATACTAGTTATCATTGATGATGCAGTTCAACAACCGACACTTCTAGCCACTATCAGTGAAATACCAGCATCCAAACACATACAATGTCACTTTCAAGCATTAGCGAACCGGAGGAGGATATCAAATAAATCAAAAGAAAGAAGTTGAAATAACTTTTAGCCAGTCGACGTGAACCGATTCGAATTTTTCTCGAATCGAATCGAATCTCAAAGTTCACAGGTACCTAGAACAAAGACATTCTGCAGCAAAGGACTAATTGTCATCACAAAGTATGACAAATGTGGGGTATCCGAGACCTACAGTTCCTAAATTCATAGACATTTATTCTTCAGGAGTAACCACTGAAATTTCCAGTTACCGTTTTTGGTGATTACAGCGTGCACAAAAGTTGACTAGGTTAACTAGTTGACCGTGGTGTGCACTCACACACCACAGATCGCACCAGTCAGGCAGTTGAGGACTTCGCTGTTTCTCACAACCTTAGCCACTTGTCCTATTAGAATGCTTGACCGAGGAAGAGATACTGAGCATCTCCTTGACCTGCTTCTCTCAATATTTTTTCACATAAGCTTGTTCTCCCTTTGCGGCCTTTTAAAAGTATAATTCATTCATTTTAGACATAAAAATCTTAGTATGAAATATCTGTCGTGTGAATTTTCCATTGGTGGTATTCACTGGCTCTTGATATCTCATCTAACTTACCTCTGTGTTATCAGTAGAAATTCAAATTTTTTTACAATTCTAGATTTCACCGAAATTGAAAAATACATCATCTCAATGATAACAAATTAATAATTTTAATTCCGAAGTACTTAAATGTGCTGGGAAGTCACTATTGAGCACAAAAAGAAGACTGATTTGTGAGTGTAATATACTGTACATTCACCATGAAATATGGAAGATTTTCCCTCAAAAATAGCTGTTTACAGAAGCATTGAAATGACGTTCTACATGCCTTAGTGCCTTCAAATGTAGACCGCAGAAGCGACAAGATTTGAAGATACCAAAGGCCCACAACAAACATGCCACAGGAGGGGTCGAATCCCAGCCCGCATCGGTTAGGTTAAGCTGCTCATTTTAGGATTCAATAGACAACATGCTCAGCTGTAGCGGAATGTTATGGTCTGCATTATGATAAGTGAAACGACTGTTTTCATACCAGAGGCGCCGCTTCCAGTCTCTTGCTCTTCATCTGGTGGCTTTCCGTTTGACGTTGAATCACCACTCCCTTCAGGAAGGATTCCGCTGCCTTCAACTTTTTTCTGTTGTCGCGTGGGGATGCTTATTTTATTTTGTTTCCCTCGCAGTTCAATGATTATTTTCTGTAAAAGTAAAATTTGTTGTATTAAAGCATTCGTCTTAGACATTCAACAGCAGTATGTTTAATAGCTTCAAAATATGCACTTCATTTTTAAAATTGAAATGATTAAGCACTTTTTTCTGACGATCGGTCTGACGATAATCTTGACATTAGATTTCAGCAAATTTATCTGTCTGAGGTCATGACAGGTCAAATGAAAGAGTTCTTTATTATCGGTATAAACTGCATCAATAGCGGGGATTCTTCGTTAACAAGATGATGGTGATTTTACATAAAGCATATTTACACAAAGTACGAGTTTAATGCTGGCTTTGAATTACTGATATCTTGGTATCAGCAGTTTGACTTGACGCTAAATGCTATGTTGTCTTAAGGGATGAAGCCATCTGATTGGATTATGCAGCTTCTTCAATTGAGGACTTACGAGTATGTCACACTGTCGCTCATCGATGGCTCAGTTGGTAGAGCGCTGGCCTAGAATGCGAGAGGTCGGTGGTTCAAATTCACCAAGACGCGCGGTTATTTTCCGTCTGTTGAAAATCATTGATCATCATCCTTTAATTAAAGACGATGTACTTTAAGTTTAATCTTACTTGCAATTGTGAATGGAATATGCAGAGATATCACAAAATAAGATGATATTTGAAGCAGGGTGGAAATTCGCATCATTAGTCCTACTCATTCAGAAGAACTCGTGACGGTATTCGGCGCATTACGGATGAAATTGTTGACGGTAGGAAGGAAATAGGAGCGTCAAAGAATTGGGGCAGGTGTGCTTCACGGCAGAGCAGGGGAGCACTGCAATTTGATTTAACACATGATGTCCTCTGACTCTTGCATAAAACATTGGAAGTATGTTCATATGACTTTCGTTGTTGTAGAAGTGTGGACAAAGATTGCGAAAAGTCCATGCTCAAAAGAGAGAGAGAGAGAAGCTGAGAAGCCCAATATCCGAACTGAGCCCATTCATTGGTAAGCTACTTTAAAATAGATTTCACAGTTTTCTCAATCGCAAATTGAAGAAGTTCCAAGCATAGTTCGGAGTTGTGATATCTTCTCTCATTTGATTACAAATTCTTACAAAACTTTAAGTAGAGATTTTCTAAAGCTGGAACATTGGTAACTAATGAACAGAATTCCTTCCATGATATCTAAGTCACTTTTCCGATGTTTTTCTCTACAAATTATCCAAAAGCTTCTTGTCCAATTTCATATCATCACGTGATGATAAAGACTATTGATTTCATAGACAAAATTGGAATATCGCTCAGTGATTCAAATAGCTTTTAGCGGTACTTTTGTCAATACTGATGATGTCGGAAGTTCAATTGCAGCAAAAATAAGTGAGAAAAAGCTCAAGTTTGCCTGACGTAGAAGCTTCCGTCATTTGAATGTTTTAATGGGATTTGACCATGTTTGCTCATATCACCAACATCCCTGATCCTAATAGAACACGAAATGTATGTCTCCTCCCAGTTTTGGTGCTTATTTCATCTGCGGGCTGAAATTTTGTGATCTAATAAAGAACATTCGCCACCTGTCATTAGGGATTGAAAAAAAACGAAAAACTTGTTTTCTCGAATGGCCATGTTTTTTCGTTTTGAAGAATAACAAGACATTTGTCATAAAAGCTTGAAAAGTCTTCCAAGCGCCTTGCAAAAAGAAGTTCACTAAAACTCTCTTCGAGACATGCTTTGCGTACTGGATAAAAATCTTTTAACAACCTAAACTGCATCGATAACTGACTGCAAAACATTACTGTCCAGCGATAGCTCAGATATAATTACTGTATTTAATTAACTATATACAATGTACATGTGTCAGCTATCAACTGAAAATCGTGCACTATCTTTAGATGATGCTGACGTTCGAGACAATTGAATCAAAGAACACGAAACAATTTATTGAATGAGACTTTCCTTTTCATTGGACGAATATGAAGATAAAATTGAAGATCAATATTGACAAGCAATTTTTCCGATTAGTTCAATCAGTTGTCAGTTAGAGCAGTCAGTTGTCCATGAATGTGAAAGCCAGTCAATAGTCATTCATGGACAACTGACTGCTCTAACTGACAACTGATTGAACTAATCGGAAAACTGCTTGACAATATTGACAATTGACAGTGTCATATTGACTGATGATTTCATTACGTGGATACATTGGTGGTAAAACCTATAAAAATATTCTAGCAGATGTCACTTTCCCTCACTGTCCATGATAGTGCAATGATTTTCCATAAGGAAAACGATAAATCCGAAAATAAACAAAGTAAATCTGACGACCACGGGAGATATTACAGCAGAATCCGCAAAGTTCGGCAACTGAAGGGGCAGTAACTGCTGAATTACCGTAGGCACATCTGACTATTTCTGCAATCAAAAACTATGAGGTGAAGGATTGCCTGTCGAAGAAGGGCTTGAAAGTTAATGAAAAGAAAACGAAAGTCATGCTCTCCACACAAAGACCCACCGGCCCTTCAGCTCGTTCTTTTCTAAGTTTCCTTGCAGTACTTGTCAAAAAGGTGTCGGCTCCAATTCTGTCCCGTATCGTTTGCCACTTACGGACGCACAAAAGATGTAGCGGAGCTAGAGGGAGCCAGGCTTCAGTTAAATCGTCCTTAAGGTGCAAACCCTGTCAGGGCCAAATGCGCCAAAAGCTACTATATTAATAGTCCATATGAAGTCGATTTCGTAAATAGATGTGTCAGAGGTATGAAGGCTTATTCAAGAGGGTAAGTCCGTAGTGGGACTGTTAGTAAATGTGCAATCTTGAGTCATTCATGAAGCTCAGTTTTCGACTTAAACATAAGATGAACTATTTCAGTGTTCCTTCAAATTTTGGGATGACATGTAGGCTGAATATTAAGTAATTTAAAGTCACTGCTCCCCACACTGCGGGCCACCAAAGCGTTGTGATCTTTTAGCACGGATGCCCATCCTGACGATTTCCATTGATACCCTCGGGGCTTTATTGTAACCCCATATTTCTAATGACTTACTGTCTACGTATTATGGAACGTTTGACCGAAGGAAAATGAATTTAGCACCATACTTTTGGTGTGAGAACTATCCTAAAATTTGAATGTTTTCAATATTTTTTTTGATGTCGGTTCACTTCTAATGTATATTGTGGTATCAAGTCTTGATGAAGTAGGTTGAGATTGCATAAAGGATTCTTTCTATCAACATAAAGATATTCACAAATGCAAAATTTCTGAATTTGAAATTATCTGTTTATTTGTATGCAAATACGATTTATATTATTTCTGTACTTTTTGGTTTTGCATCTAATCAGCTATCATTGAAAATTTTCAGAGTCATGTTGCTTTTAGCCTCAGTGTTTCGATAAAAGTTCACCGAATTGGGTTGTTTCTTCACCTGCAGAAACTAAATATTAAAATGTGCGACTTAAGTTTCATTTGAGTTGAACTAAAAGTTTGAATCATTTGACCTTTGACCTCATCCAATACAATGATGTAATCTCATGACAATTTTTGACTTTTTACTGTGCTATAGGTCTAAAAACTTGCCATGTCTAAAATCTAACCACGTTTGCAGTAACTCACTTGAAATTCACGGAAGAATATGCTTAACTGAATGTAAAACCGACTTCTAAATGCCTCAGCAACTAACATGAGATTTCTAATTAATTTTGACGTCTCACTGATCGCTTTAATTTTCTTCTTTGCATCATAAATTATGCCTGAACCTTTGCCAGTTCAAGTGATTTCAGTGTCATATTAATGAAATGACCACACACGTACACATACAGCGCTTCTTACAGAGATTGCGTAAGAAAGATAACTGTTGACCGTCATTCGCCCACTATTATCGGTTAATTTGAAGATCAATCGTTTAGAACTCCATTGGAGCTTGACAGAAAAGGCAAGACAGGTTGACTTGGGGGATGAACGAGGTCTGCAGCGATTTCAGTTTCAATTCAATGCATAAAATGCCTGGAAGCGCTTAGATGTTCATGAAAAATAAATGAGGACAATGCAGAAAATCTGTTTCACGATAAATGTGTTATGCGCGATATCTATGACTGTATGCTATGAATGATGTCTACGATATCCATCATTTCATCTTTTAAATATCTTATAAAAGAAACTATGAGCGTGATCAAGAGTTCTGAATCTAGAGCCTACTGGTTTTACAGACATCACATGATTCGATCATTTATTCTACTAATGAGCGCATCCCTGGCCACCAGAATTCTTTTCTCAATCCATGCAAATGAACTGGCGAAGTGCTAGAATTCCAATTTTGAGCGAGTTCCAACCAATGCTAAGCATGCAGTATCGTCCAAATCCTAGAGTTGAACATATGCCTGTAAGGTATCTCTTCCGCCAAGGACCTAATACTGCAATGGTTGCTCATCAAGACTGTAGGACTGTGTTGGCTCACGATGCGCAATTGAAAGTCTCGGGGGATGATAGTAATGTTGTTAAAAACAACACTGAGGAAGTTTCTTGTGGCGAAACTCGTTGAGTTTCGTGCCAACAAAACTGTTTTTCACATTTATGGAGACCCCACGTTTCATTCTACTGTAGATGTAAGGACATGTTGTGTGTAATATCTACGATATCTACAAATGTATGCTGTGAATAATACCAGAGCGGAGCAGATTGAGTTTTAAAATAAACAATTTCAAACCAGGGGTATTCCTCTAATTCAAGTCCATCAACTTTCTCAAAATCCTATTTTAAAGGCTGTGCTTTAAATAATTGCTCTTTCATCAAGTCAGTCAATTTGTACATTTTAACATTCCGACGTGTCCATGTAGATATCAGCTGTACTTAGATCTCTGAGGGCAATAAAGTTTGCTATGTATAGCACAAAGTATAATTACTGGACTTGGATGTCTTTTTCTTGATTATAAAAGAAACGTTTCTATGACAAATAGATGAAAACAGGTTCATAATATCTTATATAACAAACTGTGTAACAGTGCATCTTAGGATGCTATGGTATCGCATTCAAATTCATAATCACATGACTGTCTTCACAATGAAAAGGATCGTCGTCCAACTTGGTTGTTCTGCACCTTTTCCATGTCTACAGTATTTCAGATATTTCCAGATGGATTTCAGATTTCTCCAATTGAATTTCAGATATCTTCAAAGTTGAGATTGTTTATAGATATCTGAAATTCAATTGGAGAAATCTGAAATTCATCTGGAAATATCTGAAATAGACATGGAAAAGGTGTATTGTATCGAACATCTAGGTGCTATGGGTCAATGAATGAAGTGAATAATGCATAGAAATTTATTGTTAACTTTCGAATGAGGAACAATTTCAACACAAAATATTTGCGGTCAGGACAATGCTCATTGTTGACCGCAAATTGAAATGATATCAATGTCTATAAAAAATCAAATGACTTGACCATGAACTCCTAGATATTGTCCTGTAGGTATAAATATCTAGGAGTCCATGACTTGACTAAATGATTTATGATTTATGATATCACATAGATAGCCTACTCGATACAATATCAATATACCAAGATATTATCGGTCATAAATAGCAGTCGCTAATGCGACCTTCATTTATGACCTCTAATATCATGGTATATTGATATAGTGTAAGTCCTAGTTCATGGGCATAACAAAATGTCATTGAATTGTCCGTGTGTCTAAGTTACAGAGTTGTCGTAAAAAGCGATTTTTCTTGAAACGCCCTTTCATAATATGTCTCCGCATTTTGAGCATATAACTTTGCTTAATAAGAATATTCATGCCTGATTTCCATTACAATGAGCACAACATTACTTTTAATGAACTAAACCAGGAAACAGCTGCACTCTCAAACAGCTTACTAAATATAATGCAGATTTGCCAATTAGCGAAATTAGTCTCAAGGTTTGAATCATTTGATTCTAATTATGCTCATCAAAAGATTGATGGAAGAAGGGGCCAATGCCTGCAGCTTTCTTCGATAAAATTGAAATAAAAACATTATTTCTGTAAGTATGGCTGTGACGGTAGCTATTGATAATATAAAAGATACAGAAACTGCAACACATTTTAACAGTTTCTTTAACCTTGAATAAAAATTGCCGATATTTTCTTTTCCCTCCTTCCATCCACATGATTATCGCTGAAGAAACAAACTGTTAATATTGGAAGGATGTTCCGTCAACAGCATCACATGCGTCAGAAAACTCGTTTATGTCATTTATAGCTGATGCTAAACTGTGACATGGCCAACGATTGCATCTAAATTTTGAAGTGGACAAAATATTGAACTTTCGAAGCATTTGGGAATTCCCACTTGATAATAATCCATTCCCACCGTTACGACATCATATCATGTGGGAAATCCCTTTCCCACAGCAACTCTAGCAAGTTATCTCCTCCAAACGTTGATGACAAATGACTTTATCTGCAAATACATGTGGTATCAAAGTCAGAAATCTCCACAGCGGCCTAAGATATGAGAAGTTCAGTTATAAATTCCGCCATCTTTCCAAATGTGTTTGATCGACGTGTGCTAGTCAGACTTGATGATATGATTGACACGTGGGCGTGGCTAAGTGATGAACCACAGACTTGATCACGTTAAAAAGTGTATTTACCGATACCCATTATATGTTGCTGAAAAAGTTCACTTTAGAGTTCGAGACGGGTAAAATTTCATACTTCGGTTTAATAAGTTTTTGTCTTAAGCTTCTTCCAATTTATTTTGTGTAATTATGTACTCATAGTACAATTTCTTTACATTCACAGATAACACTTCTATGATGATTAAACATCATCCTCCTACACACATTTTCTAGAGATGCAATTGGTTGCCGATCCGGTTCGGTCAGGAACAATTCGGGCCGGCTACATTCCTATCTTCTATTATATTCATGACATGCTTATCCACTTAATATGCTTGCAATATTAGAAAGAAGAGAACAACAACATAGACAAAGCACTTAACAAATCAAGTAAAACAGGAAAGTAGCCGGCCGAATCTTAAGTGGTGTTGCACTTTTGACAACTGATGGCACCTGGTTCACACAGTGACTATCAGAACCAGATGATCTTCTCCATAGTTGTTTGTTTCAGCGAAGACAAATGTTCCTTATCTTTTGCATTCTAATTCTGGTCTTTTAAACTAATCAGTTAAACATCATTTAACTAGCTATAAAGATTTGAAAAGCTTAACTTGTTGGATTTCGAATCAATGTCTAGCATCTTGAAAAAGAGTAAATGCATTTACTGACATCTAAGACCAAGAAATTTGTTTTTTCTTACATTGTCGTCACAATGGCCCAGCCAGCCGTCGTTCACCATAAAGTAAGAGCATTAACCGCATTATTGAATAATTGAACGTAATCCTTTACAAGTATACACAAAACATGATCACTGTTAATCTTTTAAATTTGAAATATTTTGTTAGAAGCATTCAAAGTGAAAATTCAAATATTCAAGAGTAAATACGCTGTCTATAAACCGCGAAGCGCTTAACGTGTTTACACTGCTAGTGACCACAAACTGGCTGATAAGTTGAACAAATATCTATACAAATAAAGGAAAAACACAAGTTCTAGGTAAAATGCATCTAATGAAAAAGTCAGACAACTTGAGACATAAAGATTTTTTTTGGTTTACGTTTATAGCATGTTTTTACACATGATAGCGAACTTACGAAAAGAATCACAAGTTATCTGAACCCATATTGGAGGAACTTGACAAAAAAACAAATCCATAGTAAGGTAATCCCTCTCGCTGAATTGTAGAGCTAGAAAGACCAAATGCAGGCCACAAAATGTCACGCTGCTGCTAAGGTGTAAAATACCAGTGGCACACACATTTGGCTACTCACACGAGGAATCGATGACAACATATTAGTACGCATAAGTTTTTGAGACATTCAAAATCAGTTATAAATGACAAGAAAGTAAAATAGTATGAAAAAAATAATCAAAATTCATTTCGTTGCAAATTGGTACGGAAGTCTTAAAATGCATTTAAAATGTATCTCTTGACAGTCGCCCCACTGTAATGTTTTGACAAACTCGCCCGAAACTAAAAGTCCAAATTAAAAACAAAATACACCAAAAGAAAGCTCTAATGATGACGAGTCAGAATATCATGATAAAAAGATGCAAGAAGTAAAACATTGAGATTAGAAATATCCGCTCCATTTTGTATCCGGTCCAATTACGAAAATTTCACAATTTTAAATTTTGAATTTAAAACGTCGAAGTCTACGTAAATAGAATCAACAAGGGAGTTATCCGTTTCTGTTAAATTGGCACGAGAACATTTTATTTTATAAATTCGAATAGTTTTAATATCAATAAGGAAACCATTCAAAGCGAAAATAGTGATAAATTCGACAAATCTGTCATACTTTCAAATTTTTGAAATCTCACTGTGTCAAAAATACTACGCCGATGTTATTCAGAATTGGTGGAAAGCTGTGAAATACGTATAAGATAAGCTATTTAAATTTGGAGTTCGTATCTTCCTTCTTTCAGAAGATAGATAAAAATTTCGGCTGCCCCCTCCCACAGTGAGGCGAAGGTTAAGAAAACACTCATAATTAGACAGAAAATCATCTGCATTCGATATTTCTAGATCCCGAGAGCAAGATCTATAATACGAAACCACACGTTTCCATTCTGGGTTCAATTGTCGGGGCTTCACAAAGTTGCAGAATGTTCAGTTGTTTGTTGTCAATTCTTACTAATCGGAGCACGATGCCCATATTGCTGGCCAAGACGTACAGTACTCCTTAGTAACCGGAATTTTAGTTGTTTAGATGCTTGAAAATGTGATATTAGCACGGTAGAGCTCGAGGTTCTTCCTTCCGGCAATGACATTATCACTTTTAATTGTTTCAAGATGACTCAAGTGCCTCAAGCAAATTATGAAACAGACTGCGTAATATGCAATAACGCACATAAGAGCGAATATCAGTGAAAAGAAGAAAACCGATTGACATTTATTATAAGTTATGTAGTCAAATAGCCTTTACGTCTTATGAATGTTGATTTACTAATTGGTGAATTCAATTTGCGGCAAACATTGATTCACTGATATGTATGAAATTAATAAAAAGGAATGATTGACAAACTCTAAATGCCTGTTTGAAAACACTGATAATACCAGAGAAAAATGGCACTACAATTGTTTATTAGAAAAAATCAGAGACCGACTGTATACTGTGAAAACAAAGAAAATCGAATGCATGTTTGATCCACCTTTTCAGAATACTAGTTTTCAACGTCTTTTCTAATTTTTATTCCATGTGCTATTAACTCAGCAATTGTAAAAAATGTTGAAAAAAAAATTTCTTGATCTTGGAAATAAATTGCTTTCTATATACCAATTGATACATTAGAAATGCAACAGAAAGTAAAATCCAATGGCACTGTACATATGCAATGTAGGCAGCATTTTGAAATATATTGTACACAACATTTCAATGGTGTGCATCAGAAATACAGATAATCCTAAATAAGCGTTTGAGAATTTTGTTCTTTCCTTGGATTATCTGTAAATGTGATACATTTCGAAATTTTCCATTAAGTATTTAAGTCACATATCTCTGGTATCACTGCCTTAATAGTTCAAGGACGCGCGATGTTGAGACATCGCTAATATACATGATTTTTCAAAAGCTACATAGCTTAACCAATCGCTCATTGCATGGCTAATAGGTATATTGTTCCGTTATTTTAACCTCTAGATCTGCGAAAAGCCATATTGGAAACCAGAAATTTCTCTTTGAAAATCGCTAAAACAAAATTTCGGGAACAGTGAAAAGAAATAGAATATAATCTCAATCGGAAACTTATTCTCGGATCTAATAGTGTCTTCGTATGCTCACCAATTAAAAAGTGTTGATCGGGGAACAAAGATTCAGGAGACTGATTCTATAACTATGTTCCTAGCTCACGAGAGTACGCTTGCTTAGCAACTTTCGACTTGAACGTGCGCTAATGGGAGAGCTGCTTCTACCGAAAAAGAAGCGGGTGATGAGATTGATGTGAGGTCACATCCCTTCTCACAGAGAATGGCTGCTACATGTACAACTCACTCATGAGTCCAATTCTGGACTTTTCTGATACTATGCAAAGACGTTCAGATGTGTCTGTGAAGTACCAGTCTACAAAGTAGTGTTACACTCAGTTTTACTTTTAGTTTCAGAATCCATTATATTCATTACGTGCAAAATGATGCGTAAGGTGGAAGCACGGAGGAGAAGGCCAATATCACCACAAATTTGCTTATCAAATAACTCATGTCAGTATTTTTAACGAAAAGCTCATATTTCGCACGAGCTTCGAACAAGTTCAAATACAGAACGGAAGTTTCTTGTCTGTCATAATCATAGACTAAACCTGAAATCAGTCAATATAATCACTTTCCGTGTTACGCAAATATAAATACCACAACATCTGGGAATGAGAAGTGTCCTAAGTTCAATAAAGGGTTTGAATTCGTGCACCATAACTGGCAAAGAACAATCCAAATAAACGATGTTTATAAGGCTGTTTCATTAGACCATTATGCAAATCTTTGTCAAGAGATCATCTTTGCGTTGACCAGCAGAATTGCCTTTCTGTTCTTGCGATAATATAAACATACAAAGTCATTAGATGTCTAACAGAGATAAATACATTGTATTGAAAGAATCAAATTTCATTCTGATTTGATTTATGATAAATTTCATCAACGGACTAATCATTCAATAAAGTTAAAAGTTGAAAATCAGTCAGATATCTTCTTTTGAAGCATCAATGAGTAAAATGAAAATTAATTCAGTGCAAGGTAAATGAAAATCATGACTTTCATGCGAATTATTCCGTTTGAACAATATGTACGTAATGTAAAATGATTATAAATTCAGTTTGACATTACGATAACTTCAAATCAAAGTGAGAAAGCTACATGTTAATCATCGGCCGGCCTCAGAATTAAGCAGTGTGATATGTGTCGATGATATTTTCAGCAGTGAATAGAAAGCACTGCCATCTGTGTCTGCATCTAAGATCAGTGTGATTGATCGACTGAAACAATTCTGTATTTTTCTTCGGAAATAAAATCATATAGCCAATGATAGTAATAACTTCAAGATATGCACGTAAATGTGTTCACAATAAACTTTCCTAAGATAAAATTGCAACATAATTTAGTGAATCACGAAATCAAACCTAAGAAAATTGAATTAACTCACATGTATAAATATAGTTAAGTTCTAACCGCAAAGAGCATTGCGATTCTAGCCATAGAAAACAGACACTGCTTTATTATGAACATAGAAATAGATCGTTTACCTGAAGTTGACTAAAGTAGAAATTGACTGAAGGTCGCGGCACATCCGGGGAAGTAAGCTGAGGCATGAATCGCTGATGAAAAACTTAGAATTGCACATGTGACTGATTCTAACTCAATGATGCAGCCGTTGCCAAGTCTATCTAAGTGAAAATGCGTGCGATTTTTGTGCCACTATTGTCTATTGCATGAAGCTTCCATTAAAGAGGTTTTATTGTTATCAATTTCTATGATTATGAAGGAGGAGACCGGTCATACACATTGAAAACAATGCTACGTCGTGGACATTCGTCATGGCAGCTGAAAATATCGTCAACAAGCAGCGATTGTCAGACCACAGCGAAAAGTCGGATTTCTATGATTCTAACGATTTGCAGTTCAATTCTGCACAATGATCTCAATTGAAGCTAGAATTCATTCTGCTGTTAATTAAATTCTGTTAGTTTGTCTGCTCAGCAGATCCATGTGACCCCGGTTGATAAAATGAGCTATTAACTAAATCTGCTAAGTTAACAATCCGCGAACTTTGAGGCAAGAAGCTGAATAAAGTTCTCAATTTTCGTATCCATGGACTCAATTCGTGATGCTGTCCATGAAATTTCATTGATCATCAGCTTAGTTTCCTTTTCAATAAATTGTTTTAAAACTCTCATCTACAGAATTAGATTCATCTGCGCGCGCTTCGGTTTCCCAGAAAGGAAGGTTTATATATCTAACCTTAATATCGAAATGACACATCACATAATTAGACAACTTGCTCCTTCTCGAATGGATAATTTGTGTATCGCTTGCTATTGGAAATGGCAAACAATAAGCTGTCAGCAGAGGACACCATAGCCAGTGGGAGAGGCGTGCGTGCTGTGATATCACTTCGCACACACCAAAACACACACCGACGCCTGGCTTCGATTCAATGTATGCACTATACAGTGAGCAATGCCGAGAAGACGACGGTGGAATCATCGGATGAACTAATTTTCGCACGCCTGCTACTTTTTTTTAATAATGATCGGAAGGGCCAACATTATGCAGAAAACTTGTGTACTTTCTTGTGCAAATCTGAATTCTTCAAATCTGAAGGAATTTTGGCAATCGAAGCACTTTGCTTGAACTCACATTAATCCGCAAGCGACGCACAACTTCTTTCCTATCTCTGTAAGGTATTAGGAATTCCTTTTTGCCCACCTGATAAGTTCCTCGATGTGCCGTCGATTTCGAATTAATCACACTTCT
Organism: Prostheceraeus crozeri; assembly: GCA_907163375.1. Classification (NCBI taxonomy): domain Eukaryota; kingdom Metazoa; phylum Platyhelminthes; order Polycladida; family Euryleptidae; genus Prostheceraeus; species Prostheceraeus crozeri. The sequence goes on from CAJQUW010011559.1 coordinate 69,368, forward strand.
AGCAAACCGAAGCAGATAAACAAAATATTTAATTCTGTGCTCTTCTCAGACAATTTTCACTATATTTACATTCAATATCTATTGAGTTTCATACTACATAAGTGTCAAAATCTCAAGTATCGAACAGTTAAATAAACAATAATAATAATTTGCAAAATTTATTTTTTTTAAATTGATCAAATATCTTTTTCGACATCAGGAACATAATCTCCATAAAAACAGAATTTATTGATATGAAATTTTCACTGCATGCAAACATTTTTTGAATTTCCATTCTACATCTACTCTCTTATTCGAGCAAATAACTGACTGCTAACACCATATAAATGAAAATCAAAAGTCATTTTACAAGTTTTAAGTTGCATTTGCAACACTATCTCTGATATTTTTAATTTCTTTGACTTTTTCGTTGATCATTTACAAATTTATTACAAGAGGTTGATATTATTAATTATACATAATAATTAATATTATACATATTTATTAAGAACTTTTCAATTTTCCATCAGTGAATTTCCATGTTTTCGAATTTCGCGCGCTACTGATGCTTTTTGTGAAGCGCAGTTCCTTTCCAGACGGCTACATATGCTGATTTTAAGCAACGTGGAGCAGATATAAATCATAGCTTTATGTCTATTTTCATAAACCACGAAACATTTTCCACACTGATTAAAACACTGATTGATTGTTTGAAGCAGGTCCCATACACATGTTAGATCAATCTTATCATAGCTCCTTGAGTTTCTAACAATGTATGTTGCTTCAATAAAAACGTTATACTATACGTTGCACATGCGTTGTCACACTTTGCAAACATCAATCCCAAGTATTTTGATCCTATTTTTTAATACTTTCGATAAAATGAACTTGATATTTGAGTTATTTGCAGCATGCATAGATTTGATAAATAAATATACACTTACTAGGTTAAGATACTAAGGAATACTTTTTGAAACATGGTTCATGTTTACTTAGCTCAATCAATTATCTTGAAATCAACATGGCTCGTTGTTTGCAATAAACGCTGTGCTTTGCAAAATTTCATTTCTGTACATGGAAATTGTAATAGAGTACCCATATATATATAGTTACAAAATCCAATTCAAAATAGGATCTTGTCGATTTCTCAAACGGATATCAATCCATATCGTGTGCCCTATTGATTATTTTGTACAGCCCTTTGCGTTCAATTTTTTACCTTATTCAATTTCTTTATCACTTTTGGTTTTATACATAGAAATCGAACGATGAAACCTCTATGGTTTTATGTTATAATACTTCATACAAAATGCTTCACATTCAATTTTGTTTATCTATTTTTCGATGTATTCGGATTTTCATTTAATACCTTGATTCTGTCAAGGACTATTATTTCAACAGATTATTGTCAAGGAGTTTTATCTGACCATAGTCTCTGATTATTTCATTTTCATATGCAGCATTCCACTTTCTGCAAATACATGTACATATTAAAGTTTGTCTCCTGTGTCAAACAAACCAGCAAACTTCACGTAATACTCTTCAGTGATCAAACAGGAATAATTTGCCAATTTCTCATTTCTCCATTGACCTCAAACCTTAAATCAATTTTTATGCTTTTAGCAATTCTTGCGAAAAGTTCGATTCTAGTAAATCTTACTTAAGTGTATAATGTTATGCAACTAAAGCTCAATATCAAATCATTGAAAATTGGCGCATTTATCGTTTACTTACATAGTTCACGCGTGAAGTTTGCTGATGTTCATTCATGCCACGAAAGCTCAGCTGAAATCACTGTCATACAATGATTTGAGATCTAATTGATGAATTCCAAAATATTTCTCTATCACAGGATTTGTAATTACTATTTGAAAACTTTCATTAGTGGCACGTGTTGATATTTTGGTAATAATTATTTGCTCATGCTGTTTACAAGTTTAAAATTAAAGCCGATCAAATTTGTTTATTCATCACACCCATACTTGAAATAGACAGATCAAACAATGAATGCATCGATAGAAGAGGCGATCAATATACGCAGCAAATAAGCGCACTTGAATTGAGTGGAAATATTGTATTTCAAACTAATCTCTAGATGATTATTGTGGATTATCTTCCTGATACAAATATATATGCCGGAGATAAACAGGAAGTTAGAGAAACTCACCACTTTCATATTTGAGTATAACAATTCGAAAAGCAAATTTTAAGTGCAGGTTGGAGATCAACTATAATTCACCGAAGTATTTAGTGAGTACTGAATTTGCACCAAATGCAGAAAGGAGTAGTATGACAGGCAGCGAATTAAAGTGCTTTCACAGTTTATTCAATTTTCATCGGCATGATTTTATGATTCACTAAATTTATAGTTCATTTCTTGATTCTGAATAGTAATGGGGACCCATTTGCATCTTTTAGATTTAATTATGATCATTAGCTTCGATTATGATGTTTGGCTCTTTCAGTGGCAGATACTCGTAGTTTGTGATATGATCACGCTTAAGAAAATGCTCTTATAAGTAAGCGTTAAAGTATTCGTAACCCATCGAATTGCCAATTTGTCAAACATTAGCTCTCCATGGTTGTCGTGATACGGAGGATTTGTAAAATTCTTTTATTCCTTCTGTATTGTTATCATGATCAGTCAATTCCGTAGCAATTTCTTCAAAACTGCGAAAATTTGCTTATCTCACATGTGGTACTGGGTCTCAACTCGAGTTCATATAATAAAATCGAAACTGATACACATAGGGGTATTTACTATTGAGTTGCAACTCTACCTAATATAATTACTCTAAGCCCTAGTCAATGTTGATTTCAACTTCTGCACCAAATTTAAGAACAGGATCAACTACACAATGAAATGGCACTTTTTTCCTCTTTGGTTTCTGAATAATCTTTTTCATTTTATTTTGAATGATTTCATTTTCCAAGTATTGAGCATCTGATCACGAAGTTAAGAGACGAATAAATAGGTGGATTCATAAATTGCCGATATGTGCAACTCAGGGAGAAGGATTGATATCTCTTTTCCCTTTAAGGACATGTTTTCCGGTGATGGACGACTTCTCGTTCCTATTTCATCAAATATCTTTTCTTTTAAGTCGTACTGTCAATCACGGAATCTACTAGATTTCAAATGATTAAACGTCTAAGAGCTATCGAAACTCATCTACGAAACGTCACTTCATGTTATTTCATACTGTGATGTACTGGGTTGAAATTTCAACAAACATAGGGTAATTAGAAATGAGAGCTGAGGGAAGATCTATCGAAATCAACCTCAAAATTCCGAGATTTTTGAAACAAAAGAATTAAACTATTTCAAAGTCTCAAAATTTGCCACTGTTTATTGGTGTATACAGATGCAAGAATCAAATAGCGGCTACGGCGTGTTGTGACAGACGCATAAGTTTTCAACGGAGTCAAATAAAAAAACCCCAATCTGCCAAGTTATAATATATTCGCGACGTGTCGCAGACCTGCTGCTTCCTCAGGCGGTAGTATTAAATGACAATCATTCAATCATTTTGATTGTCATTTAATTTGGCAGATTGGCTTTTTTTTATTTGACTCCGTTGATGCTAGAATCAGTTACCGAGACAGAATGATGGGTCCCAGAATGTGGTTGGTCAAGAAAACGCTGAAACTTTGAAAACTAAAGACGCAGACCTGACCCCTGACTTTTAGAACAACAAAATGGCACTTTTATCATGGGATGCTGAAATAAACGGAGAATCATTCGAATGCATCTACAGAAGAAATGAAGACTGTTCACCAGCTATAGTCTCTGGCTCAACCCAAGTCTGTATAATTCGATAGATTTGGTTCCACAAATGCGCCAGCAAGTTCAGTTTCCCGCTCCGGTTTCGCGTATCAATTAGAATTCAAGATCACTTAATTAAAAGTGGCCCAGCACTTCCAACGGTCCGGAAGGTGTCGGGATCCTGTTGGTGCGCATGAGGAGATATCGCCGCTCCATTATAGATTGCAAATTCTAATTTGGTGAGAATAGCGAGTGTACGAAGACTACACCAATCAAGCGGTAGATTATGAACCAACCTTGAGCGTCTTGCCTACAGGGTTTTAAACAGAATCACATAATCCAAATAATGTATATTCGAGAGGAACTTGACGCTGTGAATATCGGAAAGTAGAGGGAGTGATTCGGCTTTCGCGCGATTATGAATCGCCGGATTCAGTGCACGATTACGTGAAAACTGTGCGATTATGAGTATTTAAAGATTTTCTCAAATTCAGCGATAAGAAATTTTCGGTTGGTCTAGCTTGCATTATTATTTATTTCTAGACTATTAGTTCACTATAAATTTGACAATTTTCATTAAAATTAAGACTATAAGGCAAGGCACTAAGAAACATCTAAGTTATTGCTATCCTATGAATTCATGGCCACTTCTTCAGCCATTAGAGAGCGTGAATGTGATTGTCATAAACTCACACCTCAGCCCAAGGGAGGTGAAATCGATGCGGCTGTCTATGCTTCATGTGTGTCAAGCGCATCCGCTTACATGTGTGTCCTTTATTGTTAAGGTATGCTGGGTCGAAAAGAATAGTTGATGGAGAGAACCAGACACTGGGCAAACACGCTCGAGTCGACGAAGTACGAGCACCCGACCATAGGTCTGTCTACGTGGGTCAATTCAGTGCTTCAATAGCTTCAATTCAGTGCAATTATCTCAAACACTACAGCCCGTATAGCGCTATGTTATGGACCCCCGGGAAGGTCCGCCCGGCACGCAATCAGATCCGTCAAATCTTTGTGCTTAAAGACCTTCATGCATTCATGCATTTGTCGAGGATCACAAGTCAAAGGACCATTAGGGGTAAGGTCCAGCCCCGTTTCAGAAGCGCTGATTGAAAAATGGATTAGTGGGAAGGTCCTCCACACTGATCTCGTCAAGTTTGGCTCTAAAATGTAGTCCTAGGATAGTCAAAAGTTTGACGCGCCTTGAACTTTTAATGTCTGCCGGTGGGAACGCACCACCTGTCCTCTTAAGGACAAACCTTAAGTCTTATTAACTATAAGGTTATTAAAATTATGAAACATTTAGACGTCGTTATGGGAATGTCCCAGCTTCAACTCAATGAGTGAATCTCAATACAATGGGAAGAGCAGTACAATAGACTTAATTTTTCCTTATCAAGCAAAAATCACTGAGAAGTCACTCCGCAAAGAATCGACAGATTCCTGGTCCTTACAGAATTCCGTCACACCATAAATCAAACAGAAACATTTAACTTCACCCGCCATTTGTATAGGAGAGCGGAATGAGACTGTTTGAGCAGCAGAAAAGAAGAACATTAACAAATAAAACAAAATAAGTTGAAGAAGAATTTTTGCTTCGGCAGTGGAAGTGCCTAAATCCCGACAATGGTATTTTTTACTTTAATTTATTCGTCCAATAGGCATACACAAGCTAAGGAGAGCTCCTCCTTCTTTTCAATGAATTTTTGAAGAGATATAAGAATCAAATTGATAGTGATAAGCTGCTCTATCAGCTGATTGACCCTGTACATTCTCACCGAATCTAACAAACTACGTTGAACTGCGAATTGGAGCTGATTGACAGCTTTTAATTCTTCATATTTCAATGTCCTCGTTCATTCAATGGCATTATCCCATGATAATACGGCAATTTAGAGTTAAGTCATCTCATTTTGGAGTTCATATTTTCGTTTCGCGGGTGAAGTGACCTTTTCAAATTGATGACTGCGCTGAACATGCAAATAAACATAGGCTTGCATCTTTTCAGTAAAGATCTATAACAACATTTCAAATGAAATAATGAAATGTCAAATGTGGTCCTTGAATAAATCTGGTTCTATGAAAAAATGTTATAGTGGCATGATGGGTACATTATGACAAGGATTTACTATTGACAATACACTATGATAAATGGTGAGAAAATGAGGTGCACGTAGTCATTGGACAATATTCACACAGATGGCCGCAGTCCTAATAACATGAGAAAAACACCGTTGTCTTTTCATGGGACAGGTTGAACCTACGCAATTCAATGATCAGGTCACACATATATTTGTAGATCTTTTCGAATATTGCTAGCTATCAGTAACTTCTAATCGCTTCTCTGAACTATTGTGCACAAATGCAAAATTCCGGGGACGTCCTCTAAGTGGACAGCATTCTTGTATTCGCTTTCAATATCGACATTCGAAAGAGTAAGCGTATGAATAGTGCTATGGTCTTCTAATCGACGATCGAACTTTAACAATGATGATGACTAAAACAATTTTCCAGTTTCAATCAATGAAGCTTCTCATTTGGTCACCTAGAGGCGTTCTTCAAATTCTGTGGATTGAACAACCATTTCTCAATGTTGCGATTTGGCTGCATTATCCGATTAGGCACAAAGCCATCAACGTCGGATAGTAAATAAAATCATGCCCATTATGTAAAATGAGTGATAAATTACGCCTGCAGATGTTTTGAAATCAGTGACATTAATCATTAAATTCCGAAGCAGCCATAACACTAATTCACAAGAATCATAAAATTTATGAATGAATGGATTCAATTTGCGGTTTCGTGTTGAAGACATTATCGTGTAAACTCGCTATTAGTGCAGCTAACCTTTTAACTTGAGTACCTGAAATTGCACTTTATAAACGCAATCTGAAACAAGTTTTATCACTCTCAACCTTTTGAAAATGATTGCATACAGTAACAGAGCAGTGGTATATCTTGCGGGGGGAGGGCAGAGCAAATTCCTCCTTTCAAATATCTAAGTTGAGCCAAAATCTGGAAATTCGGATCAGACTCGAATTTTCATCACCCATTAGGATTTCCACTGCATTTTTTCATTTTAAATACTTATTTTCATTATCACTTTCATTTCATGATGGTAATGTATTGTGATCTTTACTTATTTTGAAAAAAGACATTTTATTATGCATGGTTCCGAGATAATGACGACCTGGGGAATGCGTAGTGCATTTATCCTCTGCAAAATTTTAATATTTAGTAGATTTTCAGTATTTTAATTTCATTATTTTACAAATTCAACTTCATTTTGTTTACGAAATATTTTAACCTCTGCTTTCATATAAAAAAATTGAAGCAACCGACCTGCTATGACTTGAAAACCCCTTTACACAAACACTTATTCGAGATTGCATAAGCTATACGTAATACGATTCGATAACAGCATGCGATTTCCTTAAATGATGACTACTCACTGCTAATTGAAATTGTTCTCAACTTTTTAGTTCAGAGATCAAATTGGCATGTTGTTGGTGGCAGACTAACAGACCATTGATATAATTTAAGCTCATAAACGCCTCAGCTTGAAATAAATGATGTCTAGTCTTGAAGCATATATGTCTAAATTCAACAATCATCAGTCAGATAACCGCTCCAATGTCTGTCTGACCGGTATCAGGGTAATTAAGCCTTCAGTTCCAACCGGCACATACGCTGCTTGGTGTAGGACGACTCATGGCAATGAAACTGACGTATTATAAACTCTTATGATTCACATCTCTGCCGCTGCTGTCATGACTAGATCAGATTTTAGGAGTGTTGTGATCACAGAATTAAATATTTTGTTTATCCGCGCGCGCAAATGAATCTAATTCTGTGGTTGTGATATTCGTAGGTCCGGAAGAAGTTCGCATGCCTTTCCTGCCTCCCAATTACACTCTCGGGGTGCAGCACCACAGTCAAAAGATCCTTGTGCAAAATGTCGATTGTCACCTGAACTCTTGTGATGAATTTTAACATAGAGACTTTAACCAAATATCTGCGGATCCAATTGACAGATGAAGCTAATGAATGCGTACTTTCATGAGCATACACCGAACTGGATATGGGACATGATTGCAATTATTTTAATCATCGGATCCACAGGCGTTTCCGCCGTAAGCTCCACACAACAGGTCTCCCACGGATTAGAAGAACACATCCCTCACCACCATCGAATAAATCGCGCAGTGATGAACGATGTGAGAGTGCAACAGGTGATTGTATGATTAGAGCACTTACGCTTGAGCTGACATATTCCTAGCATCACTGTCAAATAATTGTCAAATTGTCACAAATGTTTAGGAAGAACACAATGAAACACTTTAGTATTAAAACTGCAACGCTTTACGCGTCACTTCTCAAACAGGAGTGAATGGCCGACAGATTATGGGATTCGAAAGTCTCCCAAGATCGTCACGAATTTGCAAAGATTTCAAGTTCCCAATCGGTAATATTATTTGTATATCTGTCATGCGCTGAAAATAGTACTTGCGCATTAACTATCGCATAAGTCGTAACAAATTTGCATTCAAATAATGCTATTGATCCATTTTGACAGGTATTGTTGAGATATACACACCTTTAACCGAAGAACAAATAAAATTATTCATGTTCTACAATACTATAGAACTCTTTTTGCCAAAAGCGGTCTTGAGGCTTCATGAGGTCACATTGTGCTTCATTAAAGTGTATTGGATCTTCATGAAAATGCCTCAGATTTTATTGAGGATGCCTTGGAGCTTGAGGAAGGATTTTCAGAAAAAAATTAGAAATTGAAATAATATGGGCGTCGAAGAATTAGAGAATGATGGATTAATGAACTCCTATTTTCGCCCAATGCAATTGAAGTTCATAAAATGTATATATTCTCGGATAATTCTAAATTCATTCATCACCAAGACTGTCACTTGTCACAAAAACTTGAAGAAATACAGGTAAATCCGAACACATGTACCTATGCATGCATAATACAAAGGCATATATCTTGAATTTTAGGGAAAATTCTTCTATCTAAAAACATCTTCATTACTGCCTGAGACATTCTGGTTATCAATCTTGTCTCAGACAAATTAATCGATCTGCTAATTGTCAAACATGTGTCAGACAGATGACTAAAAGTATCGAAAAAGCAGGAACGACGGGAACTTAACGGCTTCTTGGGTTATGACCTATCAGTTTTCTATCCATATCCTATCAACGAAGTCAGGGAATTTCGTATTCTTGATTCCTTCGACGCAATATTTGAATTCCAGTGAGTAATTCGTTTATATGGCATAACTTTCAAAAAGAAATCCATCATGTTAAGAGTGAAAACATTAATGCCACTATTAAATGTGTATTTCTTGCGAAGTGTTATGAATGACACGATTAATATCAATTATTGTATTGCAATCTTGCATCGACAGGTGATGGAAATAATCAACTTTATAAATAATCATCAAACTTTATTCCACCCCGTTATTGTTAGTAATGATGAGAATAATATGGTCACGTGAGCACTTTGCAGAGTTACAGATAAAGATAAAGTGCATAACAAACGCTGATAAATGTGCCAATTCTTGAGAAAGATAGTTTATTATACATGTACACGCGAACAGTCAACAAAAGTGCTCATGAAATGAAAGACACAAAAACTGATTTCATAACTAAGTGAGGAAAGGCATGTACACTATATAATAACAGCTAACGAGTAAAAAAGCCTTTCTGAAATTGAAAGGAGTTTCAGAATTATATGCAAATATACATCAAAATACTTGATCCAATACTTTACTACTTCATTATAGCTTTGTGCTTATTAAATACTATTCTCAATAGAGTGCAGCTGATGTTACAAAGCTAATTGTCAGACACAAATTACATGCTATGTTTTATATATTGTTCACAGGATGAAGTCGGTTTCCAAAACGACGCTTCAGAGGGCTTGCATTTGAATCTTCGTCATATAAATGGGGAGGGAAGGGGAGGTGCGTGGAAGGATATTATCACCAATCGTTTTGCTTTATTAACATCAGAATTAGGTCGGTTGTTTATTTTCAATTAATTAGCGACCACCCTGCACCCCCACAACATAGGGAGACCAACATAATAGATCATTCGTTTTTGATCAAATAAAGCTTTTAAACGCATTTTGGCGTCAAATGCAATGCAAACAATGTAAATTCACTGTAAAACAAACTCAAAGATATTGCATGATTCGAAAGAATGCTGATTTACTTGGAGCCGAAGCTGTCAGTAGGACCCCGGTTACAGGCCCCACAAACAATGCTGCAGCTGTACATATACAAATTAATTTATTTGAGAAATAAAGTGCGAATATAACAGGATGAAAAACAGACAATCTCTGCATCTATAAGACATCTGGACATCTAAGTCCAGTCGCACATAAAACAGCTCACTAATGTACATCTGATGCGGGAAGACAATCGTACTCGAGCTGTACGTTGCAAAGATCAGTCATAAAAAGGAAAAACTTCAACTTTAATTGTAATGAGAAACGGATGTAATACATGCAACGCTCTTATACACATCCAGAAACAACATGGAGTATAGGTTTCAAGTCTATAAAGAAAGCATCAAAGCAGTCAGTCTAGACCCCGTCTCCTATCATACGAAACCATTTGTTTCGATTGAGGACGCCCAATTTGCTCGATGTGACGAAAACAGCATTATCACTGAGTGAAACGCTTTTCTATTTAGTAGCTCTGGCTGTTTTCGCACCAAACTGTTTTCCCTCATATTCTAAAATTCCTCTCAATTTTTTTGAGATTTTTTGAAAATTTTTCTCAAATTCTTTCAAACTGAAACATGCGAAAATTTGAAATCTACTCGATAAAATTTCTATGACTGCATATAATGGACAGTAATACATAGGTGGATCAAAGTTAATATCAATCAGAGATTAAATGCAGTAAAAGAGGATCGTCAAAAATGATTTCTGATGCCCACAAATATAAGCATCGTGGTCATATGTCCTTGATCGTGTTTTTAGCCTAATCGTAGGCTTATTCTTCTTCGTTCATGAACTTCAAAATCACTTTCTTTTATGATCACCTCTATTTTGTCGGAAATTGCAGCTGCATCCGGACGGTCTATCTATCTCCTGTATTGCTTTTTGTGCTCTGTCCTTCTCATTTTAGTAGGTACGAGCTATTTAAGGGATCCCCACATTGTTCTAGCTGCAGTCGTTGCAATGATGTATTTTGTATGCAATACCTTATTTCTTGGACGTACAAAATCTTTTGTATACGAAGTCTTTCAACTTTTATTTGAGTTTTGAAAGCAACATTCGCATGGGTATTATTTGGCTCATTCTACATATAATCCAAAACCCTTGGACTCTTCGTGATCACGCTATCGGGTTTTCTATCGTTTGAGAATTTTCTTCGACAACATTGCTTGAGTATAGAGGTACTTGTTTGCGATCAGAGCCTTTATTGGAAAAGCGTCATTCTAAAGAGAAATCACGTTGATCATTTAGTCAAGAACAGTTCAAGACAGTGGAAGCGTTATAATTTCTACGATCTTTTACTGATTGGCTATGAATAATTGACAAGCCACTATACAGAGTAATACACTGACGAGCTATTAATGCGTGTCATCCAGCTGCTTTGGATCTTTTTACTTCAAATCTGAGCTGTTTCCATGCCTAACAGATGAAACCTTGCCTTCACAGCACGCGGTTGTAAAACGTAAGGAAAACGCATTGAACAATACGAGAGAAATGAATCAATGATGTGAAAAATATCAGTTTTCTCTCCCGAGTAAGTTAATGCCACTAAATAATTACGAATAAAAAATATATACACAGCCGACGTTTCGGGTCCAGACCCTTTCTCAAGGCAAGGCAGCAATAAAAGCTTCTTGTTTATATTGCTGCCTTGCCTTGAGAAAGGGTCTGGAGCCGAAATGTCGGCTGTGTACATATTTTTTATTCGTAATTATTTAGTGGCATTAAATTACTCGGGAGAGAAAACCGATATTTTTCACATCATTGATTCATTATGGTCCTCCCGCCTTCAGCCATCTCTTATATAATACGGGTGAAAGTAAGGCAATCGGTAGTTTCAGGCTCTCTTGAGTTTAAGTGCTACCATTCCTAATGTGAATTACGGGTGGATTATCACTCGCCAGGCTTCAATGTAACTTGCAGAGAAAATGCATAAATATGAACAACTGACGTCTATTTGTCAAAATCCGTTTCCTATGGAGATGGAGATTAACCAAGAACAATAAAGGTGTCTCCCTCAGTAATTAACGCTGTTGACTTGAAGGCACGCAAAAAGTCAAAATGTGCAAAGAACTATGATGACACTTGGTTCAATTACATTTTCATTATTTTTTTTTGTTGTCATAATAGTACATTGCAAGCGGAAGCGCGTCCACTTCCGCTTTCACAATACTAGAGCAATCGGATTGGCTGTACGCACATCAACCAATGATAGGCTTCTTTTCGTTACATCAAGCAAATTGGATGCCCCAATCAAAATTGATAGCATCAACAACATCCAACCATCTCTCATACATGAATTCGCTCCTACATATCTGGTTCATGAACTTTATACATCTTCTTCACAATAACAAGCGAATGCCAATACAGGGTCGCTTGTATGCGGTTGGATTAGCACACAAGAAGTGAGCATGCAACGTTCATGAAATGAAAACTGACAGAAATGACACTCAAGGGATTAATGAAAAACTACGCAACGATGGGAAGTTTGGATAGTGGAATAAAAGTATAGATATGAAACTTACGTTGGTTTCGATCTCCTGTTGCGTGTAGAAAAGAAGTTACAGTAATATCCGACAGGAAAACTGGGTGGAACATAATAACCTCATAACCTTTACATTAACACTGAGAACGAGGTCTCAACGATGTTGATGGAAAAACGAGAATGACACAGGTCGTATTTCCATCATTTACAAAGAAATGATGAGAAGGCATTCCAGTGTAATAAGTATAGGGAAAACTAGTTGCAGATTTGGTTATAGCGAGATTCAAGAAGTGATGAGAAAAGTAATCATTTTTGCAGTACATATTCTTCTCACGTGTAACTGCTGCTTGTGTTGCAAAATAGAAAAATAAGTAAAGGCGAATGAGTAAAAATGAAAAAGTGATCCGAATGCGTAAGTTAAGTGGAAGTATTTCAGCAGTTCACACTGATTTCATGAGTGACTAAGAATGACTGATAATGATTTATAAACAAAATATTATTCTATTACACTCATTGAACACAAAAAGTCATTCAATGAAATTTGTTCTGTTATAACTGGACTCAACTGGACTATCGAAATAGGAATATAATACGTCAAGGTAAGAGAAAGGGAAGGGATTATTGTTCACACTTCCTGTGAGCAGTCAGTTGATAAAGCTCAACGGCTTGGCTGATCTTTGCTTCTGAAATATATTGAGAACTCCAAGAATAGATCTAAAAGGCCGGTCCATGCCGTCAAAAACCAAGCCGGTTCCAGCCCTGTCAATAATTGCTCTTGAAGTGAACTCAGTGGTTTTCATCATTGACTGGTATTAATAATGAATAAAACGAGATAAATGATAGATCAAATTTGTCATGCAAAAGATGCATGTGGGGCTGGTTGGACTTGTGACACCCCGGTTATCTAGACCATCTCAGCTATGACCGCTTACATGCGACCAATGTCAAATGGCTGCATAAGTAGTTGTGTTTCCCGATTTCAAATCATAGACTGAGATATTTCATACTTGAGTTGATGCTAAAAACAGCTTTCGTCTCTCCTTGAAATTTATTGACCAGATTAAAATAGTTAATTAAAAGATATGTACAACCCCTACGCGTTTCGAGCATTCGCTCTTCCTCAGGGGGTAATTCGCTGGTTTTAGCGAATTACCCCCTGAGGAAGAGCGAACGCTCGAAACGCGTAGGGGTTGTACATATCTTTTAATTAACTATTTTAATCTGGTCAATAAATTTCAAGGAGAGACGAAAGCTGTTTTTAGCATCAACTCAAGTATGAAGAACCTCCTGTTGGCGGCCATCCTGTATGAGATATTTCAACCATTTTCTGATTTCAATCAATTGTGACAACCCCTTGACAAATAGTTGCCAATCCTTTCATGCGGATTTTGTAACGGATTATTTAGAACATTAAAGAACAGCTAGAAAGTAACCATGAGACATTGAATAAGATGTCAGAGACTGATTAGATATCCATCACAACATTGTTGGCAATGCTCTCAGATTCGTACAATAATGGCTTGATAGTTGACCTATTTTCCAGACACAATTCTTAGAAAAAATACATTTCATGAATAAGCTACTGTTTGAACATCCAATAACTCTCGGTGTGATCAAAGACCAAAATATCAAGTTTTGCGTGACTTGAGAAATTCATCCAGTTGTCCATAAATTAGATGAAAGTGTTGGCCGCATCAGATTTATCCAGTTTTTGGGGGGATAAATCGTTTTCGTGCACTGTCTCCTTTATCAGACGTACAATTTCTTATGTTCTTATCAAATTCTGCAGTAGATATGGCTTGTATAGCTTGCGGCAGATATCCTGTATTTTTTAAATGAACTGTTACAATGAAAACATCAAATGAAGATTTGATATCTCAATTCAATTGATGGTCAGGAACAGAAGGCTGTTACTAATGGTCATGGTGAAAAAATTCACGTTCTCTCCCTCATATTTATTGACAGATGGTAAGTTAAAATAAGTATAGGCAATAAAATGCCAACGCTTTGTGCCACTGACACTTCGATGGGCCGACTTCTGTACAACAGCATTTGATGACTCACATTGAATATGGAAGCAAAGAAACAGAGTTCAAGTATACTTCGTAGTTGGAAACTTGGGAGCTCGTAACTTCTAACTACGCAGCACTTGAACTCTGTTTCTTTGCTTCCATATTCAATGTGAGTCATCAAATGCTGTTGTACAGAAGTCGGCCCATCGAAGTGTCAGTGGCACAAAGCGTTGGCATTTTATTGCTTATACTTATTTTAACTTACCATCTGTCAATAGATATCTCCATTGTACATGCTCGATATGGTCGAGGGCTTGAACAATGCCGACATGGTCACAATCTGTGAAAGGCCGTGATAGTTTCACTTCAGATGTCCTGCCAACTTTTAATGATAATGCCAGGGTGTGACCACATGACCAAAAGATCGCAAAGCCAAGAACCTAGGCACCATGCTGCGGAGATCATATGATAAGCTATGAGGATAAGATGAGGGCATCAGATGAGAGAAATTGGTGTCTTGTTCATGAATTTACAAATATCATTTGGATTTTTCCAACAATTCAAAATTGAACAGCTTTAACCATTTGCAACATATTTGGCAAAAGCTTGAATATGCACTCAGTACGCTCTCCTGTTGACGAAGTAATCATGAGGAAGCACATGCCTATGAGCTCATGTATTTGATGTGGCTAGTGACTATTCGGAGCCAACCTCCTTGAATATAGGGACAAGAGAAAATTCTTAGAAAAACCGAATAATTCGATTCTTGGCGAAAACTCGGGTATTCATCCTTTGTCAAACCAATCCAAAGGATGAACACAAGAAACGTCACTATGAATAGGGATGTTCGGTTTCAAAAAGAATTTGCTGATGCACTTTCAAGGAAGTTGACTCCCAGTAGACACTAACTGCCACAATTCAAAGTGAACAAATTCTCGCCTGCCTGCGGAAATTCTATGTGATTGATGTATAAAATCTTCGATGGGGACGATAAAGCAGTTCGGATCAAATCCTCTTCAAACCTGCCTTCAGACATAATGAATTAATTACAACATTTTAAATAAGCACTTCATTTTTGAATATTGGTACGAGCGAACCCCTCATAGCTGAATGATTTGCTCTTGTAGAAAAGAAGATTGCATATATGGCTTAGGCCTCATTCACATTGGCATGTAGACATATCAGGGTCTATAATTCATGTATAGTTTACCAGTGAAGATCTGTATGCACGACAAATACATTACAGCACGGATGTACTATCAGTTATCAACATCACATGCGAAGTATATATTTGTGCCCACCAGCTAGCAGTATGTGGTGTCACAAGGACCGTGTGTTGGATAATCCTGTGCATAACCATATGCAACTAACTGAGGAAAACTGTGCTTGTGTGAATGAGACCTTCAGCTGCAAATTAAGATGACAATTCAGTTGCAAATCAATGACAAAGGAGATTGAGGTGCAAAATACTTGTTTCGATCGAATCATTTCAATCTAAATTCAACAAAAATTCTCGCACACAAAAATGGCAAGTTTGAATGATAGGAACACGTGTCCGTAAAAATGTTTGAACAATAGTAACACACATCAGTAGGAAACGATGGAACAATAGGAACACGCATCGGTTGGAAACAATGGAACAATAGAAACGTGTTCGTAGGAAACGATGAAACAATAGAAATACGCGTCCGCAGGTAACGTTGGAACAATAGAATCACGCATCGGTAGGAAACGAGGGAACAATAGGAGAACGCGTCCGCAGGAAGCGTTGAAACAATAGGAATGCGCATCCGAAGAAAGCGCTGGGACAATAGGAATTGTGTCCATAACGTTGGAAGAATAGGAACAGGTGTCCGTAGGTCCTTGGGCATCTTAACATTCCAATACTTACCATTACATGTACAGACTGAAATAATCATTACATCCTAGTCCAAATGAATAACACAAAACAGAACAAGTGGCTACGGAAAACGCCTAGCTGCTGAAATACATTTTGTCTAAATTTTCCATAATGTGACGGCCTGTTCACAGAGAAAATATTCAATGAATAGGTCGTCATATCGGCGAAAATTTAGACAAAATTATAATTTAGCAGGAAGTCTTTTTCACACTTAATTCTATTTTATAAAAATGCTGTTTTAAGTAAATTCTGAATTTCACAAAAAAGTATATCGGGATACTTAATTCAAATTTTGTAGCGTTCAAGCGTTCATCATCATCAACTCTGCACATGTTGCATCAATTCAACGCATCTGTTTTCCAGGGAATCATTTCAGGCTTGTGTTAAGGAGACTTCTTCTTATGCACAAGATTCGGAAAAAACTGACTTTAATCAAACTTTATTGAAGCATTGAGAGACGCTAATTTCAGATGTCACTCAATGAAGTTCTCAATAAAAGTGGAAATCAAAATCATAAACTTCTATCCGCTGTTTCGAGATATTTTATGACTGCAGTGTCGGTGTCTAAATATTGCAATAACAATGAGAACATGAAAAACGGAAAACATTCACCGTCTCGACTTCCCAATGAAAGGATAATAATTTTTGAAGCAGAATTTCAATCTTCATAACACGATTTTCAGAAGGAAAGAACAGAATGCTTATTCAAACCATCAAATCTTAGAACCCGACTATCAGGATGCTGGTATAAAATACATAGCTCAGTTTTTGAGCAACGATTCCTGAATAATTGGAGACGATAGTTTTGTGCATGATTTATGC
Organism: Prostheceraeus crozeri; assembly: GCA_907163375.1. Classification (NCBI taxonomy): domain Eukaryota; kingdom Metazoa; phylum Platyhelminthes; order Polycladida; family Euryleptidae; genus Prostheceraeus; species Prostheceraeus crozeri. The sequence continues at coordinate 86,576 of CAJQUW010011559.1, forward strand.
TGAGGAGTTTTGTTAACTTTTCTTTTGAAGTACATGCGATGATGTAATGTGGGAAAGCTATTCCCACTTAAATTTATTGCTACAAATTGGCGACATCTTTGAGACGTGAGAAGTACTAAACGAGGAAGCGAAGTTCAGCAGCATAGGAATTACATACATCATAAACAACTACAGTAGACTAATGTGAATACGTGAGGAAACAAATCATCTAGTACACTGAGGAGCAAGAACTCTTCCTTTCTATTTTACGTGGAGGAAGCTCGGCTGGTTCTCACATGTTTGTCGCGATGACTCCTTGTTAAAGACCATCCCACGCGAAACCATCGAAGTGCAATAACAAAGAGGAAGGCCGAATCGTGGATAGAAAACGCGGGAGAATGGACACAGTGACACTACTGCGCTTGCGCGAGGACCGGTCCAACGTTTCACGCCAACGAACATCGACGATCACTTGTTGAGTGAGCACAGGTCACAGATAGATAGAATTTTTACTTTTCTATGCGGTCTGTATCATTGTTTTAATTTCATTCCCACCTCTTAGACATGCATCATCAATTATTGCATAATCTTCAAATATACAGTGCTGTCAAAATGTCTTGGCCCACCCTTGTGCATTTTAATAGATTAGTGTCGCTGCTCGATAAAAGTATTTTACGAAGATTTGCTCATATTTTCTACTTCATTTATTAACATAGATCAAGTCAAAAGCCAGTATATTTTGGCATCTTGTTCGTATGCTTTTACTTTATAGAACGCATGCTGAAATTAGTTGCTTTAAATTTTTCTTTTTATTTAAAGTGAAGAAAATTTTTAACCCGAAGCTTTCACTTAAACCTCTTCGAATCAAAATATCATTTTAAGCGCATTGCTGCATTAAAGGCAATGCAATTTTATGTGTGCTATTGTAATAAAAACACAATTAATGCTCTAAACAGCTCAGAAATTCTTTCAATAGTTCGGGGAACAGCTAAGTGAGCTAATTCGCTGCGCCGCCATTGGCCCTGCCTTCGGCAGTAGATCGACTTGGCATTCACTGCACAACTTGGTGCCTAACATCTACAGTCAAATACTTACACCTTTCAGCCGAAATTGCATCATTTGAGTGTCATATACTTAAACACACATAGGCCTATCTTTCAAGGGTGGGCCAAGACATTTTGACGGCACTGTACATCGTTATAAGTCTATATCAATTCACTTTGAAATATTTCTTAAGATAAGTATGTAAAGTCCAATAATGAGTGCTCGCATCAGATCAAGACTGAAAATAGTGTTCGACAATAGGAAATTTCTGCTCAGTTAATATTTTCCCGTGGTGTGTGTTATGTATATCAACATTTTCTAATCATGAGATTCATTCAAGTTGAGATGATTTTGACTTTCTCAGTGTGACTGTGATATCATCATGTTCAAGATCGTATTATAGAGAGGAGTGCATTGATCCTTGTAGTAAGTCATTTGAAATATTCACAACTTAACCACAATCGCCTCACCATTAATCATATTCCAACAGCATTGCCACATCGTCACACCAATGCTCCACCTTTATCAGGTCGCCGTCTTGCTTTTCTTTAATTACTTCTTTTGTTCTTGCAATGTTTTCCCGTCAAACTTGGTTGTTAACTGTAAGACGAACAAGGACGGTAAAATCCGCTAACTCATCATCTAAGCAATTAAATCCATGGCGCCTTCTTCAACCGCTGATCAACACAAGGGAACAATGTGGAGCATGTGGGCCAGCAATCGAGTTTGTCTCAGCTTTGTTCAATCTTTGAACCATTTTCTTCCGCAACGGAAACCTGACTTTCAATGCGGGACAAGTCTTCTTAATGGGTTTTCCATTCGGGCGGTGCCTAACTCTGCCATAGAGGCACGCAAGAAAATAGTCAAGCAGAAGTCGGGATGAAATGACACAAGAACAGAGCAAGAAGATGGCCTATCAACACTTAGTTTTGTCAAGTTGATAATGCAAAGATTACAAGCTTCAATACCAATGACATTGTATCGTCAAAGTTAAAAGAAGCGCCGACTGACTCTTCGCAATAAATTTGGCGGTGAAGATATCTGACAATCTGGCAATTATAATTGCCATTTAGAACTGCGATGGAAATGCACATTGGAGATATTGTAACGCTTTGTACCATGTTCGTAGCTGTGGAAACGTGAATAAAGTACAGATAAGAAATAGAATCGTCAACATTTGTGAAACAGTTAAATTGAATTCCATCGAAGAATGAATGCGCAAATACAGAATCGGAGAAATGGTCTCAAGCTGTTGCAATGTCTAGAAAGGTGACTTGAATCGCTTGTCAATTAGACAACAGGGACTGGGTCCCATTGATATCCTAGATTTCGGAATTTTAACTAGAAATTTAAATAACCTTTGAATACTGCCCTATCTGTAAAGCGTCGAAATGAAATTCTCACGCTGAATAATGTTTCTGAGCATTGATACTGCTATCGATGACAGGTCCTCATGTCCTGAGACACAATGCATGAAAAGATGACATCGATCACATGTCTGGTTCAAAAGTTAGAGCTGTGTAATGGAAAAATGTCTTTTCTTGCTAAAATCATGTATAATTACATTTTGAGAATTCCTCAAACATAAAGCTAAACTGAGTAACAGTTAGGACAAGCGAATTTCGTTAGTTTAAGAGCTTACATAGCAATTTTTGATTGAAAGCAGATATTAATACACAAGCACATTATTGAAAAGTCGCTGTTGAAATAGAAAGGATGTAGTCCCATTGTAGTTGAATTAAATCACGGCACGGCTAAAAAATTCGAAGAATCCACGAACTGAAACAACTACCCCAGTGTAGGCCATAAGGTCCTGTAACAAATTAGATTACTTAAAGTCTAATACGTATGAATATAAATGAATGCCTACAACATCCTTCCGAAAAGAGACATACTTAGAGATACATGCCCTATGATGCATGATACTTACAAAAGGCTAGCCGACCCAACTTTAAGGGGACGGGAAATATATCAAAACTAATAATCAACTGTTCAAAGAATTTTTTTCTAATATCTATAAACTAAAGATGAGAGATCGGCATGAAGCATGATGAGAATCTAGCCAAAAATTATAGATGAAGAAAACCATGAAATAGAAGAAACACAAAATAATATCGCTATGTAATACAGCACTGTGGACGGGCCTATCATTTGCTTAAGCTGACAAGATCTATTGAATTTCGGGATATCAAGAATGCTTAACACTATTAGGATACAGTAAGACGGTCTTGAACGTAGGAGTAGAATGCAAAAATGACACTCGAGAAGATTCTGCCTGCCCATCGTGAATAAGAGAATGTCTTCTTATAATGGACAGCTACATGTAGAATACTATCACCTGGACTGATCGCTAAAGCAATTTATCAAATTTCCGATACCACTGGAGGTCTATGATCTCGCAATGATAATTTTACATCGCTTCCTACATAGAAGTGGACTTTCTGCGGTATTATTAATTTCTATGGCTTCCTATAAATTATTTAGCCATGATTTAGCGACTATGATTTCATCCTACACATAGACATTTTTAAGTTATAAAATGTCAAAGCAAAGACTGTTAGAAACATAGGTTAGAAATCATGAAATCCACAATCATGGATATCTATAGCATATAGATATCTATGCCATAATCATATAAGTTTTTTTCTTCAACTAATCTACGATACATAGCAGACTTTCTATGGTATTGTTTTTCTAGCTGTCCATGATTCTTATCAGCAAGGCGTTTCGAGCTATTCGTGAAGCTATCTTACTGATGAATGATGATTCAGATTAAAGGGATCACGTAATTTTCTCGAATCACAACAGAATAGAAATTGCGAACGTACAAGAATCCGTTCGATTCATCAAGAGTTTAGAATATCCTTCATATTTCTCAGTTGAAATGTCTTTTATATGTCTGCTAAAACATATCCTCAAGAGATTCAATAGATGTCATGAAAAGACTATTATTCTCATGATCTAAATCGTCAGTGTCTCAAAAGAGTGTCTTTACAGGGAATATTGCGATGAAAAGTCGTGCAATGAGAGCCGGGAGCAAGTCACTTGAATATTTTATGCACATATCTTTCTATTCTAGTATTTTCTAAACTCAAATTTCCTACCCATGCGTAGTTGGGGTGACGCTTTTGATAAGCACATATGCACATCTTAATGCAGAAAAAACGTTTCACCTATCAGACAGACAATCTAAGATAAGAAATCTAAAATTCCATTCCAACCGGAGCTTTCAGCAACACCTGAATGAATATTTCAAAATTATCATGAGCTAATCAGATAAAGCTACAACATACCAGAGCTCTCTATCCTCATAAGAAGTATTAAAGCAATGAATTCGTGATTATTGCGCAGCACAGGTAGACAAATTAACGTCTGGTCTCCGAAAACAATAATTTCAAGTTAAAGAAAAAAATTATTATTTGTAGAACAGGCGGAATGGATCAGAGTTCTCTCTGTTATCTTCCCATTTAAAATAAATTTCCTCAATTTTTTCCAAAATTAAACTTCACATTTCAGTGTTTGCGCAGAAATTCTCTGTAGAAATTTGAATTAGAGTACATCAATTTCACTTTATCGACATCATATAAAACGCTAAAGCAACAGAATGCGGCATTATCGATGCCAGAACTTGATCACTGCGCAGATAACCGATTGATTGATAGTTTTATCTTTCGGCTCGTTGTTTACTGCACAGCTTAGAACGCCATTTAGATCTTGATCTCAATTTTCCCACATCTGATTAGCGTGCTCGAATGAATCTATTTGATACTCACGTTGGAGAAACTCAAATCAACACTGTCCAGCAAGAACAGTCTTCACCGGCTCAGAGAATGAACTCTCGCTCGTCGATTGCAACTCGTTAGATAGACAGAAATGAGTCCATTGGGATATCGAGTACTTAACGATGCAAACATAATATACGTGGTGGACAAGAAGTCGAAATAAAGCAAGTTTCATTGTCGGCTATCCATCACACTCCTGCTCTTTTAGATTTTCTGACATATTCACTCTGTCAGCGCATTAATGATGTAGTCACAGGGTAGACAGAAATTTGCAAATATTAATTTCATCTTATATCGACTTTAGTTATTATCCAAGAGCAATGCTGTTTGAATTTAATGAATGATAGCCGCCAACAGATAACTTTTCGTCGTTTGAGCCGAGTCAAATTTGAAGTAGCGTCTTCTTGAGGATTTAGTGGCCAGAATACTGAGGTAGAACTATATATACTCACTGACATAAATAATGAAACCAACTATCATTGACTTGAATGGAAGTGGGTTTCATTTTTTTCTATGGTTTGAGATGATATCTCGCTTTCTATGTATCACCATTGAACTCCATATGATAAGGGAAATGATATAGGACCATCAAATTTCAAAATTTGATATTGATCACAGTAACAGCTAGAAGTTGAACAGAATCACAACTTACTGCTGACCAGATTTGACTTATGAAATGGCGCACGATAACTTTACCTGAACAATTTGCTCCATGTTGCGTCAAAGAACACGACCGATACGGCGGCGGTAGTGTCATGATTTGGGCCGGTATCTGGCACAATGGAAAAACACCAGCAATCGTAGTGAAAGGAACATTGACAGGACAGCGATATGCCGACGAGATCGTGACACCGGTCGTGGTTCCAGCAGTGACATCGAATCAATTGATTTTTCAGGATGACAACGCATGGCCCCATCGCGCTTCAGTGGTCTCTAACAGGATAGCAAGCAGTGGAATCCCAACCTTGGAATGGCCCTCACGTTCTCCCGACCTCTCCCCCATCGAGCACTGCTGGGATGAACTTGGTCGCAGAGTGATGGAGAGGTACAACCACCCACCAGTGTCTTTGAAGATGTTGGCCGACAGACTGATCGAGCAGTGGAACCTCTTAGACCTGGCATTCATCCAGCGACTGTGCTCATCCATGCCTGTTTGGATGCTCGCGGTGGTCACACCCGTTTCTAACTTAAGTTGTTAAATTCATGAGTATCAAATTAAATGTTTTTGAGTGAAGCATTCGAGTTCTCCTTTTACAAACAACAAACAAACGTCAGTACAACCAAGTTTAAGTCATAAGTATTCATATCAGGACTTGTTTCATTCTTTTTGTCACTGAGTATAAGACTTGGGATGAATGCATAAAAACCTAAAGATGCCTAATTTGTGCACTCAGAAGAGTCAAAAAATTTAATTCTAACACGTTGAATCTCTAGTGACCTAACTTTTCTCTTTTTGTTCATTTGTCTTTCAACTTGGTTAAGATACTACTTATTAACTTCCTCTAACTGGCGCAGTAGCCTTGTGGTAGAGTGTTCACTCTGCGTCCTGGACACCTGGGTTCAAATCTGGATCGGGTCAAAAACCTAAGCCTTTTAAAATAGGTACACTCTGGATTCTTGCTTAACTCTCAGTGCGAAAGAACTCGGCCACATGGAAGAGCGGCGTTTCACCGAATGTGCTTGCGAGTATAAACACGGTGCATTTATTTGTCGTCCAACCCCTAAAGTGAGGAAACATAGACTCAAAATCGGGCAATAAAGTTTGCATTGCATGTCCAGTGACTTGTACTTGCGTATTCATTTCATGTACCTATCACATCACACAGACTGAGAGCATCTCGTTTGTGGCAAGACATTGAAATACATCTTCTGGTGCTATTTTTCTTCTACAGCCTCATCTTCACGGCTGTATTGCTTTGACAAAATCAAAGTTATGTGAACGAAAGGAAACAACATGCGACACAATAACTCAGCAGGCGAGGCCACCTCTATGTATCAACATGGAAGCCAGCACCGGTGGTGCGTTCTGTCAGCGTTAGTAATCAAGCGGAATGAGCCTGACTTCTAAACTTTCCTTTAACTCATTGCCATTTTTACCGTCTAACGTGCCCACCCACAACTCCGTTCGGCACCTCTACTGACCACAACTTGTCCCTTCAATTACTTGAATGTAACAAGTGAAGCAACACCTCGTCGTTTGATAAATACTGCGACCTTTGATAATGGAAGATGTACAACATAGAATTGCAGTTTTGAACCAGATAACAAATTGCAGATAACAACATAAGTTTGCTGTCACAATAAACACTGCGTTGCATAACAACAAAATAAGAATGTACTGATCTGTGGCAAGCTCAAAGCCTGCATCATGTCCTTGCATCAATTAGCACAGAAAAATGGGTCCTGGTACTTCAAACCGATTCTATTAATAAAAATGTCGCTGAAAATTTACACGGTGCCGGATAGATATCACAAGTGCGAGATAACTATCGTAGACTTAGACATTAAAATTCCTTCTAAGATGAATTCACCAATGCCGAACCCTCTGACAGAAGCTGATCCTCTCAGAGACTACAAACCCAAATTAAATCGCAAACACGAGCTGATCGATTGAGAGATGTTCAGACCTCAGCATTTAACCATCCCTCGCTTCTCCTTTATATTCTCATTTACTTCGCTCTTCTCATTTACTTGGAAATTTCCAAATAGTTTTTCGCACAAAGTACACTCGCACTGCTGAAAGTCTGGTCATGAAAGAAATCAGTAGTTCAACCTTGATGAACGAACACGAATCTTCAGTCCCAATTTTATTGTTTTAGCACTGTGACCTTGACAGTTTTAGACGTAATTGTAAATGTAAATCAGCTCTTATTGTATTGTTTTTAGCTTGTATTCAATTTTCAATTTAAAGGTTTATCTAGATTTATCTGTTTGTCCTGAAGATATGTCATGAAAACGGACATGAAATCGATCGACCAATACTTGTCGTTTTTATTTTAAAATGTTGTCACTGGGCTCGCTATCTCACAAAGAAAATGACAAGTAAGTCATAGATTTAATCGCGATTCGGAACGATGTGATTTCAAGCTATAACAACTGCACAGATCAAACATCAACACCTATAAATATGTTTCAAATTGTGCATTGACAATTCAATGGTACAATATTGTATGCACAACAATATCATTGCTAATTGTGGGACAAATGAAGACAATTCAATTAATTAGTATGTGCTCTCTCTTGTAGCTTATGAGCATAGATGGCTATTTTGAATGACAAATTAAAGCTGTTGAAGTAAAAAGTCACTATTACTTTCAAATAGCGGATAGTATGAAATTAACGGACGCTTCTGAATTCCCTGCAAGTTTCATCCACCATGTCTTTCTGACCAGCCCAGAATTCTTCAAAGTGCTGCACAAGCTACCTGACGTTGATGTGGATCATAGTAAAATAGCATCACAACTCTTAAATGCTCAAAATTTAGACAAAAGTATTGCACTCAAATAAATTAAGATAAAGGGGGTATATATATATGCACGCCATAATTGCCGACAGGTTCAAAACTTTCGTACTTCTGCTTTTATTACTACTTCCGGACTTGACTATCCTCGGACTTGAACAATTCAGACACAAAAATGTTCTATTCTATGCCCAGCTGAAGTGGTGCTCTCCGATCACTATGATACGACGACAAGTCACTGTGTCATGAGAATATTGCATCATTTAGCTGACAGATTTTGATTTTAAGAATATTGTGTAGATTTAAAGAATATTTTGCAAGTCGATGATCTCATTCACTGATTTCGTCACTCTTTTTGTATGCCTCAACAGTCTATGGTTGTTTAAATACACACTGTACACACTAAAAAGTTGCAGAATTTTCAGAATCGAGCTCAACGTATCATATGTGGTCGAGGCTGTAATTGTAGTAAATTTTTGTCGATTGAATTCCGTTTTGAAAATGCTGCTGTTGACTTTCTGCTGATGTGTAGATCTAATACAGAACATCCACTGAATCGTTGTGTTCCGGAAAAATTGACTTTCTACCCTCACTTCCGACTTCCAGTCTGCTGCACTGAGAGAAGAATAAAGACATTTTCCCGTATACCTACCCGGCTCGGCACTGATAAGAAATTTTATCGTTTTGAGCACTTTACCATCGTTAATGAAAATATCAATTACGCTAGTTGAGTGTAATCACCTAAAGAGTTATTCCAAAAATCTAATTGTAGATAACATAATTGTATGATGTAGGGCCTTTGTACCGTGCCAACTGTAAGTAAATTCATAACTGTTGAACACTAAGGTGAGTTTCATACTTTTAATGCACAGTGAATTTTCATTTGTTTCAAATGTTGTACATGCATAGCGCGCTTGTCTATCACTAATAAATTGGATCTTATTCGATGTGCCAATAGCTGTCATTGGTGCAAGTTGTATTTAGGTTTATTTGAATGCAGATAAGCAGTCTATTTGATAAGTGAAGTCATTATGCAGGTGTTCATTTTATCATATTGCTTAAGAACCATGTTGATAGGCCATCAGAGAATGTAAATGATCAAATGAGGAGGATATTTCTGATTGCAGACAGAATAAACATCGGCCCGGCCCCGCTTCCACCTCTGCTGTCAATTGGAAACAGTATAATGTATCAGCCTGTGTATTTTCCAAGTCAGTACGTGTATATCCGCTATGACTGCACTTCATTGATATGATTTCGTGTGTTTTTCTTCTATGTTTTATGAAATGTGTCTTCATTTGAAATGTGTGTCAAACTGTACTCGCACAAGGTTGATTTTCAATCTATCAATTAAGCACATTCTATTCCATTCTATAGAAGAAAACAAAGTTATAGGAAAAATTGACACTTGTCATCTTTTGAACAATTGAACATTACATGATACAATATAGCTATATAAATTTATATTTAATATACAGAACTAAGATTTTTCAATTTTATTTGAGGCGAGAGAGAGATTTTTTCATTTATGTCATGTGGCGAAAACTTGTGGTCTAATCAAAAGTTTCAAGCTTTTCACATATGCGAAACAGACTTACGAAAGTAAGCAGTAGAAAGCTTCCTTCTAAAGTGGTGTTTTCGATGTGGTGAAAAGAAGCAAGGAGGGATGATTAATTATCAGAAACAGTCAATTACTTAGACGCTGTGTTAAGAGCTACTACATGTACTTGCTTATTCATATCGGTGCATTCTGTATTCGTGCCTTCATCTGCCTTTTACTGCATGAATAGCAATTGTCATGTGTATTCATTTTGCGCATCTCACAGACAGAGAGCAGACAGACCAGCAAAGACGCAAATTACAGATAATGAATCTCCAAGAGTCATTTTTCATTTATAAAATTATACTTTAACACAATGGTCATAACCTGAATCATCACTCCCCTCCATCAGAAGAATGAATGAATCGCATTTACTGCGAACAAGTGACTCCACAGAGTTACAGAGAGCTATCCCACTCGACTTTGACGACGAAAGATTACATTCAAATCCAGTCACCTTTCGTTTAGGTCTTTCGAGAAACATCCATCAACATTTTTTAGTCATGTAACTCTGTCTAAAGTCCCGTCTCTGTAATAAATAATATAAATTGTTTTCCGAGAAGTTGGCTAGTACCGAGTTGACGATTTGATGAACGCTTGAACTTCAATAACTGATAGAAGGAAGCCAAAATATTTCAAGATAAACATCTGATTTGAAGACGAATTTTATAGGCAATACAACGCGGCGATGAAACGCTCCATAACATATTTTATCAATCTCCTGAATGTAAAATGTCTATGTCGTGAGAACCGTCCATAAATTATAAATAGCGGTAACTATTTTGGTTCAGCAATATTTATTAAATAAGTGCCGGACATAATTAGACAGCTGACAGGCTGTCCCTGTATATGAGTGTCGACGATTGATCAGCGAAAATCAGGAAATAAAATGAAATTCATGAAATGCAACCAAACAATGAAATCAAATCATTTGATTCATCAGCTCATCAACAACAATGATGTAGTATCTTACCGCTCGATGGCCATCCAGTGTTCGTTGTAACCTTGATACTATGTTCTCCTGATCCTGCGATTGAGTGGATATCTCAGGATTTCCACGTTGTTGGAAAAACACAAACTCCGGAACTGGTTTTGAATAACTGGAAAATATAAAAATAACAAAATGTAAGGAATGCACTATCAGCGAAATTCAATTTTTGACAATTGTTCAATCAATCCATCGATCGAGAGGTAGAGATTATAATGATATTAGCTGACAAAAAATTTTTGCTGAGAGAAAACAATGATATTGGCTGAGGCGAAACATAAAACATCTTCCAATCATCGAAATCAGAGCTCCTGTGATCCTTGGATCTTCTGTGCTTGAATTGTTGAATTCTTATGACATTTTTCTAATCTATGCCCACGCGAACTGTCAGTTTACAATTTAAATGATTATCAGCCTGGATAAACAAACGCAGAACAGCCTATTTTACAGTTTTCAGCGTGTTTAACGATGCTAGATATTTTAAGCTAGTTTTGGACATTCCAAGCCGTACTAGCAAGCCCTTGTAGGTCGAAATGCATTGTCCACGGCTGACAAGGAATTTATGTGCTTAAATTGTTCAAGTCTGAGGACATCCTTCTACTCCCCCGACTGTTAGACCAGATTGTCAGAATCATACATAACTGATTTATTGAAATCCTTCAATCGTTGCAGCAATGGGCAAAGACATCTTTTGCTTAACAAGTTCACAGAATAAAATCTTATGAACATACAAAATATTACGCGCAAACCTTGACTCACACAAAGTACAAGACATATCTTCAATAGAATATGCGTATATATCGTCTAATGCAGATGTCTGACAAGCTATGACGCAGAGTGGAATAAAAATTTGAACATTTTAGTTTACTTTTTCTGATCAGTAAGAGGCATGTTTCATTCGCTTGGGTTGCACTTCTTGATAAGAACTTTAAACCACTAAAGCTAGAGCAACAGGACATGTAACCACAAGGCCACAAGAAAGTGCTTGCACAGCATATGGAGGTCGAATTGAGTAATCAACTTAATCTTTGAATCTCACTTATTCACTTAATATCCGTGATAGAACTTCAAAAACAGATTAACCATCAGAAAGTGGAATTTCACATTGGTATTAGTAACCGTAGATAAATAGGACATTGTCAAACAGCGGGTATGGATAGATGTTCATGTCGATATGAAGTGACGGGACGAGGACGACAGTTACATACTGTAATACAAGTTCAAAGTTCGTCCTATCAAATTTCCATATAAGATATGTACTGACGTGGACAAGCACATAAGAAAGTGACGATGAAATCATTCCTTCATAGTTATCCTACTGAGTTATCGTATTAGTCCGAACGTTTAAGAGAACTTCGCATAATTTCATCATTTTTCCAAGCTAAATTACAAGTTCAAAGACGGTTTCTACCGCAGTGGTTTAAATAAAAGCACTCGCGTTGAAAAAACTTTGTCTAATCATAAGGTGAAATACTTCTGTCTCAAATACAATGATGCTGATGTAGTGTTGCTGTTCAAAAGTCAAACCCGTCATTAGCGGCAATGTATGTTATTTTAGACAGTGACCGAGAAATATGAATGATTGTGTTAAGACATTATCTGTCACGGTAAGCGTATATTCAAACCTAGATGGCAGATGACAAGTAAGAATTAAGAAAGAGGCGAACAGAGTTCAAAGATGACGGTTACTGCAAACTTTCATTGCGGGGAATGTTTGTCATCTTGATTTTTTTGCACTAAAAAACATGCCATCTTGAATTTATCATCGATTCATTGCAACTATAGTGAACATGAGATTCTGCATAAAGCTGCGAGGTAATTGGAGGAAGACGGCATGGATTTTTGAGTCACGCTCATAGACGAATCCATGTAATCAGCGCGAAATTCTTCTATAAACTTGAGTTCAGTGTTAAGTTCACTTCCTAATAACAACTTGTTACAGCATTGAGAAGACTTTGACGAAAACCATGACGAATTGTAAACGTTTTGTCCGACATTTGAAAGGTGAAAGATGTCTGTGAAAATCATTCAAAATGTGTTAAAACGAGTTCTCGTGCTTTCAAAGACCATTTTGCTTGGGGTTTTTTTAGATTCTTAGAATGGTGATAGTTTTGGTTTCAGCAGCCGCATTTTAAAATTTTCCGAATCTACAATGTCTAAAACGTGGGGATATAAATGTTGAAAAAGTTATTGGCAAAATATTCCACTCAACCTGCCTTTTCTGACGCACCGGGACACTGTCCAATGCCGGACTGGGTTCTGTTCGTAAAAGTTCAGACCCAAGCCCGATCCGGTCTGTGGGCTACACAGTCCACTTATAATTGTGTGTCTCGGAGATCTGAGTTCAAAACTTATAGCGAAACTTTTAGAGATAAACGTGGAACCGTCGAAGACATTATCAATTACAGTACAAGCTGTTTCTGAAGCTGTAACTAAATTTTTGTTTTTAGCCTATTCTCATCCCACTCAAGTCTCGAGGCCAAACTAGTGATGTGACCGCCTTCACACGCTCACAACTCTCATCAGGTGAGGCAAGCAACATCTTGTGAGCATGAGCATTTCGTTCTCTGTTCATTTTATTCTTCTTTGTCGTACTACTGACTTTTTACTACCTTTAACTCTATGAATTGCCATCAATTTAACGTTGATTTAACTCTGTAAGAGAAATTCATTCTCATATCTGCAATTTGACATCATTTACTATGAAACTAAAATTAAAAGAGGCAGAGTAATCATTATTATATTTGCAGCATATGGACAGTCGGCTGCATGCATGCATATTTTCGAAGAAAAGTCGATGATTTAAAATATTGGGTTGCAACCTCAGTTGAAAAAATGGTGCTGGATCGATGCCACAATATACAATGTTAAGAATGATCAGCAAGCCTTCAACATTAGGCATTTATCAACATCAACACAGGTCGTCATACCCGGAACAATCTGATGTTAACCTGAACATACTACTGACATTTCTCCTAAGCCGGCCAGTACGGAAATGTATGGTCAAAAAGAAATGTGATTGAGAAAGTTGAATTTGCACTTGAAGAGAATTTTCGACGCTTTCGATTCCGAGTTCTACTGAAATCAAATCAGTCGAGATTTCTTGCAATTTTTTCACAAAGTTAATTGTGAGTTCAACTCCAATGAATAGACTCCCGGAATAAATATCTGTATTTTTCTAAAATTAATTCTGAATCCGACCGAGATGAGATGTCGTCCGGCGAATCTTCTGTCTTGAATTAGTCTCCACAGCTCTGATATTTTGTACCGTAAAATCCTCTGCATCGATTAACAGTTAGACAGTTGCAAAACAAGTTTAACACCATGCATAAAGCTGCAATAAACACCTTTTGGACCTGAACATCTGCATGTGAGTTTGGCATTCACAGGATTATTAAGAACAATGTCACTTTGAAAAATGCAATTACATAATTTCCATCAATCATGTATTTGCATGAATGATTACCGAGATATAGAACCCTTTCAGACTGAAATTCAGATTCACGCTCGACTTTATGAAGCAAATGATTTATTTCAATTTATCTGCGAGCATCGTGTCAACTAGTAAGCGAAAAGCAGTCACGCGGTGTTATTTGACGCAAATTCACTAAGTAAATTGTAAGATCATGTTTAAATAAGTATAAAAGTAAAATTAAATCGTTTAGATCTTTCGATATAACACCACCCAAGTTGCGTGAGAATTGAGAAATAATGTTCTGACTTTTAATCGGATTCACGCTTCAATACCACAATTTGTAATGGCATTTTAATTGTCTAAAAGATATTAGGCAACTATTTGGAAATGGGGTTCGAATCCCATTAGACAGTGTTGTTTGTACGCACTATTGAAAGAGCATGAGCTTTTTAATCAAAACAGTCGATGCGCGGTAAATCCATTAGCATACAAGTTGACGAAAGCGTCGAGCGATCTATTGCGGTAAATTCCAATCAGACATAAACAACTCGCACGGTTATGGCGAAGACAAATATGATCTTGAATGGTCATTTTACAATGTAATGATGGTCAATTATCAAATAAAAGATAAACCATTTTATTGATCCTGTCAGACCACTTTATGAGATCAAAACTCCTCCTACGCTGTTGACTTACTGCATTTTGACGATAAGGCAAACTTAAGGTAACAATAGCGGATAGTGCTGGAGGCAAATTTGCTTGAAACTGCACAGAGTTTCACTTTAACGGATGACAGGTAGCAAAGTTTACCTGACTTGCTCATAATGTCAAAGTTAAAAACAATTATCCTTAAACCAAATTTCAGATCAACTTCGAGTTTTTGTTTTCAAAGACAACAAATATTTGCCATCAAAGTGAGAAGAAGAACACAATAAAAGTTGTTTTCATCAGCAAAAGTAAAAATTGAGCCGTTCGCCAGATCTGCACTCCAAGTGGTGTTGTCTGCTTCTGCTCTTCGGATTTCTGACGCAGATGTGGTCAGAGATTTCTAAGGAGCACGCCTCGAACTTGACATGCATTGGAGACACGAAAAATTAATTGCAATTTGATTCGACGGATCACTTGATTGGAAAATATGTTCAATATGAAATAGCTTATTTATTGAAGAATTAACTGCAATAAATTTACATGAACGATGAAACCTATGCTCCATCATGCATCTACTGTTTGACAGCGGCCATTATTCGTCGTGAAGCCACAACTGTAGATATACATAGACACGTGGATGTAGTTCAGTTCATTGTATATCCAAATCCGAAGTCAAAAATCAAGAGGCTGCAGTTGCACACCTGCGACATGTCGAAATCAAATGTATACATGTATGTATGACTTGCGACACCCATCGATGTAAAAAAGCTCTTGCAAATGCTTTTTGCCTACATTTCTTGTTATAGTTATTAACGACAGAAAATCATCAAGTAATATCGGTACAAAGCGACGGAAATGTTGATGTCAAGATTAGTGGGCTTGCTAGGTATACTGAATAGGGTGATATTAAGGTGAGTACTGAGAGAGGTAATAAAGAATACTGCATGCAGGTGTTTCATCGTAATTTAAAATTTTTCAAATTCCATTGATAGAAAATAGTCTATTCAATCGCTGGATCAATGAATCAGAACTAAACTATATACGTGTAATTGTCTCAATTTGCAATTAGTTGATTGTTAAAATCGCTAATTTGAATTGGATTGATGGTATTTAATTTCCTATTTCAATCCTTCTGATCAATTGGCTCTTATCACGGATTGGAGGGATGTCCAATGCAATATAATAAACAGTATGCATGAAAACTACAGTATTTTCATTCTAATTTCCGAATCAACCATCGAATCGCCTTGAAATTCAGAACAAGAAAGCTCAAATTATTGTCTTTAATCAGGTGGTCGGAAGTGCAAGGACAAAAGTTTTTGAAGTGTCACAATAACATTTCGCTATCAAATAAACATGTATATCAAAATCAATGACATCTTGCAATTTATCATATTTCAAAAACTCGCCAAACTTTACGTTTTAAATTTTAGATCATCAGTTCATCAACAAAAGCTGTAAATAACACACTGAGGCATTAGAACACCAAATTTGTAATCGATCCGATACTTATCATAGAGACTTGGCTGTCAATAACGTCGCTCTCGTAAGAATTCCTCAATTCTTCCATTAGAAATAATGTTTGACTATACCAATATGCTTGTATCATAATTCTGATGAGCATATTGCATCGCTTCAACCGAGTGTCATGACCATTGTTTAGTTCATGTACAAAAATCAAGAATCCATAATGCGTTTTAGATCACCATGATACAGTGGTATATATTACAAATCATAAAAGCTAAAATTACATTTCTAAGGGATTATATTCGTTGTTTTATTTAATAGCGCTTGCACTTACGGACGTATATTGATGAAGAAACTCGCAGTGTGACTGTGCATCTAATTACTTGCGTCGATCATAATCATAATTACTGATCGGCAATGAAATTTTACTGGAATATAAACACCTCAAGTCAGCTGCATGACGAGGACATTGAAATAATATCTCACATGACGATGGAAGCAATTAAGCTGATAGTTCATGCTCATTGTTTGTTCAGATGAATTCTGAAAAGAATCTTTATACCTGCATCAGGATAAGAGTAGAACTTCTTGAATAACACTCTCAACAACTGTGCCAAAACTAAAAAATCTTCAATCGCATTAGTTTTGCGAAGATATGAGATCCGTGATTTAAAACATGTCAAGTAATTGCTGTAGATAAGGAGTCTAAACACCTCTGCACTTGCTCAGTGACTCCTCTAGAACCAGTACTGATTATGTAGCTACCAAAACACTGATCCCGTTCGACTTCACAATCCTTAGCATTTAAAGGAAGTGAAGCTGTACTCATTTTCAGCGGCGAACATTCCAATGAGATATTCGAAGAGCATAATCAAACGCAAAATACATGCAAAAGGAAATGTGAACTTGTATCTCAATGAGCAAATAAAGTCTGACTGTGTTATTCGCATTTTTCATGAAATAACTACAGCGCTAAAAACATCTATCAGAAATTTTCACAAATTTGAAACACTGACAGCTACGGAGTATTACTAGGATAAACTGTTATAAGGTGTCAATGAACTGAAGTTCTGAAGCTCCCTACGGATTTTGGAATAAATAAAAATTAATGTGATTCCTTGGGTCATCAACTATCTGCAGCAGAATTTGAAATATATCTCAATAAGTTAACGTAAAAATTCTTACTTGACATTTGTTTTTAGAAGCTGTGTTGCGAATTATCCGTGCAATCAGGATAACCGGATAGCAAGAGATTATGCAGAAATACCGAATACATTCTCTCAAAGACCCATAGTTGATGGCAGCTGACGGGAGGTTATTTAGTTTCATAGTGAATTTCACTTCCGTTTGTGTCGTCTCCCCAAGAATAGATTCGCTGCTAAAAATATGTACAAACTATTTGCTGAAAAATATTTACAAGTCCGAGCTTTAGCGATCTGGCTCGCATTGTCAAGGTTTAGCAGGAGAGACCAATTCATCCAACCTTATTTGTACAATTTACAGGAGATTTATACACTGCTGAAATGTTTTTAAAAAGAACATAAATTTACACGCACAAATGAAATATACAATTGTGGCAGTTGAAAATACAAGGATTTGTCGCTAATGTTAATGTCTAGATGACCGTACTTGAAGGAGAACTTCAGATTAAAGCATTTTCAAAACCGGAGAGGCTATCTATGCTGATTCCTGCTGCCTCGACCAACAGACTGAAAACAACAGTCAAACGTCTATTGTAATAGTTGTCCATGACTAGCCGTTGCTAATCCACTCGAAAGCAATCTGATGAATCCCAGATCAAAACCATTTACCGCGCTTAAATAAATAGTCTAAAGCCTTAGGGGGCGGACAGCTTTTATAATTTACAAACCTCTGGGGCGAGAAAGCAATTTAGTCACAGAAGCGAAAGTAAAAGATTGGGAGATTAAGAATAAAATATTCGGATTGTAATCATGACTGACGTAAAATGCATCAATTCTAGAGCACATAGGCGTGCACAAGAGGGCATAGCCCCACCATTTGTCCTGATAGCCGACAATTTTTCAGCATGAATTAACGTAGCTGGATGAAAACTTGATTGTTTATAAATATGGTTTAGTCGAGTACGATAAATTTGTTGTACCTAAACTGGTTTTCTTATCATTCTAAGCAATTACATGTATTTGGGAATTAAGCCGGATTACAGAAGGGTCAAATTGAATGTTGCTGTTCTGAGTGTTCTGAGTTTGAACTTGTAGGTTCAAAACAATATTGTCTGCGCAAGATTTGAAAATATCTGTGACGTTGATGCTTTGAAGTACTCGGTTCTCAATATTGTGGATAAAGAAAATTGCCATGAATTGGTATGCATATTATACTCATTTTAATGATAAGCTAATCATCTCGAATTTTAGAACTCCAATAAGTCGAACAACTTGACAAAGTTAATTCAGTATTCAAATCACTCGCGAGACATAATGTTCCAAAATTTGTTTAGACTTATCATTACACAGGTGTACAGTAAATGCAATAAGTGCATAGAAATATCTAAAAATGCAATTTTTGTCGAAAATCACAGTTCATAACACTGTGAAGCGTACTATAGAAGTACAGCACTGCAATTCATGTTCATCGATATTGACTATTTTAGCAGAGGGAACGAAAGAATCACCAACATTCTAAAGGCATGTGTAGGCCTCTGCTAGAGCCTAGATGCAGTGAGAGGAAATCAAAGTAAAAAGGACCCGATTAACCATGTTAGATGAATTTATGTTCGAAAGAATCAGAAATATCTTAATGATAAATAGAATTGTCATCAATATTACAGACAAAATAATATTTCGATCAGCATCCACACACCATCCTCTTCATTCAAATGATCTGTGGATGCTGATTGGAAAACTTTGTACATACATGTAGTTCTGTTTAACATCAAAAACATTCCTGATTCTTACCATCATAGTTTCATCTAAACGATAGGAAACTGCAGTCAAGTCTTTCTTACTTTCAAGCATCCCAAGCAAGTCAGTCATGAATTTTAGGCCAATGAAAAATTAAATGATTTTGTGTGTACTAGGATGAGGCAGAGGCCCTGGCATGGAATTCTGAATTTAAATTGAAAAAGGCAACTTAGTCGTCGGCATATTGATGGAGTGAATTATACTGTTATGTTCGGTTCCCACCTTCGTCACTGGCACAAGGGGTATAGGTCATTCTTCACAGATCACGATTTCACATCGGAAGATCTTGTTCTCAGAAATATTGATTGGACCCGGTGCGTCGACAACAGATGTCTCATCATTTCTAATTCTAGATGTAGGTATCTCACAGGTGGATTAGTTATCCACATTACCCACCACATGAATCGCCCTTGCTGGCCTAGTAAGACATCACCGTGAACAATTTGTCACCACCTACCCTAATTTCATAGTTTCATCAATGGCAGTAAGATTCTGGAACTTGAGTATAATAGTCATTACAAGCAAGGTCAAGGAGATCAGATAACAAAAAAGTGTGACCTGAAACAATGACTAAAAGAAAAAAAAAGTTTGATGATTGATCTCAAGCCGCGCAGCGACTATTTTTTTTTTCAAACAATGGCAGCATCAAGATAACGAGCATGAACACCCCTCCGATTGTTTTTACAAAGTATCAAAACCCCAATGTAGTGATCAAACATTAGTTGGCACGACTGGTGTAGCACACGCGCACATCGCAGAAATTCTTTTTCATACATAAATGAATGTGGATAATGACAAAAAACGCAAACATTTAACGCAAAGCTACACAGTCTCACGTTTAAAGAAGTCACTGATTCAATCAATGTATTTGATAGCAGCATTTACTGTTTGAAACACCAATTAACATTAATCCAGTGGTGGCATCAATGAAAAGTCATCTATCAATTTTCTTCACTAAGATGTTGATGCTAACTCTGATTCTGACAAACTGATCAACCAACCGATCCGATGAGAGATATTCAATTCAATTCAAAAAGCTTTATTTAGACTCACAGTAGCGGTGAGAATTCGACAAGGTAGTAGATGCATAAAAACATAAAAAAAGGACACATAAACCTAAAATCATGGACAATACTTAATAAAAGAGTTTTGAAATCTCTTTGTTCTTGCCAAAGGCTTCCTCAGACAACAGTTATTCCTTAACTACAACTACCTTGGTTCAAAAAAGGGACGAAGCGGATGATGAGGTTCTCTTAAAACTTTCTCAAAAAGATTACGACACATCTTGTCACCTGCAGCTAACATAAAATATGGTTATAAGTAATGAGCTGACGGTGAGATTATAGTCGAAATCACTTACAGCCATCCTTAGGCCCTTCTCCAAACGACAAGATCTCATAAATGATGTTCACTTCCAAGCGTACGGTTTGAATTAATAATCTTTAGCAATTCAGTACAGATCATATTTTAGAAAGTCGGACCTTGACGTCTATAATCGGTCGGCACACTTGGGTAATACTTAGCATGGTATAACGCAAGGACTAAAATTCGCCCCAAGCGGATTTAGAGGATAAAATAACATTTTTGATTTTGAGAGTTAGAAATTGACATCTTTCTCAAAATATCTCATCGTTTTTAATGGTGACATGAAACGATAGAATTTGAATTTCATTTAATGCCACACTCTATTACTGGTCCATTATCTAACAAATAACAGCAAAGCTTCATGTGCTAGAATATGGAATTTTGATTCGGCCTTAAACTATTAGAACTTTAGATAAACTGCAAGCAGAAAGGAATGACTTGTGAGAAATCTAAAATCTCTACTTCCATACCACTCATGAAAATTCAACAAATCTTGAAACCACTACCACAGCTCACCTACTTTTATTGAATTTTTGGAATAATCGCCAATTCCAACACAATTTTGGGCTGATTTACGGAAAATACGGAATTTACTGAAAATTGTAATCCCTGATACAACGATCCAAAGCAATCTAAAGCATTTGATCAACCAGCTCTCTATCAAAATAGAGCTTAGGAAAATGTTTCAAATGCTTCATGAAAGTTCATAGCATTCATTTCTATAACTCAAGAACTGTGCTGAATTCTCTAATGATTGCATATTTCATTGATTCTCTTCCATTAGGACCTTTCAGCTTCTGACAACCTCACCAGCAAAAGATCGAAAACTCGTGATCACACAGAATAAAGAAAACAATGTTTGTTGGTAGACAGGCTGGGTTGGTTAAAAGTTCCTCTTCAGTGCGCTGGTGCAGAAGCTCCAGGGCTCGTGTCTGTCACCGCTCTTTGACCAGGACCTGGTGAGAGCTGCGAGTGCATTAAAGCTGTTCCACTCCTAACTTGAAAGCATGGCTGCTCACCATTAGTGGAGAGGGAAATTAAAGAAAGAATACAAACAAATACGTGAAATTTGATTGCTAAAACCAATAATGCAAAATTGCATAATATACATTGAAAAATAAATTTAAACATGCTTAGACATAAAAAGTGAATTAAATTCTACAAGACTGCTGTGAAATGTCAATTGTTTCGGGAAGTATAGAGCTACTAGGAAAACCTCTGCACTTCTTGTAACCGAAATTCTCGCAAGAGCTACAAAAATTATTCTCACGTAATTTTACAAAAGCAATTTTCAGAAAGGCTTGCAAGCAGCTGAAGCTTGCAGCCGCTGAGAGTAAAATATTCATCTTCAAAATTGTGCATGAAATCTATCTCGAACTATCTTGGACAATTAATTATGAAAAACTTGCAGTTCAGAGACTTAAATATTGAAGAGATGGGAAACGTTCCCACATATGTATTGTTGCGCTCATCACAATCATAAGTCAGTTAAACATTGGCACATTTCGCAGCAGGAAGCGGAGTTTTAGAAGTATCGAAAAACTAGAAGTCGCTTTAATTGCCTCACTATCGAATACGTGTACATTCCGACAACGCAAAGAAGCGTTCATCATTGCGAAATAAAAGACGAAAATTCTTCGGAGCTCACTCATGGGCTGTGAAAATCAAAGCAAGAGGAAATTGTTTTCAAGATGAAGAAATTGCAGAATGATATTGGTATGCTCTTCGTCCAGAAAACAGCATCCAAGTGCACGATATTTCCTGTCACTTCTTCACGAGGTATTGATACGGATTTGCCATCAACTGCAAGCGCATCAAACGTTTTTGCATTCGATGTGAGCAAGTCTGAGAAACTTGCTTCTGATAACATAACTTATATGAAGCACTATTCTCTCGTGTGACTTTCCTCAACTTTTGCAAGTTATTTAATTTTCAAAATGTGCACTGTGAAATGGTTTGAAAGCAACTTTACGGAAGAATGATTTCCCTTACATTTCATTTGCTATGGAATCAGGATTGTTGTGAATGATTCTACAGTCTCAAAACTCGATTTCCTAGGAGCTAGACAAGTTTGAAGAGAATTTAGTGCCACGAAGCAGTCAAGTTTGCGTGGTGATGCTGCAGGTCTTTTCTACATGATGGTTCCTTTTGATAGAAGTTGGGCTTGAACCATGTACCTTCTGATGACTAGTTCATGTCATACGCCTCTGAGCTACGTGATCACGCAATGAAGAGGACTCTTATATAGGTACGCGTTTAAGATGTATTTCAAATCAAATTGACATTTTTAAGGAAAATTAGAAATTCTAAATCCAATGGACTTCGCATGATGGCGAGATGCATTATTTTCAGGACTTGAACTTTTCAGTACTTAAAAATGCTCATAATTTGCAGCAGCATCAGGTAATAAATAAAGCACGTCGGAGTTAAGTGGCAATAAAAAATCATTTTCTTCCTATCGAATTTCAAGTGAAATTATTGAATGGCCATCTAAAGCAGGAATAAAAATAACAGAAGTGGTCAAACTACTTAGATGACAGCTATTGAGAGGGTGCATGCAGGTAAACAGGAGCATTCAAGATAGGTTCACCAACGAAAACATACAATAATCGATATTCTGTAACAATAACATCAAAAATTCCTTCTAGGTATAGAGTACTTATAAATAATAATAACTTACTTAGGGATAGTATACAGTATATCAAAATATCAAAACGTTTATTTCTCAAATCGAGAACACGAATATAAAAAATGGCAAACAATGTTTCAATTACGAATATGACAATGTTATGGAATTATTTACAGATAGATGATAATATCATGAAGCAGACAAAAATGATTATAGAGAACAAGATAGCTCTAGGAGGACTGGACATTGACATTGCACAAACTGCATTTGAATATAGTGCTATTTTATTATAGCAAGAAGCTCGTGAATGATATTTAGAGGAGAGATTATAAATATCAATAAATATAAGCGGCCTGATATCACATTGTCAAGCTTTTTTTAATTATTGAAAGTATCCCAAAGAAAATTCCACATACCTATTTAGTATGAGGTCTAATTATTAGGAAGTTGCAACATAAAAACAGATTGTTAAATGAGAGACAATCATAGAACAGAGAGATCACAACAGACGTTTTGAGGTCTGCAGCGAGATGTCGACTGAGATGGTGTCAGCTCCATGCAAGGATGATTGAAGATGTCTTGGCTAGTCATATATTATATTTAATGGTTGAGGAAGAGCCAAGGTTTTAACGATGTTGTACTTTAATTATGATATAATTAATTTCGGTTGCTATTCGGTAACCATCATCAGATAGAAGGAATTAAACATAAACGCAGTCATGAATTCAAATTTCACATTAACATTGGAAATAAGGGAGTAGACAAGAAATCTAGTAAAAAGTAAAAACTATGTTAACAAATTTCAGTAGGGAAAAGGAGGAATAGAAATATGCGACAGATAGTATTGGACTACATTTTACCAATAGCAATAGTAATTGATCTGACTAGAAATATCACTATCAAAATATATACAAAATACATAATATGCATACAAAAGTAGAAAAAGAAGGTAATGTGAAAAATGACTTAATGACTCATAGTGAGATTTAGAAAAGGTCGAATCACTAAATGAAGAGGAAGTCCATGTAGCACTCTAATTCTGTTTTGTTGTTAATCATTGGTTTTAGCTTGAAATAATCAAACTTAAACCATCTACTTTTGTATGCATATTATGTATTTTGTGTATTTTGATAGTGATATTTCTAGTCAGATCAATTACTATTGCTATTGGTAAAATGTAGTCCAATACTATCTGTCGCGTATTTCTATTCCTCCTTTTCCCTTCTGAAATTTGTTAACATAGTTTTTACTTTTTACTAGATTTCTTGTCTACTCCCTTATTTCCAATGTTAATGTGAAATTTGAATTCATGACTGCGTTTATGTTTAATTCCTTCTATCTGATGATGGTTACCGAATAGCAACCGAAATTAATTATATCATAATTTAAGTACAACATCGTTAAAACCTTGGCTATTCCTCAACCATTAAATATAATTCATACAAGGAATCAAACCTTTGACTTTCGACACACATACGTGTAGGCTAGATAGCCAGCTGGCTAATCACTTAGCTTAAATTTGATAAACTCATTCATTAAATTGAGAATAAATATATCAAAATTAAACCGAAAGCAAATCAATGACAAGCATTATTGCTCTCATGGTGAAGAAATTGCAGAATGATGCTGGCATGCTCTTTGTCCAGAAAACAGCATCCAAGTGCACGATATTTCCTGTCAATGCTTCCATGGGTATTGATGCGGATTCGCCATCAACTGCTAGTGCATCGAACCCTTTTACATTCGATGTGAGTAAATCTGAGAAACTTGCCTCTGATTACATATAACTTAGCTGAAACACTATTCTCTCGTGTGATTAAATTACTTTCACCTGAGACGGATTCTCACATGCGAACCTTGTACTATGACAGGAACGGGAGGTCACGTGAGGATTAACAAAGAATAGAGTACAGAACTAGTCAGACGTTTTGCAGATTGCCTTTCTGATATTTTGACGGCTTGACTAATTTCGTCTGTCCACATGAAAGGATCGACACCTTCTGGAAATTAACTTGTATGTCACGAGACAAAGGGCGCAGTTTGACAGAGTGAAATGGAAATACCGGTAGGTTAAATAAATCTTTCAAGGTGTCGGAGATGTTAAACCAGCCGTGTAGATCTTCGCCGGAGGTCGTCTGATGTCTGAAAAACAGTTGATGTGTCCATCCTCATATTTTGATCTCGAGACCTGAAAATTGACCATTCTTGATCAAACACTGTCAAAATAGCGACTTATAGGCTATATCTTCTCTTGCGGAGAATTTCAGAAAGTTGTGCGTTTCAGAGATGAAAAAAGACAATAACCATTTATTCTGAATATGAATCTCATCCGCTCTGTTATAGAGTGTGAAAATCTGAAGAAACAAGCGAATGATTCTAGTATTTCTAGCATTCATTAACAGCATGCGTAGACTATGTGCTCAGTATTGAATTAGCAATAAAAGAAGAGCTCATTTAATTCACTATCAAAATACTAACATCAATAACAATATTCATTTCGTCACCACAATGGTTGCAAGCACTGATAGATAAGTATTGCCGGTTCACAGTCATTCACAATATTACAAACATTCTCTAAACAGAAAACTATTCATTTGTAAAAGTACGACTGTTAATAAAAGGATTTTAAAATTGAGGAGAAGATAAGAAAGGACCGTTGAGAAAGGGATCATATTCTTCTTTTCATGGGTCAAAATTGCGGTCATTGCTTTTCCTTCAGTGATGCATTTTGTTATGCAGTTTGCTACCGACTTCAACTGCAATGCGTAGGCATTGTTTGAAATACGCGGCAGCTTTTGCTTCACCGGTAATGTTATCAGATGCTACCAAACTGCTCTTATGAACTTCCCTGCAGATTTTCTAAGAATACATGCGTGATCACTGATCAGTGCTATCAAGATTTAGTTTATCTATCAAACACTGATGATGCGCATTCGATTGCAGATCAAAGTTAAAAGGGACACATTTCAGTGTTTTTGACGAGTTCTAATACTCCTTTTCATTCTTCAATTTCAGGCCAAGACCCAGTCCGGTTCGTGATTTTCAATTTCAAGATCCGCGGCCCGTTTTATTCATAGTCAAGAACCATTTCATGAGATAGGAGAATATGCTTGACTAATAAATTAGGCCTATCGTATTTTAAGATTCACTCGAAGTGCTTTCCTGTTCAGAATTAAGGCATTATGAGTATTAATAAGCTCATAGACATAGCCACCAGCTCAAGACAAGTTTTGATGAATGTATGCAGGATATGAATGCAGTGCATGTATTGATTTTCGTATATATGTATTCATAATTCGGAGTATGCGAGCGCGTGCTTACTTTTTCAAATGATGATTATGACTCGCGCCGCAAAGGAAGTAGTTATGTTTTCAACAACTTATCCCGCTAGTTGAATATTACGAAAATCAAGGGATTTCGACTCAAATGTGAAAACATGTATTTAAGAGCAAATATGCTCATTCCAAAAGCAGATACAACAATTTCAGATCAATTGCGACCATTCTAGACCAAATCTGACACCCATGGCTACTAACCAAATGTGAAAATTCCAAACTAAATGTGACACGCTATCTAAATGGAGCGATGGATCTTATCAACTACCAATTGGAGATTAGCAAATGATAATGAATCGAAAGCGACATTAAAGACGCAATTCTTGCATTAACGTGCCAGATAATCATTTGGGAGATATCATACTCACGTATCTCCAGTTATATGATAATCATGTAGTGTAATTATATCATACCAGAATCAATTTTGTTATGAAAGAATCAGACTTTGCATTTTCTTTGGTTAATCTGAAGTTCTGAATTCCACCTACATTTGCCTTACCAATGACGGTTTTGCATCTGGATAAAGAAGTGTTCATATCTATGACGCACTTGCTTCTGCAATGCCAAATTTGGATTTATGCATGAGCAGTGTACGCCTATCTGAGATAATGAACATGCAGAAGTGACAACTGTAAATTTTTAGTAGTGTAAGGTGTGATGAGATATCTCATATTACTGCGCTGTAGATGTATGTTCTGCGGTTAATCTATCAAGTGAAGTGAGGAGTCACAGAAGCATAGCGTTGCTTCTTTGTTTCATCTTCACTTGAAGAGAGATGGTGATTGTTGTGCCGTCTATGGCATCCATGTTGGAGACATGAAGACAATTCATTAAGGCTACTGATATTTGATGACGAATCCGCCGCAAAACCATATTTTCTCAAATTAGATAAACTGATGACTCCATACACAGCAAACTTATTTTTGGTTTCTTAGGTTTCTTATTTTCACCATTTGTTATTTTTGAGCTAATTTTTCTAAGTTTTCTTCTTTAAGCTATTCCATGACGAACTCTCATTTTAGTTCTTAGATTGTGAAAATAAAATCGATTATAAGTTTTAATTTATTTCCCTTCCCGTCTTAAGTTGGGTCGGATAGCTTTTATTCGTATTTCAATCCCTTCTCTGTAGAAGGTTACTTTTACTGGAGTAGGTTACTCTATGTAGTTAGTATTAATTTGTATTCATTCGTTCATGACTTTTAATCACCTAATTATTCACAGGATTCTCCACCAGGGTAGTTGTTTAACTTTGGTATCTTCCGTTTCCTGGATCCTTCGAATTATTTTGACCGTGTCGTGTCTTAATTCGATAAACATCGCAGGAATTTTTAAGAGAACAGGGGCAATATCCTTCATATGCTCACACTTCATAAATGCAAAAATGATGTCTACCATAACTCGCACTTCAATTATGGCAGCTTCACACTTCTTTAGCATACGACAAGCACGACTATGCTTGCATTAAGGTTGCCTACTTTCCGAACATGTGCCAACAACAAAAACTGATTTTTCATGTTACTACCGTCAGTAAATACTAATAAGTCTCGTATATTTGACTAGAGAACTTTCATGCTGTTCGTCATAGACGGGATTGAGCAATTTCAGCAAAACTGGTCGAGACAGAAACTCGAAACTCCAAGCATCCAGGAAATTTTACTTCATATGTTTCTTGCGTCATTAGTATTCTGATCCCCGTCTATAATTCCCGTGAGGTATCTAATGCAACGGAGTATTCTTGAATGGAAGAAAGGGACACGATAGAAAGGTTTGTGGAGGTGAAGCGGTTAATTTCTCTTAAGTAGTATCCTGAACAGAACACTGTATGGAAATTGGTTTCATATCTCCGGCCATAACTACAGGGTGGCGCACGTAAACCGCCGGATTTTAAACTTTTATTACTCCTCAAATATTCATCCGATCGTCACGAAATTTCGACTCATACTAGTTTGGAGTATAGGATTTATGATGATTATACCTATTGTATTGAGAATTGTCAGAAAATTCTAATTCTATTGACCGAATGACATGTACTCATTTTGTTGACATCGAAAATCTAGATCAAGTTAATTAACTTACCATGAATCGTATTCTGCACAACGAATTGTGCGCAGTCTTGAAGTGAATATTGTTCAGTTACTTCCATGTCATATAAAATACCATTCGACGATTAAAATGCGCGGCTTGGTACGAATGGCTCAAGAGTCCAGTGGAGGTACAAAGACTTTATCATTCAGAGTATGGCAAGAACGCGAGAGCACCGGATGCCCGTACCATAAAGCGGTGGCACACAAACCTGTTGACCAGTGGTAGTGTGGTGACTATCAAGCGGGACCGGTCATCTTCTGAACGAACGGAGCAGAATGTGGAACGAGCTGTGCAGCACTTTGAGGAGGACCCAAAACACATCACCCGTCGTGCATCTAATGCACTTCAAGTGAGTCGCCACACTATCCAGCGCATCCTCCATGACTATGGATGGCATCCGTACAAGGTCCAGGTGGTGCAGCGATTACACGAAGAAGATCTGGAAAACCGAATGGAGTTCGCAGAACAGGAGCTACAGCGCATCCAAGCCAACCCGAGCCATTTAGTGGAACTAACCAGGTCCGATGAAGCTCACTTCCATCTGGATGGTGGTGTGAATCGCCACAATTGTCGTTATTGGGCCAACCAGAACCCTCACTGGATCAAGCAAGAGTCTATGCACTCGCCACGCACCACCGTCTGGGCGGCAATCTGCCAAGCAGGTATCTACGGACCGTTCTTCTTCGACACCTCCGTCAACAAGGATCGGTATCTCAAGATGCTGCAGGAGGAATTTTGGCCAGCGGTGCAGTCGGACAGAAGAGGCAGGAGCATCATATTCATGCAGTATGGTGCACCTCCACACTGGGGATTTCCTGTGCCTGAGTGGTTGAACAAGAAGATGCCTAACAGATGGATGGGACGTGGATCTCCTAACATGCCCTGGCCACCGCATTCACCTGACCTGACGCCTTGCGATTTCTTCTTGTGGGGTTTTGTCAAGTCCAAGGTTTACCATACACGGCCAACATCCAGGCAAGACCTGAAGGACCGCATCATACAACCATTTCAAGAAGTGACAACTGAGATGTGTCGAGAAACTGCTCCGGCCTACCAAAAGCGACTCGAATCCGTCCTCGAAAATGAAGGAGGACACGTTGAAGTTCGATGACTACTAACACTTTTTTCTAATGTTTTTCATTTAATAAATGTTTTCTATGACATTTACCTTAATTCGTTTTGGTCATTATTGATAAAGACGTGGGGGAAATAAAGGGAAAAGTTTATCATTAAATTTTACATGTTAAGATACATTGTTGGTATGTCAATTTTACTACTTGTCATTCGGTCAATAGAATCAGAATTTTCTGACACTCAGTACAACAGGTATAATCATCATAAATCCTATACTCCAAACTAGTATGAGTCGAAATTTCATGACGATCGGATGAATATTTGAGGAGTAATAAAAGTTTAAAATCCGGCGGTTTACGTGCGCCACCCTGTAGAATCAACTGACTGATCAATGGCTTTGAGCAACAAGCGATATTGTTCAACATTTTCGCTGACTGATTACGCTTACAAGTCACATTGAGAAATATTGATTTTAATACTGATCATACGAAATACCGACAGTCTTAAGATATTAAATAGCTGAAGAATGTCTTTACTCGCATTAAATGTCTTAAGGTATACTTGCGCATGATCCCGGACTCGAAGCTGGCTTCCTATAGAGGTATCATCTATCTCTCGTGTGATTGTGGACCATACAGGGGAGAGAACTGTCCACGAGGAGAATGTTGCACGGTTAGTATGACTTCATAAAGCAAGAATTCGCAAATTTAAGAAATTTAAGAATTTCGTTGCGCTACGTTTACGAATCTTGAGAGTCTCGTACTTCCAGGGTGCCTACTGCCACTTCAATAGACACGAGTGGGCATCAAATACTCCTTGTCGCTCCCATTGTGTACCATTGTTGGCCACGATAATTGAGAAGCACTATCATGGTACTGAAATTTCTTCCTCTTCTGAGATAATATGAATGTATGATATACTACTGATATCTGATGATAAGCTATTGAATTATATGGATCATTTTCTCATCAGACATAGACATGCGACGGCGCATGAGAGACAGATAGGCAGGGCTTGACCATTAGTCATGATTAAAAAAATGACATCCATGCTCATTCCTTTCGCAAAGATAAAATTTGCGCCATGTTGTATTATCATATTCTGATATGAAGAGATCATTGTCTCCATAATCAGTAAAACTATTTCTTATCGTGACTGAAACATGAGATATCTGTCTTTGATTTTCACAGATTTAACACCTCACACCCACTTTTGACAAATGCAAACTACATTGCGATCAAAAATTGTCTCCTATCCCAAGAAATGGATCTTATCTCCTATTTTCAGCGGCCGCAGATGCTGCGTTGAGCCGTACAAGGGTTGCTAGCACGTTTCAAAATGTTCTGAACTAGCTTATAGCACAGAGTGTCTGAACAAGCTGAAGGACTGCACAGCAATCTTCTCTGCGTTTATTTATCCTTTGCCAAACGGCTGAAAATAATAAAAGATTGCAGAGTTAGAGTTCGAATGAGCACAGGATATAAAGATGTCCCGGGACTTGAACATTTTGAACACTTAATTCCTTAGCAGCCGCAGACGCTGCTTTTCGCCCAACAGGGGTTTATCAGTGAGGCTCGGAATAGCACAAACTAGATTGTGATATTTACAATGACTGAACAAGTTGATGAACACCACAGCAAACTGCTCTATGTTAAATTATCCTGACTTTGTTTGTTAATTTGCTTAAAGTTAGAGGACATTCCTGTATCTCATGCCTCTGCAAACTGCAACTTGAAATCTTTAGTAACAATCGACATGTTTCTAGAGTATTCACAATCACCTGTATTCCAACTTTAATCCCATGCTGGATAATATTCTGGGAATGCAAGTTTTTATCAATTCCGGTTCTATAAAGAAAAGTTGAGCTATTGTTGTTCAAATAAAAGTTCATGACGGGATGAAAGACCCCATGGATGATGCAGTTTAACAGACTATCAATGAAATATGGGAAACATTTAAGAAAGATTCACCTCTTGTTTTTTAATATACTTTTCTCGTACTTCAAGGACAACGTCTACTCCCTCTATTAACATGAAAGTAGAGCAGATGCTCTCAATGGAACAAATTGACTTCTCTCGAATTCGACTTCGTGAGTAGAGAAAATGTCTACAATGAAGAATTCTTACATCAATGTCAATCTTATCATTCTCTTCTGTTGCAAAAGGCATTCTTTGCACTAATGTAGGATTGTGAGAAAAAAGACAATGATTGTCATTTCTAAGACATAAAGACATTAGAACTTGCTTGATAGAAGAATTAGCTGTCCAGAGTCGGAAAGGGGACGTGAAACAGACAATATTGAGATAATCGCTTTGACAGAATGATTAAACAACTTATTTCGGTTGGTTTAGACAACAGATTGCTTCAATCTTGCTCTTGACCGTCTTAATCTTACTCATGCTATACTTATACTAAACCAACCAGACTAAAGTATGCGCCTGTGACACTCACTTCCTCAGGGCTTTCAAAACAGTTAGGTAACGGACATGAAAGTCACTACTTTTCACATTGGGGCCTTCAGCAAATGCTTATCAGGCTTTATTCGAGGACTGTAACACTCTCGGTCGCTGTAGACCATCAGATTATAACTTGACGGCTGACGCATTCAATTACCTCTTTTGAAACAACAACTTGGTCAAGAAAGGACCCTGAAATAACCATGTTTTTTGTATGGGGAATGTAGAACTATTCTGTAAGGGGATGAAAAAATATCTTCTCAAACATAAAAGTCTAATTCTTCCTGCGGCCGACGTTCTAGCCATTGTATTGCGAAACACATTTTGTCTCATTGTTTACGAAATATTTCATTTTCATTCACTTATATTCATATGAAAGAGTTCTTCAACTTCGAATACCAACAGTTTTGAAGTCACTGATGTTTTCCGGTCTAATCGAACATGAAGCTTTTTACGTCACTACTCCACATACTCGGGGCTTAGACGGTGC
This sequence comes from Prostheceraeus crozeri, assembly GCA_907163375.1. Taxonomy (NCBI): domain Eukaryota; kingdom Metazoa; phylum Platyhelminthes; order Polycladida; family Euryleptidae; genus Prostheceraeus; species Prostheceraeus crozeri. Next base: position 119,332 of record CAJQUW010011559.1, read on the forward strand.
TGACATAGTCAGACTTATGGAGCGTTGTAGTACTTTTAGTCCGGATGCCCTTCCTGACGACTTCCAATGACACCTTCGGGGATCGACCTCTGGACCAAAAGATCGCTAGGCCAGGCAGTTAACCACTGTGCCACGGAGACTATAACATGCAGCTACATTATGCATTTAAGAACATGAATGAATGACATGCACATATCTCATATTATGAGGATGTTATTTCAAGCTCATTATCTGCACAGTACCAGTGTCACAAATTATGATGGTAATTTTTGATTTTAAGTATTATTTCTGAAGGGAAAGTAGCAACCCGAGAAGCAATTACTTGGAGTGAGACTACTGTTGTGTAGATTGAAGGATAAAATTCAACAAGATAGTGATCACCCTGATACTGATGTAGTTACTGAATGTGCAGACTGTCATTCTTTATATACGACGGCGCATTTTAAGAAGTCTTCAATTTCTGTGGACAATGTTTAGAAAACTACTCTGTGAGACTAATCTTAAAATGCCAAGTTTTCAGTCTTGGTCAGAACAGATCTATAATGGACAGTGAAATAAAGGACAAATTCATGCAGTGCCTGGTGAATGTTCCATTTCTGCCACTCGGCTGTTAACAGAAAGAGATTAAAAAGTAATGATAAGATTCGAACCATTGGAAGTATAGAAATTAAGAACTATAGAAAAGTATAGTTCTTTCATGCATGAATTTCGACTCGTCATTGTAGCGTGACTACAAGACTATGCGTGCAGTGTTATCGGTTGATCAGCTCTATTTCAGCTCTAATTCGGAACCAACACCGCAATATCATGCACAAAAGAAAGATTCAAAGACCGATTGCAGTTTGGTTATTTCATTAGGAACATTTTTACTATGTTATTGTTTTACACCAGATTTATGGGAATTTCGATAATCTCAAACGATTTTCTTCCTTTATTTCGGAATGCTGTTGTATTAAACTGCCCAAATTTAGAAATAGTGTTGTAATTTCAATATCAAATATAAATATTCTTACTTTTATAGCTTGTGTTATATCACGTCATGTGGGTTTTAGAAACAATCTTTTGACATTGAGATGTGTCTACCGAAATGCACCCTTGAACTTGCATGTAAACCAATAAAAATTAGTTACCTTATCTTATCTTACTTGTATTCAATTAACAATCTAACAATATTGTGATCAGTGGCCTCATCAAAAGTTGACGGAAATCAAGACTAAAATAGGCTACACGTCAGAATTGGATCAGCAACCAATCTTTATAGAATATTAGAATATATCAAATCTCAACAGATGTAACCACCACGAGACATGTTGCAGCCTGTTGGGCCTCATCAGTCGTGGGTAGGTTTGAACCAGCGACGTTGGAGCTAGAGGACGTGCAAGCATACCCTATAACCAGAAGGCCACCGGACCATCTGTTGAGAGCGTGAATTAGCCAGGAAGGCACTGCTTTAACGCAGGCACGTGGAGGGCGGACTGCATTCTGCAATCACTTAATACCGCATCCGAGATTTATCAATTACCAGGTTACTTGTCTAAATATTAGAATACTCATAACCGCTATTTACCTATAACACATTTTCAATAATACATCTCTTAAAGACTTAAAACACCACGATTTTCAATACACTAGGATTGACATGTTTCGATTAGTTGTACTGAATGCAATTGGAGCAATCAATTGAATTTGGAATCACCATGGAAATTTGAGATCCATGACAAGCTGTTTCTGTATACACAAATGGAAACACAATACTTTAATCAACAAGTTTACGATAAAGATGCGTAAAAGATGTTACCATCTTCTCCTGTAAATAACTTGATAAACACGAGAAAGCTCTCTAATATTCACGCTCAGTTACTTTGTTATCCCATTTTTAAACTTTAAATCAAATTCGCCCGTCATTAAACATCATCAAGTTTGTAAAGTTGAACACAAATTCTAGCGATCACATTATCTAAAACACTACAGAACTTTGGGGATTTACAATTTTCTTGTTTTCAATTACATTTGATGTTCCCTGTACGCATTTTTGATTAATTGCTGACTGAGAAATGCATTGAGTTTGCACAGTGCATCTGTAACACAGTGATAAATTACCTTATCTGCCTTACCTTACCTTACCATCAAATTGATAAAATGAAATCATCAAGATAAAAGATGTTTTCAAAACATGATTGTTTGCACGCACTCTTATGTTTTCTTCTTTTCTGAGAGTGGAGATATCTCTCAATACTCATCGATTTCATAGGGCAGTGTTCATCTCTTTTCATGTACTGGCTAGAGCAGGGGTTCCCAATCTGGGGGTACACAGAATATGGGAGATCTATTATAATTCAGTTTTACTTCCATTACTTTCCTGTTCATCGATCGGTTGAACTGTTAAACTATGTGAGCATTTCGCATTGAATTGTCATCATCTGGCCGTGAAGAAAACCAGATTCTCCACCATAGCAATGATTAAAAGCAAACAAGGAGCCTATTTGATGTTGGAACATGGCTTTTGCTGCGCTTGTGTTGTTACACAAATGTGCATCAGTTGCGCCTAGTTAAATTGTTGTTATTCAATTACGAATTTCGTATATTTATGCACGTAATTAAATTTCTCATTATGATTGAATTCTTGTTATTTTTTATTTGTTGACTGAGGGTACACAGAATAATGAAAATTCCTATGATTTTCTACTTTAGGGTACGCAGCATGAAAAGGTTGGGAACCCCTGGGCTAGAGCAAAATGTCTCGATAACCATTGCAAGTCTGGCAATGATGGGTTAACGTACTCTAATCACATCTTTTACATGGCAATTTGATCTAATAGCGTATTTAATTTTATTCTTATCGTTAGTAAGAAGGAAATTCATCAATTTTTCATTCAACATATTTGACGATGAAGGACATCAGGATCACATAGAAATAAGATAACAAGGTTACAAAATCCGAAAATGATATGATAGGTCAAAGTGGAAGAACCAAGCAAATTCAAAGAAGGGCTTCGGAGAAGTGGTCCAGCTACCGCGGTTCCGGCTCCGAAAACTGTACTACAAGGCGATTGGTGTTATCTTGCAGCCTTCAACAGCATGCCCTCTACTTCAGCTACGTCGAGTGATGAAGAAACCAGGCTGGATCAGATAAGCCTCTACGGACGGACAGTGGACGGCTGGTGGACATTAGAAAACTCTGCACCGAACAATCTCAGGGGATCTAATGAACATGAACTGAACTCTGACCCTTTGCAACTGCAAGGAGAAACGAAAACACGAAATTTGGAAGTAATCCGACGGACAGGCTCAACGGGAATTCGCTAAAATCGCTGCTGAAACTGATAATGGAATTTTAGTAGATTCTGTCGAGATTGGTCAACGGATGACATTTAAATGTCATTAATCAACAGTATGGCTCCTAAAATGTCTCTCCCGCGTCAAAACCTCAACGAAATAAACGCTTATGGTCTATTTGGTCTTCATCCATCCATAGAGATTGAAAACTTAGGATAAATATTAAAAATTCAATTCTTATAAAGTTTTAGTGACATGCAATAAAACGCACAACAACTTTTATATCAGATAACTGTCTCTATGTAGGATATATGCGTTGAGAATCGACGAGTCGTAGCGAATGGGAGACGAATCTATTGTCTATGCGCATATATCCGCTGTAGAGGCAGTTATCTGATATATCCAACGATTCCCAATTACATCAACATAGACGTGAGCGATTTTGATCATTTTTAAATATCTATCTTTCACCAGATATTTTGGATATCATTAGCGGAGATTTTGGATGTCATTGTTCATGGATATCTACTTGCTACCTGAATAGGAAGATCGAAGATATTACTGCAATAGAGACATTAGCAGATTTTTGGTATTAACTGTAGATTATACACTTAGAATACATCCTTGATATACAAGAGATGTCCAGAGAATAGTTGGATACACAATAATACTCCTAGTTCCCAACCCTTTGAGCTGCATATACCTTTGTTCATCGACTTGTTGAAGAAGAGGGATTTGGTTATACACACTTTGCTAGAAGGGCCTCTGTTGACAGAAATCACATTTGTCTAGTCATGTAGCATGTTAAGTTTGTTCCTCACAAGACGACAAACTACCTTTAAGATATGCGGACAAAAAGGAATCGAACTGAAAATTTCTGCAGGCATGTGTGGGATATCCATGAAGATCGAAATTATCAGTGAAGTTCACCTGAAGAAAATCAAGACAATACTGTGGCTGTTTTTGGATAATCTCAAACTGAAACTATCATAAATACATATTTTTTATATTAACACACTTACAATGTATCAATTAATAAATTTATCACATGCTAATTATTAACTTTTTATACATAATTATTTATCTTACTCGAAATGTAATAAATCTTGTGATGAAGCAGATGTGGAATGGTGTGTTAATTAAAAGACAAAGACACCCAGGTGGATCGAATCTGATAACATGACCTGATCGTAGAAATCGTAAAGAAAACATTGTGAAAGAGAAATGGGCCTTGAAGGACAAGTCAAACACTGAGAACTCGCATTTTCGTTCAAGAGAGGAAATTATCCTCTTAACAATTTTTGATGCTTAGTTTCTCACTTTAGCGAAAATACGAATTCTATGAGTTTGTGTTGACTTTCAAGGACCAAACACCTCAATGTAGTGACAGTGAGGTCTCCGTGGCACGGTGGTTAGGTGCTTGGCCTACCGATCTTGTGGTCTAGAGGTGGTCCCTGAAAGCATTACTGGGAGTCGGTAGGAAGGACATCCGGTATGAAAGTACGACACTCTACACCGTCCAGGCCTCTAAGGTGGGAGAGTGGTCATGTTAAAGCAATGCATGATGACAAAATATGCACATCTGCATCACTCAGACTTCTTACAATACAGATTTTGACAAAAATACTGTGATAAAATTGAGCAACTCAATATGCGGATTTCAACAGCACCACCATTCTTACTTATATTTCTGGAAAATTTGAATTCTGCTTAGATCTAACAAATAATTATTTTTGTGTTTCAAAAAATCATGTTTTCACAACATGATGCCGATCGCTCTTCAAAGTTCGACGATTGAAAATGCGAAGAGTGGAGATTGCCTCCAACTTCGGTGTTGAAACGGAATACAGAAGGATATTTCTCTACAGAGAATGAAAATGATTTGTTCACAATTGAATTCCGAATAAACGGCAGTTCAGTATAAGCAAACAATTGAATGAATAGAAGTTTTTATCTCTGCTTCTAAATTGAATTTTAAAATAGAAAGGAGAGCTGTTTTTTCATTTTAAAGTCTATCAGGCTTTATTGACCAACCGTTTATGTTGAATCACAACCTCGTCCAAACAATTGCTGAACTATTTGCCTACAAGTTACACTGAGTACTGCGCCACTTGTGCAGGATTGATGTCCCAGGATAAATGAAAATGATCTCCAGCACGTGATCAAATGGCGACAATGCCATCAAAAACGACAGACAACAATCCTCTCTATACCAGTAGATCGTGTCATCCAACGATCATCTCTTGTTGACACCCGAGCTCTCACAGATTAGCAAAGAAGAGTCTTGGATATGACATAAGTATGCCACAAGTTTCAGTCATTAAGTGTTGAAGAGAATCACTGCTTCTCATATGAACAGCAATTAAGCAAAGAATGTGACACGGATATGTTTTCATCCTCACAGCACGTTTGGCAGCCTCGGAGAGTGGGAGATAAGGATAGTCGCATTCACGTGTGAAAACGGTCACTTCAGAGCTGTGGAGCCAAACGTGGAGGCATCCAAGAAGTCAGGAAGATCATTATCTTCCTCATTGTCTTTCTTCCTGATTTAGCTAAAGCTATCCATCCGCTCAGTCGTCCGTAACGACGATAATTCACAGACAGATTTCTCCCACGGTTAAGTCTGTGATGTCTCATGCTACCCCAAAGTTGAAATAAATTAACTGTCAGAAATCATTTAGTTATAATGAATATCTGCGTTCCACACTTGATTTTCAGCGTCGGGTCGATGCAGAGTAAGACAAGCTTCTAGGGTGCAAGCATGTTTTCATCCACTACCTATTTTCCGAAAATGCAGCCTGTTTACTTAAAAACCTGCATTCTAAAGCACTTTTTGGCAGTGTTGGATTTGAGCTTGATTGCAGTAGGGGGGAAGTTTTCGACCGACAGTTTTTAGGTCAAGGAACGTCGTAACCAAAGCTGGAAAAAGTGGTGATCAAAATGAAGAGGACATCGACTATTATAGCACCACTCTTATCCTCGCACCTACGACGCCCGCGAATAATTTTGAAAATAACTAACCATAAATGGAATAAGGAGGAGATAGCCTATTTGATGCTTGAACGGGACTCTCCAATGCATGCATTTGGTTCTACCCGTACTTACTCAAATAATGATTCAAATAAGATCCGTAGATACCCTCATGAATAAGAAATGTATGGTAGGTCTACGTATGTGAAGATCAGAATACATATTCCTCAGACGATCATTCTGCAGTTTATTGCAACTAGACAAATTCACAAATATCGGACTTCTATCAATGTTCACAATGTTAAACAATGTTCCCAAACCTGATTTTCTGAGTTGTGAAGAATTTTATTACATTAGTATGAAACAAATACCATGTGTGCGTTGTCGACAAGACCCTGAAAGAAACAAGATGGCATTCTGGCACTCTTTTTGTGATGCTTTCGTAACCTTTAATTCCTTGAAGAATTTTCTGCTTCTCGAATTCAGTTGATGATTAGAAAATTTAGTTTATGAAGAATAGTAAGGAAATATGGCCTACACCTGTCAATGTTGATCACATTCACAAAAGTAATCAGTTGATGCTCAATCAATCTGGTTGTGGCAATATAAGGCCGATCTACCAGAAATATTCTTCCCCTCAGGGAAGGAGGGCATATCTTCAGTGCCGGGGATGAGACAAGGCAGTGTAGGGGAACTTCCCCACTTTCCCTCCTCTCAAATCCAACACTGCTTTTTGGGACGACAGAATTGCGGGTGCAATCATGAACTATGTTGAGGCATAGTGATCTCGTGCCAAACGGAATGCAACGCCACATTGCACCTTAAGACCTTGAAAAATTCATGGAGGGACCAATCCGGTCCGCCACATGCTGGCTATGCAGTTTCTCAGCACAATGCACCAACTAACATTCACACAAACATGTAGACTCGCATTATAAATCAATAGCCACACACATTGTAGAATATTTCATGGAAGAGAAATACTGGTCAATGAAAGGCGCAGTCAAACATAAATTTAGACGAAGCTTTCTCGAAATATGTAACTCGTTCCTTAACGTAGAGCAGAATATTTGATTGATGTTCTATACAGTAACATGACAATGTGTGTGGCTATTGAGTCGCATTCTGTGTCTGCTGTCACATGATTTATGAGATCTATACTGCAGGTCGAAAGTCGCATGAAACAGAAATTACTTATTGTTTTATTGCATTTATCAAGTGCTTATCAAGTACCTATCATAACATGTACTTAGATTTGGAAATTGAAAAACAAGAGCAAGCTGATTAGTTCGAAGATTTTAAAGCTGAAAATCGAAATAAATTATTGATTACTTTCTCTTCTATGGCATCAAGATTTTAAATGTACACATGCACTTTGTTATCTTTCATATAAGGATTCATATGATTATGAATTTACCTTAAACGATAGACCTACAGCGACAAGATTTATCTAATTGTGTTCCGTTATCACGGAAGAAGGTAAATGTAATCGATGAGGTCATCTAGCTTGGAATTTTCAACTGATTAAAGCCTTCCTGTTGAATTCAATCATTTTCTCGATAATTCTTCGGCTAAGATCGTGGCTCAGGCTTACAAATGCATAGTGGATGCTACATGCATCGTAACAAAGAAAATAAGAACGTCTAATGGGATCCTCCCCCCTAAAGTGTCGATACATGAACATGTATATTCATAATAACTCGCAACGCGGATGTAATGCCAGGCCCCTTCATAAATGGAAATTTATTGTGTAAGAAATTAGCTGCACTCGCATGCATGCAAAATCTCGTTTTCGAATGGTGTTTATGTCCGTTTATCGATCACATTTTCTTCAAAAGCATTTTCTTGAGTTTATTAGCGTAACAGCTGCCTTGAATCTGTTTAATTATATTTACATAATGAAAGAACCGCTTCAAAAATTAGATTCATTGTGTACCGTCACAGATCCTGAATTGTCTCATATTTACCATGCGAAGCATGCTTAAGAGAATACACTAATGTTTCCCGAAAGTGCATCACAGTTACTAAGAAACAAATGTTATACCAATAAACTACGCAACTCCTTAAATGAGACTTCCGCATGCCCAAGTGTGATATTCTATTTCAACAGTTCAATGGTCTCCGTGGCACAGTGGTTAGGTGTTTGGCCTAGCGATCTTTCGGTTAAGAGGTCGAGCCCCGTAGGTGTCATTGGAAGTCGTCAGGAAAGGCGTCCGGACTAAACGATCACATCGTTTCAGATTGAAGTCTGACTATGTCAGCACTATCCAAGCCTCATCATAGCGGAGTAGTGACGTTAAGGGTTAAGTCTCGAAAAAGTGAATGATGTTCTAGAAGTCTGCTTACAAGGAGCTTGATTATAAAATTCTGAATGACCTGTGGAATTAAGTCGAGAGAGCTTCGCGTTCAGACATACCGGTATGATGCTATTTAATGATAATGGGAAGAGTCCGACGGTTACAAACGTTGACTGACCAAGAATGTTGATACTACGAGCACATTCTCATTATATTACGAGGGCAATCGAATTCACCATACGGGAAAATAACCGAATAATTCATTAGCTAAAAAAAATGTCTGTTTCATACCCAGTTCAGTACTTTAAAATGTACGTGGGTGGAGGAGAACAAATGTGATATCTGACAGTTTCTTTGTGGGAAGTTGTTCTCGCTCCTAGCGTTGCTTTCTTTCTTCGTTTCAGGTCACACGTTTCTCCTAGCATGAACCTGCCCATCAAATCTCATTATGAACAAGAACATCAACGCTTTGTGTTCAACCCACTGATAAGACCTTATCGTGAAATTTCACAGTTTGAAGAACTCTACATCACCACAGCACAACATATGACAAGTTATACTTTTTTTCTAAAACACCTTTGAATGATGTGACGCTTATCATGCAGTTGTTTACACGACAGCAATTCATGTACCAGTCAGATTTTATATCACATTTTGCAATTCTGCATTCCGATGAGCTCAAAAGTTAAGAGATGCTATCATTCGTGCAGCGATGATTGTGATCAAAGGCGTAATGTTGAAGCTATACTATAAGTTGGAATGAAATTAATCGAACAGAATAATGAAATGTGCTGAATTCTCAGCTGAAATTCGTCACTGCACTTGATATAGGGCACAGGGATGCGGAGTCCTATCATTTGATAGGACTCCGACTTCGGGTGACAAGTATATATAGTCTAGTTTTTTGAAAAACAAACCGGTAACCTACATCATAGATCATTATAGGTTTACCTGAATCTATCTTTAGTGATCATTGCTGTATCAATTATCAATCATTTTCGATGAGTCTATCAAAATGTCGCTTTAAGTTGGATGCATGCAACTCGACTCCTCCCATCTTGCTGAAGTGTGCTTCACACGGTTTTTCTCCAGTCTCTATCAGGCAGGAAATTACCCCCTTCTTCAAAAAATATGAGCTCACTTTCGATTTTAATATGCGCTTTGGAGGAGCCATCAAACACGATTAACGTCAGGATAAGAGGTAATGTTCTCAAACAAACTAGTATTTCATTTTTGTCTCTGATGTGACCTTTGGTGCGTAGGTGTGATCGAGGCTAGGAACGCTTGTCTTCTATACGAAATCACCGAGTGAAAAGACAATCCTTTTCTCACTATCATGGTTGATTCCCTCAACTAATACAAGCTTTGCATGCAGCAGTGTCTCTGTACTTTTGTTTGACAGCGAAAGTTGACATCAAGACAGTGACATCTATGCACAAAGATAAATAATTTGTTTGTAGTCTATTTCGGGTCTAGTTATAGGCCGAAGTCCTATCTCCGCATCCCTGATATGGCATACAAAGAAAATACGGTCAAGGTTCTTATTGACCATTCATGGAAGACCTCAATATTTCAAGTTGTCTCTGACTGTCACAGGAACACAAAAAGAGGATTATCGCTCAATATTTCGAGATTCTTTAGCGTGAGTGATAAAATGTTGTTGAACAAAAAAAATTGAGAATTACAGTGTGTTGTAAACTATTCATACTACCGGTTTCGAATATGAGTGGAACAGCTGCTCTTATCCTTCATCAGGAATAGAAAGACATACAAAAAAAATGTAAAATTCAAATGGCACAACCACTAAAAATGAAAGGTGTGTTGCAAACTGATGCATAGTTGCATATTTTCTACATGTTACACATAATCCGTTCAAATACCTGCAGAAGAAAATGTTCTGAATATGAAAACTACTGACGATTTTCTTCCAAATCTATATCCTATCTAGCTTCCCAATCCTGACGGTTCCTCTTGAACCGACAGCGTGGTCTATTGAAGAAGGTGCGAGCTCGTCTCCACCGCTGACTTCGGTTCGATTCCTGTATCAGGCGAGTGCGGTCGGGGAATCAAGGGTGTTGGTGTCTTTTATCGACTTAATAGCTGTTATTCTCTTTAGATATTCCGAATCATTTTTGAAATCATCATATTAATCATGTATACCACACATTCGTAACGAAAGAAATATGAAAGCCTGTTCATTTGCCATAGCCTCTTCTTTTGGGAGACGGGGAAAGAAAATCAGGGCTAAAGTTTCAGGCTGAAGCATGCGAAAAAGTCCAAATTGCGAATCCGTTAAAAAGTTGACTTAAAAATTGCGATAATTGTATCGATCAGTTCATCATCTGATGTGAGCGGTGCGACTCTGAGTAAGTCAATTCTTGAATAGTTTGAATCAATAGGTTCAGGCATGCAGCTGTTCTATCTCATTTGGAATTGACCGGCAACGATCTAACATTTTGAGCAGAGACACTCATGTTTTTCAGGATCACTTATCCTGGTATTTGAAAGACCAACAAAATATTGAGAAGAATCTACCATCACAAATGTCGCATTGAAAGGTAGTGTTTACATAACGCTTGATTGAAGTACAAAATGTATCCGAATTTAGGAGCCGCCTACGCAGTTATTAACGTGTAATGAAATAACTGATAACAAACCAATACCACTCCCACTTTAATGATTACACTAAGACAAAAGGTGGCCAACAAGCAAATAACAAATTTGAGCGCCTTTTGTGCATTTTCAAGACGATAATGAGTCTATCGGATATTATCTGACTGTCTAAATATTTGATCAGCTCTAATTAAATGACTTTAACCTTGATGAGAACGTGCACCACATAGACAGAATCAGTCGATGACATAATATTTATTCGATGGAGCAAAGCATTTTAATATAATTGATATGCTTTCAACTACTCAACTTTGATTCAACTGAAAAGATTGGTTGCCAAATATAGATAATGATTTATAATATAATTCCTTCTCTTGGAGAGACTTAGATATTAAAAGAAATTTGCATCGAATAACAGAAAATGATTTGATGAAGATGCTCCATCAGAATTTGTCCTGTATTTTGACAAATTAAAATTTCTCATCGGTCACTTAACAGCACCTAAATTCAGCGGTTGTAAATTAGTCACTAATGCGTGACATGATTACACTGTACCAATTTTTTTACTTTCTTTATCAAATCAGATAATCAAGAGAAAAAACTTTTACATAAGAAGGAGGATGATGTCAGTATGTGAGTGAATCTGATTGTATAATAGGTACGTTCACTACTTAATGTAATTATCACTAATGTAAAAGTTAATGTCTAAAAGTTGTGAACTGGACCAGCTCATGATTCCTAACATTGGATGAAATGGCAGCTGTTCAGGTCTGTTCCCATTTTTCGACTGAGGATGCAACTCAATAGGAAATTATTGAGTAATTATTATATTTATAGTAAATACATGCATAATATATATAGTAAATTATTCTATTCACATTGATGTCTTATACTAATAATTCTGTGTGCATGACACCCACACAGGTACACAAAAGTGCGAATATGTTATGGAATTATCTTTGAAACTGCCGTCCTGATATTTTATCTGTATTGCATTCGAAAATATTGTGCATGAAAATTGATTCTTATTCCAATTATTCTAATGATAAAACGCACTAAGTAGCAACTTCCTACTCCTTCATTCAACTTGTATCGTGCGACTTCTACGTGTACAGCTTCAACGATTTCCATAGTGGTCGCAGATAAAATCATTGAATCCGAATGTAACCATATATCAACTTTCATGCATCATAAAAAGCTGCTCATTGGACATAAGTTGATCAAATATATCGGATGATGGAAATTTTGCTTGATTACAATTTGCGTAACTATCTATGGAAGTGGAAAATGGCAGTCATCGAGCCTCTTCCAAGGTAAGCATGAAATTTTAATGACAAAACTGAGAAAGGGCATAGCTGAATTCAACGAAAACTTTTCAAAGTTCTCGAATTCAAATTTTAACTTTGTCTACAAATGAATATTGTGCTATATAAATGGAAAATACATGAAGTGATTTGGCAAATCTGCGAACGACAGAATGCGCATGAATTTAGCTAACTGCAAAGAAAGAAGGTATAGCAAAGTTTAAGGAAATGTTCTGAATCAATAACATGACAGTATTTGATGATGTACTTGACGAAGCAAATAAATATTAAAATTAGTGTCTACACCTTTGTTAAAAATATATTTCTTTAAAGAAAGAAAAAACAAGAACATAATATAAAGACAGTACAGCATATATTACTTCGACTGCCAAAATTGGAATGATGGATATGAATCAAGGCCCTTTTAATATCAAAAAATTACAGAATTTACTGGTTTCTATTCTTGCTTGACTATATGGGTGGTCTCTATGGCACACTGGTTAAGTGCTTGGCATAGCGATCTTTCGGTCCAGAGGTCGAGCCCCGAAAGTGTCGCTGGAAGTCGCCAGGAAGGGCATCCGGACTAAAAGATCACAACGCTACAGCTAAAAGTCTGACTCCGTCAGCACCGTCGAAGTCCCCCCTCCCCCAATATGGGGGAGTAGTGACTTAAACCATCATTTTTTTGTTGCAAGGAAAGAAGGCCTCACAAAGTATAGGGAACTTGACGAAGCAAGTAAATATCAAAATTATTGTCTACACGTGTGCTGAAAATGTGTTTCTTTGAAGAAAGAAGAACTACAGTATAACATTTATTGATTAAATAACCAAAATCAGAATGAAGGATATGAATGAAGGCGCTTTTAATACCGATGTGGCATAATAATATAATTTACTGTGGCTTCTAAATCTGTCCAAAATTGGCCTCTTGTTGTCTGACTATATGAAAGTCATAGAAATTGAAAACAATAAAACCTCTAGAATGGAAATTAAGCTTCATGCAATGCACAATAACGGCACATAAATCGCACGCATTTTCACTTAGATGCACCTGCCAACGTCTGTATGATTGGGTTAGAATCAGCCACATGAGTAAATCGAAGCTTTTAATTGGTTCTTCATGCCCCAACTTAGTTCCCCCGGATGTGCCGCGACCTTGAGTCAATTTCCATTCTAGCGAACTTCAGATAAACAGTTTATTTCTATGATGAAAGTGAATAACTCGATGCAGTGAAGGAATGACTCAGCATCTTTCGGATATCAGCGTGTAGAACAAAAGCATCAAACTTCAACATCATTCCTTGACGATGTTTGGCTGCGACGTCAAAGATTTGATAAGAAGTGTCAATAACTACGAACATAATTGTGACAAGCTCAGGTGGTAATGATTGTGAGAGTAGCAGTATCTATAGAGTCTCACGAATAAACCGCAGGAAAACGAGTTTTAGGACGCAAAAGTGTCAAAAGTCATCTTTCAGAAGTGATATTCAAGTGCGTAGTCCGACAGCCAGTACGAGTTTCAGCAGGGAACGAGGTCGGAAATGAGACGTTCACAGAATGATGTGCACCTGATAGAAAATGATCTCAAGACAGTCCATACAAAAATTGCAACTCTATACGTAGCATTTTCAAATTAATAGAAGAAAACACATACAAATGTCATTTTTACGTGAATCTCAATTTGCGTCCCATTGTATTCATGTATCAAGTTTTACATGTGTTCTTCTTTTACCCTGTTTGGCAAGAAGTGGAATCGGGCAGAACTCGTCAGACGTGCAGATTCTTTGTAGTCATAAGGAATACCTCATTCTGTGAAAATCTCATTTTCGGTCCCGTTCCCTGCAAAAGTATAGCATTGGCTGACGGACTACCTTATATTTTTATTTTATATTTATTGCTATTGTTATATCGACAAATTTACTCAATGTTTAATTTCAACTATCAGAATATTATTTCATTGTTTTCCAAAGCGCTCATGTCTTCATCTTCATAAAATCTTATGTGTTCTTGTAAATTGCAAGCCAATTTTAAGTCCTGCACTTATATGATGACATAAATTCACTGATATATGACAATGAAGCTACTGAACGGCTTTCATTTTGAATCGAAAGCTATCATTAATTCTGACCTCTTTCATTGTTCTTCTTTATAATTGCGTTTGCTATCTTGTCCTGTACTGTCATGGACTGAATTGAAACAGTTACTTCATTACGTATATAAAAGTTTATCTGATTGTAAAGAAGAAGTTCTCTCCCAGTTTCTTTACAATCATTATGACTGACCTCCCGTACAGACAACTCTACCAAAAGTTTATCGCTCGCTGTAGGTGTGGGCTGCATGCTGTACACTCAAAGTATCATATTTATACCTCAATTCCTCATGAATGTATTGAGAGATGTCAACTCATATGAGAAAACGATGAAGTTTGTTTATTCTAAGTTTGCTTCGACGCTGGAACCGGAACATTCGTAAAATCTAGAATCTCCGGCTATGAAGTTAGTGACCATTATGCCTAAATAATCACGAATCATACTTTAGGATTCAGTCAAGATGATTGCCTATCCAAAATGAGTGTATGTATTCATATTCACAAATATACGTTGCATGCACAATTCGAAACGCGTGCTTGCTCTTTTAGCCGCAATGACTAAGGGCCGCAAAGGAAATTGTCATATTATCAACAACTTATCCCAACAATGAAATCGTAATGCCTTGTAAATAATGCCATCATGTCCCATCGAATTCGTTTATCAAGTGGTCTCCGTGGCACAGTGGTTAAGTGCTTGGCCTAGCGATCTTTTGGTTCAAAGGTCGAGCCCCGAGAGTGTCACTGGAAGTCGGCAGGAAGGGCATCCGGACTAAAAGTACTATAACGCTCCGGAAAAGTCTGAAGACCTGTTTTGTGCGGAGCGCGTTTGGACTATCTTTCTTAGAAAGAACATGAAGCGTGTTTCTCAGGGAAGTTCAGACCAACCATCGATGTCTAATTCGTCATGACAGACATGATTGCAAAACAAAACGAATCAAACTCGATCGTGCATCAATGCAGTGTGAAATAAATGAAAAGTTTAAGAGGACGTCGAGGAAAACCATCTTGACAATCTGCCGCCGGTTATATTTTTTATTAGTAGTACCTCAAAACAGAAGTCAGTCTCTAATATTTTCCTCACTGATGGTTAAGTATGTATCGTTTGAATCTCTGAGCGGTCAAAAGTCGAAGTGTTGGATTGTTAGTTATTTATTTAAACTTTGCAATGGAATGTTTGATTTTCATTAGAGTTCCACACCAGAATGCCTGTTCCTTGTAGAATTTTTCGTCAACATTTGATACATGTCCTTCTTCACCTGATTATCTATTCCGTCTTCCAGTTCTGAATCATCGACTTTCCTCTATCCTCGGCGGTTGCGAAATCATCTCACACTTGATTTTGACGTAACGTGTACATCTACTCCAGCTGCTGTACAATCCTTAAACTCCAAACCCATCTCAGCATTCAATGACATTTTCTTACAAGTATTGACGAATGCATGCTACTCCTCAACATGCACATTTGCTGATATTGAAAAAAGTGACTTTAGTCTGGAGCGTTGTGTCCTTTAGTTCAGATGCCCATCCTGACGACTTCCAATGATACTTTCGGGGCTCGACCTCTGGACCAAAAGATCGTTAGGCCAAGCACTTAACCACTGTGCCATGACGGTGTTGGTATTACTTGCAGCTGATCCGACAGATGTACTCTTCAGTTCTTGAGGGTTTCTATGACCCTCCACCTGCACCACTTTGCCTTTCTCTGGGCTTTCGGAAGAATGAAGTGATGCCAGAATAAGACAGGTCATTTTCCGCACTTCCAATGACCGTAGCGGTGTGAAGGACGGGCCATTCGAAAGCTCTCGTCGTGATCTATCCGATGTCCCCAAAAACCTGTCGGACAATGTCCAAAAATCTTATCACGTCAGAGGGGGTGAGCCCCACTTTCATGCCATCGGATGGATTTTGACGAGACCGTTCGATACAGCACTATTTTCCTTTCGCATCGTCCATCAGGGTGTAGAAATTAAAGGTCACTCCTCCGCCTATGGGACTTGGAAGGTGATGACGCAGTCAAGTGCTTCATCCACGACTTTCTGACCAAAAGATCACAAGCCCAGGCACTTAACCACTGTGCATTGGAGACTACAAAAAAGATAAAAATGAAACAAGCCTATACAATGTCTTTGGACATCATTCAATGAATTACCATTTCGCTGATTCAGAGCAAAGCAAATCGGAGAACAATGGGTCTAAAACTTTAACCTCCAAAAGGATCACAAAATAAACTATTGGTGCTAAAGCTTGCCGTGGAATGCACACACTATGTTTGTGTCCATGAAAGTATGAACCATCTGAATTTACATCACGGACCAGAGCTCAAACTCCACTTGTCTTCGATTTATGTCAATGTCAGACTTGATGGATCAAAAATGGCTAAACTTCCTTGGAGTCTCCTCAAAGCACACAACTACTTCGTGTCCATGGCCGTTGTTGTATAATAGCTGCTAAGTTAATTGATTATCAACAAGCGCAGCATTGTCTACATGCTACCAAATCAGGTACTAAAATCGAATTATGAACCTCAAAGATGTCCGCGAATAATAAATAAAATTCTTATTGAGATTTCTGCTCTATTTTGAGACCATAGGCAGCTGTACATTGCATTTTTTTCAGAATTTCAAAGCTCCAAAAAAGGATGGTACCCGCCGCAAATCAGAATAGCTTCATCTTGTTCTATATCAACATTATTTGCTAACAATGATGTAATTTTACCCAAGAAAAAAAATGCGGCGATTGCATCTAATAATTCATGATTTATTAATGTTATCTTTGGTTTAATATAACTACCGTCAATTCATCATTTTTTCGGCATCAAATGTCTCAATACTGGACATAGATTGACATCTGCAAGAATACATAAAAAGAGAAAACGAGATGACATCAAGTCACTACAATTTTAAACGACAAACAATTTAAAAAATTCCATTATATACATTATATCCATAGACTACCTAATCCAAGATATTCTATATCTTAAAAATAGAAATCGCAATAGTCATAAGGATGTAGGAGCTTTGGGTTCATAGATCGCTGACCTCTAGCACATGCTGCATATTAAGACCATCAGGCCAGTCAGTCATTAAGTGGCTCAACGGTTCCTAACCTTTTCATGCTGCGTACCCTAAAGTAGAAAATCATAGGAATTTTCATTATTCCGCGTACCGTCACTTAACATATAAAAATTAGCAAGAATTCAATCATAATAAAGAATCTAATTACGCGCATAAACATACGAAATTCGTAATTGAATAACACAAAAATTTAACTAGGCGTAACGGACAAGCGCAGCGAAAGCCATGGTCCGACATCAAACAAGCTCTTTGTTTGCTTTTAATCATTACTATTGTGCTTGCTTCAAGGCCAGATGATGACAATCCAATGCGGAATGCGCACAGAGTTTAACAGTTCAACTGACTCATGAACAGGAAAGTAATGAAAGTAAAATTGAATTATGATAAATCTGCCATGCTCTGCGTACCCCTCAAAATTCCTTCGTACACCCCCAAGGGGTACGCATACCACAGGTTGGGAACCACTGAATTGGCTGATGGATTTTAGTTCCTCTACCTTTCGTTGTTGATAATTTCCTATTATTTCTTTCAGTATTGTCACCCTTAAATCTTCTTCCAGGTGTTGATATTCTACACAATGATAAGAAATCACCTTTTCTTCATTACCATGGCGGACGTGTCTCTGTCATCTTGTTGACAATTGAAACCGCTAGAGACTAAATAATTATTTTGTTTTTCAGTTTTTGCGACGTTTTCATCTTTTAAAAAACATTTACAAGAATATGGAATACAATCAGTTCGGGCACATTGACCAGAACTCACCCTGTGCTAGAGAGATGCGTTCCATTCCAGCAATTCACATCTGGTAGACGCAAGCATGGCTTCTGCACGAGCTTTTGGAATAAATGCAGCTTCAACCGCAACAGCTCTCGGAAATCCAGCAGATTTTTTCCTATATACTTCGGAAATTTGGGTGTTGGCATTGACGAGGCAACTCGTGCGCTAGCCGATTGGATCCCTTTTCCGACAACGAAGCACTTCGATTGAAACTGAAATGGAATGAGATTGCGGTGATCAACTTCATCAATGAATCAATTTGGATTATATCATGACCATAGGTCTCCACACGTACAACAGTACGATGTACTTCAAATGGTAAAAGATGTTATCACAAGCATTTTCAAGTTCATACAAGGTAGTGGTTACTGCGTAATTAGTACATCGAAGATATGCAAGTGATATCACACAGAACTCATGAATTCACCGATGAAACTCGCCGCGAAATCTAAAGAGCTGAATTGAGCAGGACTAAACAACTTAGCGAATGACAGCTTTGTAATTTAGAAAAAAGGAATTGTGAGGAGGCATGTTTCTCAGACATTTACCTATTGGCCTGCTGAGAAACAGTAGCAACATGTATTTCTATATAGTGTTGTATATCGGGATGAGACACTACCGATCTCTACATACATTAGCAGACATGTTTTGAAGACAGTTGACTATCACGATTATGTCACGATTATACCGTCTCAAAATGACTTTCAAGTGTGTAGTCGATGGCTGTAACACAATTTGCAAAACCCAAATAAATAAACAAGATCATATTATTTCATTGTTTCCCAAAAGAATTGAAATATTCAAGAAAAATATTGGCTGCAAAATATTCGAGAATCTGATGAGGGAATTTGGCAACACATAATATCCAGAGCATCTACTTGTACAACAACTTCTTAAAATCCGGTGGATTTGTTGTTCCTTTTGCTCTCAATTCATTCAATTATAGCAACCCCATTCGAGGAAAGTTGTCTGATATCAAAGAATTCTACTAAATCGAAAAGTTAAGCCAATTTAAAATAACACATACGAGTATGTTGAACAGCAAAGTTATGGCTTCAAATGGAATACAGAAAATTTCAGATCTTTTATATAATTCTTTCTTACACGAATTAGCATTTCAAGCTATGGAGCAATACAACTTCACTGACATTTCTGTAGCATTCTGAATTTTCCGTTATTTTGTTGACGTGATTAATGTAAAGACTCCAACGATTGGACTTCATAAACGAAGTGAGCATTCCGATCCTATTAAATCAATTCAGAATTGGAAACTTGATTATCTGGAACGCTATATAAAGAACTTCAATTAAGCCTTTGTATAAATTCAAGAATCGGACTGAATAATACTAATGTAAAATACTAATGTACGTAGATATCGGTAGTGTCTCATCCTGATATACAATATAGAAATCCATGGTAGCAACATGTGTTGACGCATTTCTATGAGTGCGCCAACATAGATATTCTGAAAACGGACAGTCACGCATTCTATTTAAAATTGTGATGGACGAACAACTGAACATATCGAATGCCAACTTAAAAGCGATAGCTCGCATACAATTCCCCATTAAGTTATGAATCAAAAACTACTTGCTCAGTTCCATATCTTAATAGCACGAAATAATCGGGTATATGTGTAGTATGGTATTCATGATGAATGCAATCGATTATTAACTTTACCTCCGGGTTTTGAGAGCATCATGTTTCTAAGTGCAAATACTACGAATATTTTTTCGATAAATACCTAAAATAACAAGCCACGTGTAATAATTCTTCAAGACAGTTTTATTATCACGAGGCCTTTCGTCCAATCTCAACGGGAGCTAACTTTGGACAGAAACAAATCTCAGATGAAAATTTAGATATAAAATTTGAATCATTCATAACAAATATTTGGGAAAATATAGAGATATCCTTATACATGAACATAATAGAAATCAAAGCATAGCAATACTGTAAGATCCTTTTGAGCACTAACGAAAGCCTGCCGAGAACTCCTCTTAAACGAACTGGCAGTTTTATCACCAATAAATCGAATCCTCATGACTATCTGCTTTTTCTCAGGTCCAAAGAATTTCAGTTTCTCAGGAATGTGTGTAATGGAATGTTTTGTAACAAAGCTTGGTGGATATCCATTTGAGATGATAGTTCATTTTATTGAATTCAATTCATCCTCTAGGGTATCTGTGGAACAAATCTTACATGCTCTATGAGCTAATATTTTCACAAGACCAAATGTTAAATTGCATTGGCAAGAAACTGAAAATTAGCATATAAGCCGCGCCACGTAGATTTGCGAAAGAAAGAGCTTGGAACTTCCTGTTGTTCTACGAGTAACCAACACATCAAGGAAAGCAAGAGATCCCTCAGATTCACCCTCCATAGTGAATTCTATGTTTGGATGAATGTTGCTGAATTGGTCTAAAATGTCTAAAATCTCCATCTATCTTCAATTGTGTTTTGCAACTTCAGTTCAACAAACCCCATGAATATATTCGCGAGAATGGGCCCAAGCAACTGCCCATTGCGACACCATCGATCTGTCTATAATGACGGCCACCGAAGAGAAATTGCATGTTAGTTGTGCACACTGTCAGAAGCTCACGTAATAAATCCAGTGGGACTGAACAAGATAGTTGAAATTCTGCGATTGTTGAGATGATTATGTCAATTGTTTGAGTTAATGGAACATTTGTGAATAAAGATTTGATGTCAAACGAAAACATTGTGCCCGAAGGTCAAATACCTTGGCAAGGTCAACGAATTGAAACGTGTCCTTTATCACAAATTGTCCATAAAAATCTGTGAACTGGTGATTGATCCAATGATGCAATCATTGGCAATTTGTCTATCGATCTTATCGTTAACTTTCCAACGAAAATCAAAATCATAAATTCTTAATAACAGCACTTCTTAAGTCAGCTGATATGCTGATATGAAGTTATAAAGAAATCGCATTGTTATGATTATTCCTGTTGGTCAGGGAAACAACAGAAGTGTTCTCAAATTTATGTAATTCGAGATAGACACTTGATCTTGTAGGAACAACAGGAAGAAACCCATATAAATCGAATCTGTCCCACACGACTGATGTATTTTCTCGAAATAGATATTTTAAACAAACAACACTTATGAAAACGATGCATTTTTTAAGTTCTTGTGAAAGAGCAGCATGTAACAACATCTACAGCTATACAATCGCACACGCTATAGTTCGCTTGCATCGCCACATGTTGGCCTGTTCACAAAAATATCTGCCGAACAGATAGCGATGTGAGCAGCCATGCTATTTGTTCCACACTTCTATGACCACCATACAGATTCAGCTTTTCAGTGTGAGAAGATACGCGAACACATGGTAGAGTAAAATATGTTCAGAAAGCTTTTTATGTTAAGCGTGTTTGAATTATACCTTCAACTTGAACGAAACTTATGCTTAGCTCAGCTATCACTAAGCACATTAGTGAATAATTGATGGCTATGGTGACCTTGGTCAATCAGAGTGTGTTTGCCTACTCGGTTACCGAACTTTTCGATCAGAAATAGTCCTGATGATGCTGAATGTGCTGAAATTGGATCGAACATTTGCAATTTCAGGGCTTTCGATAGAAGTACCATTCCTGTCGACTTCCAATGACATTCTCCAGCAAAGCCGCAAGCCATTAGCGACACTGCGCGTCAGGATACCACAAAATGCATGAAAAGATATTTATCTACATCACATGACAAAAGAGCAAAGACAACATCTCAAGGTATGATGACACACGACTACATATTGGTTCCCGTCAGCAACTAAATAAAGTGACAGCGTCACGATCACAAAGCATTGATGACTGTAAAGTTGGAAATGTTTAATTGTGTTCGATGATGCCGATATGAGCGTCTGAGCGTACAGGCGCCATCGGATGAGCAAATCTGCCTGCAACGTTGCGAAGCCTCAAACTTGATGAAAGCATCAGGTAAGGGCGGATGCGATGGAGAGAAAAACATAGTCCCTTGAATACTAGGGCAACCCAATGACTTTCATTTAGAGAGAATATTACGATGCTTATAGTGCATCTAATGACATCCTAATCGTAATTTGCAGTCGTTTATGGTACTTGGATTGCCCAACCCTGCCAGCAAGCAGCAGAATAGACCTCAATGGTGCGACAATTGTCCGACCCTCAAACTTGTGGAAGAAGAGACAATGAAAGGGAGCAAGAGAAAGCAATTGAGAAAATTGGTAGAATAAAACTCAAAAGATACTCAAAATTAGAAATGGACATGTGACAGCAAAGGTCAAGAGAAGAGCTGAATTCAGCTATGAGAGAGAGCAGGAAGATGAAGACCGAGTGAGGAAGGAGATTGAAAGAGGAAGTGAACATATTAGTTGGTAGGAGAGCCAGTAGGATGACTGAACTAGTACTGACCAGTGGCGGTCCTAGGGGGTGAGATGCCGGGATGCATCCCACCCACCACCAGCTAAAACAATGTGATTAAGAAGTTGATCCCTCAAGTATTCAACTTATGCATTTTGCAAGGTTTGAACAATGACATCAGTGTGTCATCATACAAAATGTTCAGAACATGCGCGAGTGGTGCAATAATCTTCACATTGCTGGTCGATGCGTCGTTTTGGCAGCAGTTCGACGAGTCCGGTGGGCAACTTTGGTGGAAAAGTTGAAAGAAATGTCATCGTCAGTCAGTCGACAAATCCAAGCATATATGCATGACTTGACCATGAGAAGTAAGAAGAATCGAGTGCCTGTTGGTCTGCTTACTGAATATTTTAATTGGAATTTGGTTTTCCTCTCTGCTTCGTTCGGATGATCTACTAAGCTGAAGTGTCGGAAGCAAAATCTTTGGCAAATGGATAGTCATGACTGAGATTTCAATATTGCAGCGAAATTCAAATTTCTCATTTACAAAAATTAGAAATTACCTTCCTCTGGCAAATTCGTCCAAAAAACGATTAGCGATATTTTCAGAAGTAAAGGTGCAGCCAGCTAGCTATCAATGAAATGTATGTTGACTTTGATGGCATCTTTAATATAACATGTTTGCATGCCCGTTTGCGTAACTGCACCAAAAATAGTATAGGCTACATGTAGATGCCAGGCGGTTGTTTTCTCTAGCATTAACACGTTATTAACGACTTTTAGCTTCCTATTTCATTCATCCCACACCACTAGAAATTTCTGCGACCGCCCCTGATATAATATAACCACATATTTGTGGTTAACATTGATATATTCTTCATTGCAGACTGTCACTAGTCTGACGATGACTGACAGGATAGGCCGCTCGAAGAGACCTTGCTGAACCTATTTCGCATTTAAGTCAACATCTTTGTACCGTCAGCGTCGCCTCGTGAAGAAGGTGCGAGCTCTTCTCCACCGCGGACTACGGTTCGATTCCTGGGTCGGGGAATCAAGGGTGTTGGTGTGTTTTATTCACTTAATCGTTGTCACTCTCTTTAGATATTCAAAGTCAACATCTAGTTTTTGGGTTTCCCTAAATGAATGTATTGTCCCCAGCCCATCATTTACTGGATTTGGATAATTCTACCCTCAATTTGACACTACCGGATTGCTAACTCCTCATTTCGGGACCACGAGGTTGCTAGCATAGAACATTAACTAAATATCAGTGAACGCGATCATACTTTG
This sequence comes from Prostheceraeus crozeri, assembly GCA_907163375.1. Lineage (NCBI taxonomy): Eukaryota > Metazoa > Platyhelminthes > Polycladida > Euryleptidae > Prostheceraeus > Prostheceraeus crozeri. The sequence goes on from CAJQUW010011559.1 coordinate 143,383, forward strand.
AGGACATTACCATTGCAGATTCATCCACTAATAAAAATAGTTACCGCAACTATTTATGAAACTTTCAGTCAATGAATTGTATAATTGAAGAGAAAATTAATGGGTATTTTAGCAATCAGTAGGGTAAGGCTAAATTCGTCTTTCTTCTTCAAAAAGATCATGAATTGACAGAAATGAATCTACTAAGAAATTGGAAGCCACTGATTACTCCGTTCCGGAGTTGTACAAATAGTTTGCTCCGCCATCACAAACGTGCGAGGGTGTATTGAGTTGGCGATTTGACATGTTCATCGGCCGCATGTCATTTGATAACGGAAACTTTTCAAGCTAAAATACAGCGCTTTCAGCACGCTGCTTCACATGTCAAATTTGGTGGCACGAGCAAGTGAGCATCAACTACAACCTGGGAGCTAAATGATTGTACTCGCAGTAAACATCCTCATTTAGTCAATATGAAATCCACTCAAGCAATTTTCACTACTACTACTGAGATGGCACTGATTTCCGCTTCTCGTGGCTGTTAACGAGAAATCATCACTCACTCGATGAGGAAGGAAGCCGTCGACTCAAATCTGACACATCCAACAGAGCGTGGTGAACATTAGAGAAAATGATAATGGTAATGATGATATCAGAGGCAGAAAAATCGTATTAAAACTACAATATGATGTCGTACTTTGCAAGTGATAAAATAAAAGTCTGAAAGCATGTGCGCTGGATTTAAACTTCATGTCTTCTTATCGAGTTGATGAATATTTTGCTTACGCAAAAATTATAGATAATGTAACATTGGTGGGATAGAAATAAATTCATTTTGTTGATCCAGGTGCTCCAACAAGTTGAGGTGGTGGGATAGCTCAGTTGGTTGAGGGCGGCGCTTCGGTAGAGAAGTGCGGAAAGGTCCAGGGTTCGAGTCTGTCCACCTCGAGAGGCGCCATCGCTATCACTAGAGGCTACTAACCCTAGCCTGGTGAGAGTTGCGAGTGTGTGACGGCTGTCCCATCTAGGGTGTACAATCCCGGGATTGAAAAAACAACATCAGTTTCATGCAGATTGCGGTTTTTGTCTACGATTTTGCCTTTGCATGCGTAATATTGATTAAATAGTAGGTTAGCCAACTGTACCTCTAACGAAGCTATACTTGCATGAATGTCTGCTTGTAATATCATTTAAAAATGCACATGTCATTCAAGGTGCGATCGCTAAGACGATTTCTGACTTTCGAAGCAAAGGTCCCAGCGTCGTTGAAGGCACGCTCGCACTCCACACTAGTTGGTGATAGAAAAGGAAGCTATCCGACCACAAATGATGAGACCTTTCCTCGGACCTTCATTGGATACAATGATCGCCCGTGTTGAATCATTTTCAGTGGCCGATTTGCGCAGTTGCAAATATTGTGTGCATCTTGTTTATCCTTTGCTAGTAATTTCTAAACTAAGCGGCTGTTAGATGACGAATTCAATCCCGAAAAATCCCGGGATTTCATTATCGACAATCCCGGGATCCAGGATTGTATACCCTAGTCCCACCCCTAGCTTTGTGCCTTGGGTGTGATGGGGATAAAAACTGTCCTTCGTTATGAGAATACCAACGAATACTGACAATATCACAATATCAAGTACAAAAAATCAAGCAGCTATCAACAGGCTTAAAAAGAATACGGACATCGGCCACTGAATCGTAAAATCACAAAGTTCATAGTTTCTTCTGGTGACGCATGTTTTTATTTGAATTTCCACTAGTTGAAGTTCATTTCTACAAGCATAATATTCCCTCATTCAAAATGTAAAAAAACGACAGATATCGAGCGCATTGAAATCACGGAAACTACTGACTGTGCATTGTCAGTAGTGTGTCTAGCGAAAAGCCGTCAATAAAAAACAGCAGAAGTTAAACCGCAGCAAAAGTGCGACATGGTTGTCAAATAAAGGAAGCTAGCCGACTGCTCAGGTACGGTAAGCTGTATTTTGAGAGAAACATTTTTTGTTCTTCAACACAATCTAGGCAGCAAGCGACAAAAGCAGTTCTGTTTAGAGGAAAGTAAATATTCTTCTCCTGATTTGCAGTCGTTTTTACTTGCATGTGATGTGACCATGTATTTTTTATATAGTCCTAACATTATTAAATAGCGGCTTCACGTACAAAAATGACATGTTTAAAAATGAACTATCACAGTGATTTTTGCGTAATTTTTGATAAACAACTCCTCTTTATTAAATTGTGTTTTAATTGGGACTTGCTGATATCGATAAATTTTTGCCTCATCTGCTTGATAAAACTGAAATGTTTGTGCACATTCTTATTTTCATGCCATGTTTTAGATCATTCATTAAAATATCACAGTGCACACATATTCGCAATATATACCGGTATACATGTATATATACATCACTAATCATTTAAAAAAGGTCGACGGAGAACTTTGAAATGAATTCCGCCCTGTAAGTGTAATCAATCCTTTGTCTCTTCCTATCGCCAAAGCGTTGACGGCGCTGTTTGTTGCCTTTACTTCGGAGCAGTGCGATAAAATAAACTTATCGCACAGCGAACGATAACAAGAGCTCCCGTGAGACAACCAACTAGTGGATTGGTTATCGCACAGCGAGCTTTTTTCGTTGCTTATGGCTGAGTATATTTATTGTAAGAACAACATATAAAAGATACAAAAGCAAAGAGACATCCGGACAGTTAAGAAAAAGGGAAGCTTGAAGTTAAGGGAAGATATCGCTTTTAGACAGGTCTTATTGCTTATTGCACTCCTACAAATCATGGCTGTATGCAATGTGTGAATGCCATTGTGTAGGAATGGAATGAATCGCGGTGTTTACATCATGAAAGTGAAGTCTGTTTGCGGGTGAGAATGCAAATGTATGAAGTCAAGTCTTGGTCATGTCACACAAACACAGTAAACAAAACATGGATCGGGCGCTTAAGATTTTGTGGTAATTAATGTGATTTCTTTTAGTTTGCTCTCTATAGTCAGGATAAAGTTGTTTCACATGTTTCAATTGTAATCAGCACAAGAAGATGTAAAGATTTCAAGATTCTTAATTCATGCGGGAGAATTTTAAAGAAAGTTCTCAGAGTGATGAAAAATATACTTCAGATACAATTGCACATAAATAGGTGAAAAAGTAATTAACACCAAAGGAAACCTGGGAGACTTTCTCACTCCTTCAAAATTGATCACATAGTGAAGTGGTATAAGTTATTAATGTCGCAGAAGCGGTCATCCCTGATACAGCAATGAAGTACAGCAAAAACATGGAACCGACAGTGCTAGGCAATGTTCCAGTCTCCGTGAATAATAAGCTACTATCCCATTCCCCGTGTATAATGAAATATACCAAAAAACGGACGAAATATTGAAAGTATTCTAATGGATGCAAATCGCGAATATCAAGCAATGAGTATATGCAAAGTAACGAAGAGCACATATAATCGAAAAAGCAGCACAAAGCAAATATTTAAACATGAAGTAAGAAAGGATGAAGTTCTGGGAGTGATGAAAATCACAATACATATAAAATTATACATAAATAAGTGAGAAGATAGATAACTCACATGTAAACATGCTTCACGCCTTCGCGTTGCCTCGTCATCTACTCCTATTATTAGATCTGCGATAAGTGCACTTTCTTGTCTTTCTTTTGCCTTTGCCGCACACTTAATCTGACCTTACCATCTCTTGAGTTGAAAAATGGAACGCAAGCGTGACCAATTTCACCCACACCTACATTTCTGGTAGTTCAGGCCGCATGTCACAATCATTTTGGTCAACGCTGTAACAATTGATCATTAACGGCACTTTAGTAAGATTGTTTTCAGATCTGCACGTAAGGTACTGACAGTTGACTATTTAGCAGCAGTTTCACCATTACATTTGAAGAAATGACTTATATCCTTGTCTGTTACAAGACAAGACGTGTGTGAAGATAAACACAACGACTGTGTCATTAATCACCAACCCAATGACTTGAAAACGAAGAGGGGCGAACGAAACGCGTGGGAAATAGTCACAGGCGCCGGTTGGGTCAGTATAAAAAGATGACCTGTCCTTCGGTAAGTCAATGCTTTGTCCATCATCGCCTAATACATCATAACGAGCATCTATCACGCTTCTTCAAATTATTGGAAAAGGCTTATTGTCTTGCAGACGCTGTCAGAAAGTGAAAGATCTATCGAAGATTAATTAGAATCAGTTGCGGCACGGACATTTAGATCGCGTTAATCGTAGCTGACGAAAAACTTGAAGATAGAGTGATGGACAAGGGTCATTTATTTTCTCCTCCACATTATTATGACCTTCACTATCCGATGGGAAAGAGCTCTCTTGTGAACTGAAATATCTTGCGATGTTCGCGCGGAGAGACGAAGATGGATTAGTGACAGAATTGCGGTTATCAGTAAAAGTAAATGAGCAAAAATTCAGCGAAGGTGACCGCAATATTGGATGAATCTAGACACAATGATGGGACTTCTATCACGGTCAACTAGACGAACGAGTGGAGGTGGTGGAATAATGAAGCTTGATCTGCCCGATATTACAAATCAGAATTACGAAGATTTTCATGCCATCATTTACATCTTTTACACTTAGCTTCATATGAGCATTCAAAAAATCATAGTTCTGAATCTGTTGGTAATCCAATGCGGAGTGTCTGGCAAATTAGTTGAAATGCTCGCATAATACTGCCGCTTGGAAGGCTTATAAATGAGGATCATTGGCCTAATGGCTAATGATATGACCAGCGATCAAGAGGTAAGAAGAGCAAATCTAATAACAAGCAAGCAGTACAGCGTATCCAGAAACTCCTCCAGTGGGCACAAAATATATTCATTCAGAAGTATGCTCTCTTATGCAATAGCGACCAGGCCCGTAACCAGATCTGATCTACACGAGGGGAGGGGCAAAGGAGAGAAAGTCGATGTGAACATCATCAACCATGAGAAGACTACAATCTTGAATTAATAATATCTGCTATATATAATATCTGTAATAATATCTTGTAGTTTGAAAGATTGTTATTTAAGTTAATTAATTATGTAGTGAAAGACTCTAATGCATGATAATGCAAACTCCTGCATATATTGTGTTAGCCTTTTCTTACAAGGATCAACTATGGCATATGCTTATACATGAAATTACAAGTTGCATAATTATAAGAAAAAGCATTATGAATATGATATAGCCTAATTTTGTTTGAATGTATTACCTGTATATCAGACGATTTAAGACTGTATGAAGCCTTTTTCTATGATGATAAGTTTGAATATTAAATCACTACATGATCAAAGATGAGACGCACTGTGATGTAAACGTTCAGCACTCGCTAGATAGAGTTGCTTCTCTCCAACAATTGATCTGTGCCGACATAGAATTCCGTTCTCGCCAGCTATCAATCAATTCCCCCTCCAATTTGTTCTCACTTCCGACGATTTGATTGATTCGTTTTATTGATTGTATATTGATCATATGGATAACTACTTTAACAGAGGGGGCACAAAAATCAACAGGAGGCCTGGCCCCTCCACCCCACGTGGCTACGGGCGAAATAATGACTTATTTCTAACTTGCTTTACTGAATAGAATGGAACGGATTTGATTTATCCTATATTGATTGATGCAGATATATGATATATTTATATGAAATAAAGGGTCAGAAGCATTATTTAGATTGGAGGATGATTTCTTCAATCAGAAATCTGGTGTTCTTCATACCGCAACATCTATCGGTGGGGCGGTCATCCTCCAATTTAAATGATATACTGATAGTATCTTCCGTAGTCAAAGTTAGTGAAAAAAAATTAAAAAACAATTATACCAAAATATTCAAAATTTTGGTAGTTCTATACAAGTCCAAATTATAATTCAAATCTGCAGGTTGCAAATGAAGCAGAAATGGGCTCAGCATTCAGGAGTGTTCGGTGTATATTGCAGAATCTGTGCAACAAAGAAAACAGATCGTCATCTGCATCGCATGGCAAAGTTATCTAACAATAATTGTTTGTTATTAACAACCAATGGTTGGTTGCGATTGATCTGAATGTCTCTGCTAATATGCAGGTGCGCTAATCCATTCAATGGCTCGTAACTGGGATTGTCGCAAAAACCTTCAATTAATTGCTGAGGGGGGAGGGGTTTAAATACGCCACTGCAAGCAAGAATCAATATAAAAGAAGCAAAACGTCCAAGTCATGCATCGCAACTTATCACCAGCCGCAAAATGATGATCAGTTGTGGTACAAGCTCGAAACGTCTCCGATAATAAAGACCTCAGATGGACTGTTGGACTTCATGCTTCCTTTATAAACTAATATAGAATCCGCTATCCAGGGAAAAGAGTCAATGGAGGAAGGTTTAAGAAACTAGATATCTTCGTGCTCTGTCTAGCCAACCCTCGATGCTCAAATCGAGTATATGACAAAAAGGCTATCCAATTTACCGATTCAGCGACAAATATGCGACTTGATTTTGATCTATCTGATTGATAGAAGATAAATTTTCACAATTCAGATGTTGTCAGATCGTTTATTGATCTGACTTAATCTTCAGCTGCTATGTTTGTACCCAAGTCGAACTCCTCAGGAACAAGCAATGACGAAACACAACTACGACGAGTAATTGGAAATTTCCAGCTGCACGAACTATTTATTGTATATGAAGGTGGTCAGCCAAAAGCATGACCGAACAGTATCCAAACCAACGAGGCTGCATCTGATAATATCCACACAAGACATGGATGGGCAGAATCTCAACTTGACCGCATCTTGCAGAAGAATGTCCTCATAATGAAAGCCAGAAATTCCTCAGAAACCGTAGAATCTGCGTTTTGTCTAAAAATTATTCGGCTTGAAATCGCCCAAGTTAGCTTAAATGAACCTTGTCTATATTCGGAAGCACATTGGGCACGGAGCCTTTCTTCCATGTGGCCGAGTTGTCATTTATCACACTCTGATTCTTTTTGTGCTGAGTGTTTTATCAAGAATGCAGAGTGTACCTTTAAAAGGTTTATGTTTGACCCGACCAAGGCTTGAACCAAGTTCCCCCGGACGCAGAGCGAACACTCGACCACAAGGCCACAGCACAGGTTTTGGTTCAGACAACTAGAATTGCTACTGTATTGCTAATTGACTGCACAATAGGCTCCTCTGCGTTTATTTATCCTGCCTATACAGTGCGGCTCATAATCATACAGATCGCAGAGTGCCAATTTGCCTGGACTGATGCGTCCACAGAATTAGACAGGTTCTCCTCCGCCGTTTGACTAGAAGGGAAGCATTGGAACATGTAACGTAAATGAAATGGCACACAATCTCCTCACTAAATACCATAGTAATCGAACAATGAGCAGCCAGATCAACATTAAACACGCCAAATTGTGCAAAGTGACTGTTCAGTGACTGTTATCAACCGGATCAGACTGTTATCAACCGGATCACACAGCAAAGAGACACAGAATTAGATTGTTTAATCGTATCACTTTGCTAGAAGTGCAAACTGATTCAAACAGATGGCACATGCAGGAACTTAGTAAGTGGGCAAAAAGAAATTTTTAATACCTTGCAGAGATAGGAAAAATAGTCGTGCGTCGCTTGCGGATTGCTCTGAATTCCTTCAAATGCTCCGATCGCTACGACTCCTTCAGATTCGAATAATTAAGATCATTGCGCAAAGGTTTTCTCGATATTGTTAGGCCCTCCGATCATTTTAAAAAAGTTAGCAGGCGCATGAAAAAACGTTCACAAACTTCTCTGTAGAACTTGACATCGACTGTCTCTTTGCTGTGTGATCCGGTTGATAACAGTCACTGAAACTTCGCACAATTTGGCGTGTTTAATGTTGAACTGGCTGCTCATTGTTCGATTGCTACGGTATTTAGTCAGGAGATTGTGCCATTTCAATGACGTTACATGTTCCAATGCTTCCGTTCTAGTCAAACAGAAGAAGAGACGACCTGTCTAATTCTGTGGACACACACACAGTCGATGTCAAGTTCTACGGAGAAGTTTGTGAACGTTTTTTCATGCGCCTGCTAACTTTTTTAAAATGATCGGAGGGCCCAACATTATCGAGAAAACTTTTGCGCAATGATCTGAATTCTGATCAGAATCCTTCGAATCTGAAGGAGTCGTAGCGATCGGAGTATTTTGAAGGAATTCAGAGCAATCCGCAAGCGACGCACGACTATATTTCCTATCTCTGCAAGGTATTAAAAATTTCTTTTTGCCCACTTACTAAGTTCCTGTATGTGCCATCTGTTTGAATTAGTTTGCACGATTAAACAATTTAATTCTGTGGATGCGTCATTGTTGAGTGAAGCACAGAAATGCGGCTTTTTTGGCAAGACAAAGCTAACATGGCCGAATACCTACGTAATTCAACAAGATTCATCTAAGAGAACTAGCCAAGCCAATGTCCATTGCCTGCAAATAATGTACGAAACTACAACTAAGTTCAAACATAGCTACTATTCTATTCAAATTAACTAATTCTTTGGACTCCTTTACAATTCGCATTGTAATAATCGGTTGTAAATTTCGACATTCTTCAATCTCTGAAATTCTGTTTCACGAAGTTAAGAATTTGAAATCAGGCTGACCATTCTCGCGTACCTGCTTCGAGTGATTTGATTTAATAATATCTCGGTAGAAGAGGAAAGTTATTAATGTCTCGGACTGCATTACATAAAATCAATTTAGAAAGCAGAGAAATAAAAATTGAAATCTTCGAATGAATAATATCCGGTCACTAACAGCAATATCGTTTGTGTGCATTGAAATCAAATTCAATGTCGTAATCACTTCAAAAGGTATTTCCTGATCAATCAATTCCTCTGCTTGGAATCAAAGTATCGCCGCCACTGCGTTCGTGTTATAAATGATATGAAAGGAAAAGAAATTTCAATCGATATCTGAATTGAAGTACTGAAGAAAAACAAGAAACTCATGTTTTCTTTCAAAGCAATGATCCGCAAAGAATGTTATGTATTCTTTTGGGATAATAGAGTTCATTCTGATGGGCAATGATCTCCCTGTCATGACAAGTTGTAACTTCTCTACATCTGCCATACAAAAACACCGAATGCCACATGATCTTAGCGAGAAATCGGAAAAGACAAAGAAATTTAGTTAGACCGACTGATTGATTGGTCAAATCTTTCTAGTAATAAGTATAATTTTAAATAAAAATCAATAACAATCATATTCATTGGCAATTATTCTTGAATCGACAAAATGCTTATTCTGTGTGCAACAATTTGTAACCATCGTTGTGGCCAGATTACTTATCAATGCCTTCTATTTTATGCACTTCGACCTGAGGCTTTTGAGTCAACAACGGCAAATTCAACCAGAAGAAAGATGAGATCATTATTATGGCACAACTTCCATTCTCGTATGATGCCTACAAACGCCCGGTATCAGTGGGTTAATCGGCATGAACGTTAAACTTTTCTTTCATCATTTTTCTCCATTTTCAACTTCCAATTTACATCATCAAACAATCTTAGTTAGACAGCTGTAGCTGCAAATATTCAACTCAATAGACTTCATAACATAAACTACTAAAAGCCCAGGATTAAGGATATTTGTGAGCTGTTCAAGATGATAGAGAGAAAACCGTTCAGCTTCATGAAGATATATGATATGCGGGTTGTCTTCACTTGTAATATTTTACGCAAAGAGTTAAGCAATACTACTACAATGGTAAGACAAAGAAATCAAATAAGGAATCAGAAGGTGAAGTTAATTGTAAATCTTTTATCTTGAAAAAGATTAAGGCTTACATGTCTAATTGTTGTCGGCCTGCTAAGCATGTAGAATGGTATGAAATCATTCAAAACATAGATATCTCGTGATATCTATGCATGAAATTCGCATAAAGAATTTTCCGAATTAATGCAGCAAAGATGGTGAATTTCAACATTTAGAACCTAAATATCCCAACCTAGTTAAGATATTGACAGTGAGAAGCCGTAAGCTTTTGATAGGCTTATTAGCAGCAAACATGTTTCAGTAGGCAAGCTACCATCATCAGTGACAACGGTCAATAAACAAGGATGCAATATATACAGTGCGAATGAGACAAGAAAAATCAATATAGGAAAAGCGGCTGTGATTGGCTGCGGTTATTCATTAGGTACTGTGAATGAAGGAATGACTTTATGTACAATGATTCAGCAATTTTCGTGTATGGAGTGCGAATGAAAATTTTAAAATTATCTTTATTTGGGATGTGAACATGAAGAGATATTTCGGATGCTGGTCGACCTTTCACGTGTTCGTTTATCCTAGTGAAAATATGGCGACGGGTTTCACCGACGTAGCATTGACTGCAATGCTCACAAGAATACTTATACACTACGGAAGATTGATAACTCATTGAAAGGAATTTTATCTTTATTGCTTATCATGTTTTGTGTTTTGTATGTGTTCAAGGCAATTCTTAAAATACTATTTTCTAAAGCACTATTTATGTGGCGAATATTACGTTTTATTCGAGAAAGAAGAGTTGAAACATAGGGGAGCTTCCAAAATATTTCAGTTTTTTCGCTAGATTCTATTTTAGTCTTAGGATTATCACAACGCTTAAAGACTTTATTTGATCATTGAATCATTGTACATAAAGTCATTCCTTCATTCACAGTACCTAATGAATAACCGCAGCCAATCACAGCCGCTTTTCCTATATTGATTTTTCTTGTCTCATTCGCACTGTATGTATTGCATCCTTGTTTATTGACCGTTGTCACTGATGATGGTAGCTTGCCTACTGAAACATGTTTGCTGCTAATAAACCTATCACTAGTTACGATAATTGGCAATAAATCAATTTCTTCTTATGATCAGTTATTTCCAATCCCTGTTGGTAATGTCATGTGGCTCTTAACTCAAAACAGTTTTGTACACTTGGTGAACTGAAATAGGATTTACTTTCCAACAGAATTCTTCATTTTGGACACTTCATGACTCCCATGGAATCCATGAATGAAATATGAGAATCACACAGTCAATTCAACGTTTAGTAAGTCAAGTTATCTTTATCAAGAGTCGCGTCAGTAAATGAACTAATTAACCGCATCACTGAAGGATAAAGATACCGAGAAATTTTCCACTCCATTCCTTGTCTAATTTTACGCATCCTAAACACATTTCATAAATATAGTCCTTCCTTAGGAATTTCGGAATCAAAGAATTCGTAAATGCTTTGTTTATGCAGATGGATCTAAAGATCGTCAGCACCGCATCGGTAGGACTATGTGAAGCAGGGATCCCAATAAGGTCTCACCAAAAGCCCAGAAAATCATGAAAGCTTGAATGCATGAATTTGAAGCATTTGTATTAGCATACATCTCACTGGAAAATTGGGAAAATGAAAGAATATGCGAATTGAATCCGAAGAATAAAAAATGTATGATAACCTAAAAAGACAAACTTTTGCGGCGAGAAAAATATATTAGACTCATGCATCGAAATTGAATATGATGAAAACACAGAAATCCCACATTTTGATTTTTCTCTGCTAGTGGGACTAAAATGGACAGTAGCCGTTTGTTATTGTCTGCGTGTTTGTGTCTAGAGATGACATTCCACACTTCTGATGGTCACGGACAGAATTGGACACAAGGGGCAAGAAGATCAATTTCCAATTGAATGTCATGAAAATCAAGCCTGGATTTTGACGAACCAGATGATTGAACGTACATACACGTACTTATAATTGACATCACATTAAACACAGTCAGAAAATTTAGATCGTGAAAAGTCGAACAGTGTGAGCAATATTTCCACTTGAAGAATTCATCATTAAGAAAAATTGGGTTAATGACATGTACTTTTTGCTTGACAGACCTGCCCGCAATCTGACTGTTGAGATTCGTGTGTTCTCTGATAGGCGTTGCTTCTGCCTATCACGTAAGCCAAAGAGAGACGAATCTCTATCGTTTGCTACCATCGCAGGGTTTAGGAAAAAAGTAAAGTCGATCCCATCAAAATATCTGGATACTCATTTATCTCAACAATTCTAAACAATAAAAACATTAAAAATGTAAGTAGGGCTTATCTTTTTCCAATTATTGGTAGAAATAATTGCAGGCTAACATTTCAGAGATTTTCTGGAATAAGTCTCCGGCAATTATTAGACAAAATCGTTTTGTCTGTCAAAAACGTGCGCTCAACGTCGACGCTGGTGATCGCCGTAATGTTATAGGTGTGGCCGCCTGTTGAGGTGACATGTTGTCCAGGAGTGAGTTCTCGCCACCTGACAACATGGATTCAATAGAGGGCAGGATTTAGATGTCGTTGACGCCAGGCAGATGCAATAATATAGCCTTTTTTGCGACAAAGGTGTGTACATCTACCAACTGACACATTACCTCTTAAAAATTTGGTGAAACATGGTCAATGACGGAAGATGTTCATAGCCTTTGAATATCATGACTGCCTATGTATCCCAATCTTCAGCGTTTTGCTTCTATTATATGATTAAATCAAGGGTTTTTACCAAAATACAAAGTATTTGAGTAAGACTTAAGGTATTTGAGTCCACAAATCATAGAAATAGAAGCATTTAAAGTAATATTTGAGAAAATAAAAATAATTTAAATGCCACAAAAAATATGTTTCCAAACCCTATTTCATTTCCTAGTAATAGCCTCTGATTTGTTGATTTCCACATCCTCACAAGTATAGATAGAAAATAATTTTCAGGACCGGCACGGATCGGGACAGCCTCTGTTCAAAAATTTTCAAGCCTGAGTTAGAAGACGGATCCAGACAGACAGGTAAGACGGACTGACAACGTCTGACAGGTATTCTGACACATTAATCGGACGATGTACAACCACACGATCACCTTTTTGACATGCGCAAATGACTGTGCATAAATTAGCACTACAATGCAAAGATGACACGGAGAAAAGGTGACAGGACAAGCTCAAATATAAAAATGAAGATCAAAGTGTTCGTCATGTGAAACTTCATTTTGTGTGAAAAACAGTTTCGAAGGAAGAATCTACATGCAAACTGCACTTCCAAAACAATTTAGATTAAAGTTCATTACAACAATGATCTCCTTTACACAAAACTCGATTTTCTCGACCGGCCGCTATTACAACAGTTGTTCTGTAAATTGGTAGTGAGGATCTACTAAATCAACCTCTTGAAGGATAAGCCGAGAAGAAGTATCAGAGGATGACATGATGAAAGGTTGGAAAACTGAAGATTGTGCATCATCAGCTCCACTTCCTTTGCAGGGATTTCTTTAGATATTTCAAAGCCATTGAAATAAGTTAAGAAAGAATTACGTGATGGAGAAGGAAGCAAGAGAGATAGAACTTGTTGAACTCTCTTCACTGTTTATTGCTTCAATTTTCACATATTCGAACGTGTGTATTTGAAATGAATGTGATGAATGTCTCCCCAGTCGATCAAATCGGGGAACTAATAAAAAAAGAATCAACAAAACTACTGAGTTTCAAAATTGCTAGAATCAATGAAATTCTAAGTTAAAGCATGATGAGATAATGATCAATATTTGATAATATGAACCATGTTGGAAGAAGAGCAAGAAAAAGGAGGATGTGAATTTTACCTACAACCAAAGATCGGCAATGATAAAATGATATCATTTTATTCTGAGGAAAAATGACATAAAATGATATCATCAAAATTTGTGCTCCATTACATTTTCTAATCATAAATTCTCCGCATTTTGTATTGAATCAAATTTAATCTCTTTCTTTTGTTCTACCCATGTACTTCCGCACTGGTTGATTCAGGTAGCGAAAAGCAACCGGCTATTGTCTGTCAGTCTTATCACAAATTGACAAACAACTTATTAATAACACTGTCTTGATGTTTTCAAAGTCTTGTATTTTAAGCCTTTTTCGTACTTTAGATACTGTTGGCCTAAACAACTGCATATTGTAGGCGTATTTGTAATTGGAGTGTATAAAGCTCAAATCAAAACTTGCGATGTCTAATGTATGGGCCATACGCCCTACCTAACTTTTGATATACAAAAAGCTTTGTATGACTAAACTGCTTTCTTCGGTTTTCCACTATTTGGAATCTATCGATGCTGTTCAATTTCATTGCTAAGAGCAGTAAAAGTATTATGGTAGCAGTCTAAATCGAAAAATTCGCATAGATGACTAGATCTATTTACTGTGTAGGCCTACGTATATTTTCATTATAAAAAAAATAAAATCATTGCCGATCATAGCCTACAACCGTCCAGTCCTTTGTATACAAAAGGAATTGAAGTGTTCCCCTTCTCTGCCATGGTTTCAATTTCCCCCTTTTTGTTTAGGCCTATTTGTCTATTGTTATTATTTTAATCAGATGTTATGTTTGTAAATTAACCATTTCTTCTCTTTGTCTTTATACAATTTTTATAATAACTCTTACTGCATGTCTGTTTATGGCTTCCAATTTCTTAACATTATTTTGTGAAATCAGTCTTTGATGTGATTTGATATTAAGTGAGCTGCTGTAACTTGCATTTCCATGTGTATATGTCGCAGCAGTCGTACTCCTCGTGATGAGAGGCCGCGAAGGCTCTCAGGAGACCACTTGAATAAAAATGTTGAACACATGGCCGTTATTCTGTAACTCAAGTATTTCAACATAATAGCATTCACTGGAGCACTTTAATTTTTCTATAAAGTCGTTTGCACCGTTTTATCTTTTGCTCTTTTAAAAGCTCCCACAGGCTAGCCACGCTACGGTGAATAAACAATCAAAAAACCTCTCAAGAAACAATGCTTTCCAATAGGATGATGTGAATTTTAGGCGCTGTCAATTTGAATCAATTTATTTACACATACTGCTACTATGACTGTTACTGCATACTGCCTCGGCAAGGGAAATTTCCATCCGATTACAATGACCCCATACGCGCTACTGACTTGACAAAGAAATTCTTCCTACGATTTCATTACGTCAATCAGCACGCTGTGAGCTGTCGTTGTTACTGAGGCAGACTGAGGTCCTAAACTTCAAGTCTTTACATAGGAAATGTTTCATTTGAAATGGAAGAAGAATGTCCCATTGTCAAATAAGCAAAATAATGACTTGCGCATTGCATTGTTAAAGACGATTCCGCAGATAAATTAACACCAACAAAAGAAATAAAGCCATTCTAACCTCTAATCAATCATCAACACCCCTCGAAAGAAGTCAGGTTGTACGAAGTGTTCTCCGAAGTAAAATTCCAGTGATGGGCAACATGGAAAATAACTCTCTTAAATAATTCATACACTTTCGTTCAAACGATGTAAAACAGATGCGGTGTGTTAAGGCAGATGTAATTGAGAAAGAGAGAAAATATTAAAATAAAAAAAACAATTATAGAAATGTTTTTAAAGGCAACATATACAGACAGCGCAAAATATTTAGAGACAAAAATAATTAATGACAAAGGCATCGGATAAAAGCACGATGTGAGTCTAGCATCAGGTATACTACAAGGTAAATCGCATATAATACATGCATATAATGACACGTGTATGTCTTGATTCACATCTTCTTCTATAATTGATTCTTATCTGATATTGTTTTTCACCGATTAAGCTTAGATTATACCTCCTACTGACAGATTCATGTTGCGTTTTATCCGATATTTTTGTCATCAACTAATTTTTTCTCCAAATGTTTTGCGCTGTCTGAATGCATAATTCTTTGTGTTAACAACTCATCATCTGTACCAGTGCAAATGTACTGCCAATTTCGGTCACTAATTGTTGTCGTTTGATGAAGCAGCGACACATGTAACAATACAGTCACTGATTCCTGCGACGCATGTCTGTCAATGAGGATTTAATTTTGGCAGATGGGTCTTTTGATCATTTCATAGTATATTCAGACAAACAAAGGAGTTTAAAATAACTAAAAATTCATTAATAAAGAAAGCTTCCACCAATTACAATATGCAGACATGTCAGGTAAGACCGATCAACTGATAATCAATTCAATTTGTATTTCTTGACTTTGATGCTTGTTCTATTCGGACATCATTGCTTCTCAGAACGTTTGAATACTCCTCAATGAGACCAAAAAAATGCATGTTATGAAGCCACTTAGCTGGCTTATGAAAACAACAGCCGGACCTCCCGGTACCAACTTTATCAGTACTTTCCAACGTCTCAAAGGCGTTCAGTTTGATTCAATCAATAATTTAAGCAAGACGGCTTAAAATGAAATTTAAATTCCAAGAGAATACTTAACACCGCAAGGCGGTGTTCATGGTGTGCTTGAATTTCTTAGACTCTCAGACGCTGTACAACCAGGAAGGTAAATAGAGATTAAAAGGTGATACCAAGCTCACAAAACGAGATACCTCATTACGAAAGTTAATCCAGGGATGCGGAGTCCTATCACTCCGAGTCCAGCAAAAATGATAGGACTCCGGGACTCCGACTCCGCATCAGTGAGTTAAACCCAAAAAAATACGAAACATCTGCGTTTCTCATCCCATATTTTGTGATGCTTGATTGTCGACAGCTTGAGGAAACTTACATGTTGTCTCTCGCACGCAAACTGCATCATAGGAACAAGTGTAAACATATGAAGGATACTCGCTAATATTATTTTTTTAAATTTCATCATTAGCATTATTACATTTCCGTATGTACATGTGAATGTGTGCTCATTTCAGCACTTGCATTGGTGCATATGTCAGTAACGAAGCTCTGGGATTTCTAAGAAAGTGATAAGCACTTTGCCGTGGCTATGAAATGAAAGCTATGCATATCTTCAAAAATTAGAAAGCTACCTGTCGAGCATCGATGGGCGCGCTACAACCCGGTTTCTTATGAAGCTAGTTACTACGAATTACTATTTGTGTTTCAACAGGCATTTTTCAAAAGCGCTTTCTAAATCGTGGTAGCCGCTTGTAAATAGTAGAGCCTTTTCAAAGTGGCCACAAAAATGACCTTTTGATGGTTTTCAGCGACTATTTTGAAAATATGTCTTCCATTAACACGCAATTCAACCGATTTGAAGAAACGTCTCAAAATGCTTGAATAAGACATGGGACAAGCTTTTGATAGAATTGTGAATGGTGGAGAACTTCGAATGAAGTCTTGGTTCAGGCACACTCTGATTGCACTCACCGTGTATCTACGCTATTCATCACAAGTAGGGTTCACAAATGAGGCTGTTCACAAGCACTCTATATTCACATGCATTTCATTATGAGAACGGACATGTTGCAACATGTTGCAATCACTGTTGATATCATCTAACTGACAAAACTAAACATCCACTTATTACATCAAATATTGACCTTGGAGGAATGTCCTTTGAAGTTCAATGTGATGAACTTTTGTTAATAAGATTTGCCTCTCTTATTGAGTGCATGGAAGACCATGTCCCCCGCACAATGTGCGAGCACAGCAGCGGTAGATCACAATTTCCTTTGGGACGATTAATAAATGCACAGTACATGTGACAAGCATGACAATGTTGTCGAATGGTCTTTCTTTGCTGAACGACAACGTCAAGTTTTTGTATCATTTCCATTGCATCATGAAAATCTTCATTTTCTCGAGAAATTATGTTATGTGTTTCCGTACTTCAAAATTACTTCTTCATGTGTTACCTCAACTAGAGCTAATCCCGGTATCGCCACGGAACCAGCGGAAGCACCGGAACCGGCTCCGAACTAACACCGATTGTAGTACCGGAGCCGAGTAGCATTATACCAAAATATAAGCTTCAAAGCCTTATCGCTCTCCTTCGGCTTATGTTGTGTGCCTCCGATCGAGGCCATTGGATCAACGGAGAATAGTACTATAATACGCAAGGCTAACACAATGTGGCAGTTCAGTCGAATTCTGTGAGAAGTTTCAATGCTTACTGATTCACCAAAAAATGCAATTTCGTGATTCAGCATTGTAACAGGTGCCACTAGACTTGTGAGTAATGTTCACAAAAAGTACACATTTTTTACAAAATCTGCTAATTTGCATTATTCCACACACTTTGTAATAAAAGACGTGTCTAAAGCATGGCCCTCGGCTGAACTGCGTGTAGTCTGTGTTCAGGTGATTACACAGTCACGTTTGATCTTCGAATTCTTCTGCAGTTATGGAATGTCTTTCGATAGGAACGCTCGGAATGGGACCGGAGTTCTTTCTGTGACAATGCGATTAAATTGGTATTCTCTGACTTTTTCATCATGCACTAGCAGCTGTTACAGTCTAGAATGACCAAAAGAATCATAGTCTTCGGCAAATACTTGTTGTGTTGAGAATCAACATCACAGAGTAAATTAACTCGGAGCCTTTCCTTCGTACTACATGGACATTTTGAGTTCACTACCAACTACAGACATATTTTGACAAACGAGAATGACAGAATTATGAGAAAAGTTTAACGAGATATGTCTACTTTCTACCTCCCACTCTCCCTTGTGCTCCAGTCCAACCTTGTGCCTCTCATACGGTTCGCAAATATTCAGGTCTGACACTTCAACCCTAAAATACAGTTGCAACATGAACTGGTTACTGTTATCGTCAATTATGGCGTCGGTCCATCAAGCTATGGACTCCGTGGCACAGTGCTGTGACTTCAGACATGGGTTTGCGGTCTTTTACCGTGTGATTGAGCCTTGGAAGTGGCATAGGGAGTCGGCGGGGAAGACAATCATCACAGCCTTACACCTGCGCTGTGCCTCGTCGTTACCGTCCAAGCCTCGTATTAGTCCGGGAGCTAGCGTGAAGTTGTGCAGGGAACGAGGTAGTACATAAAACTTTCACATAGCATAGTACACCTCTAACCAAATTACACAAATTGGTATTTTGTTGAACTGGTTATTATAGAAATCATCTACAGATCATGATCTTTCAAATGAGTTATCATTCAGTGACAGAGGATGAAGTAAAGTGTACAAACAGATACTTTTCGTTGAAGTATATCAACAATTTTCCTGAAATTTCTATGTTAAAATTTGCAGTTACACCAACGAAAAGTGTCTGCTTGCACACTTTATTTCATCCTCTGTCACTGAATGACAGCTCATTTGAAAGATCATGATCTGCAGATGATTTCTATAGTAACCAGTTCAACAAAATACCAATTTGTGTAACTTTAATGAGAAAAAACTCGAAAAAATCGAGTCAACACCTCAGATGTCACAATTTTACCTTTGGAAATACATAGGATTTTGTTATCATCTCTATTTCTGAAAAGCAAATGATCTGATCCGGCAGACGCGAAGTTTTGCAGTAGGTTAGAGGTGTACTATGCTATGTGAAAGTTTTATGTACTACCTCGTTCCCTGCACAACTTCACGCTAGCTCCCGGACTATATAGTCCGGCAGCCAGAACGAGTTTCTGCAGGGAACGAGGCCGAAAATGAGACTTTCACGGAATGATGTACACCTCATGCCTACTACGAATCGGCACGTTTGCCGAGTTCTAGTGAGCTCCTCTTCTTGTCAGATAGGATCAAAGAAAAACACATGTAAATCCAATGGGACGCAGATTGCAGTTTTTGGTTAAAATGAAATATTCTTTGTTTTCTCTTATCAACTGAAAAGTATTAAGTCTAGAGTCATAATTTTGACATGGAGCGTCTTCAGGTCATTTCCTATGATGTGCACGTGCTCTTATCATGCTTCTGATCGACAATGTATGTGAGAATGTGGTTGAATGTGGATAAAGTTGCTCAAAATGTTTGTGTTTGCTGACATTAAGAGGCTCTCCAAATCTAAATGTGTTTAGTTTTATAGACAGGGGTGCATGAACATGAAATAAATGACTTGAAGACACTCCATGCCAAAAATTATGACTCGGGGCTTACCACTTTTCGTTTAATCAGAGAAAACATAGAACATTTCATTTTAGCCAAAAACTGCAATCTGCGTCCCATTGGATAAACATGTGTTTTCTTTGATCCTGTCTGATAAGAAGAGGAACTTACTAGAACTCGACAGACGCACCGATTCGTAGTAGGCATAGTGTGTGAATCATTCCGTGAAAGTCATTTTCGGCCTCGTTCCCTGCAGAAACTCGTTCTGGCTGCTGGACTAGTAGCACGTAGCAGTAGTAACGCAAAGATGAAGGCCAAAAAATGCTGTTAATTTTTTCACTAAGTAAAAGAATATGACTGTCTGTGTGACAGCTAACACGAAATAAAGTTACACTGAAGATACTGGATCAGTAAAATGAAATGATGATTGCTGACTATACAACGACAAATGGACTGTGAGCGAGAACAGATGTACTCATAAAATTGTACCGATATCTATATCAACAGATTTTAATTAACTTAAATGCTACAACAAAAATCTCGAAGTTGGTTAAATCGTGAGGGAAGAGTTTGTCTCATAGCTGTGGCTATGCTTGCAATGATAAAACATGCTAGATACCTTGCAGGCCAATACTTCTAGTTTTGATTAACGACGGGAATGTACTTTATGCATGCTTCATAAAGCTGACATCATTTTTCTTCTAGTACTAGTCTCGTGTGTCATGATTGTGAGAAACTCATTGAATCGTTGAAGATCTTGGGTCAAAGACTTTGACGTCAAAATTGTCAATGTGTAGGCTTCAGCAAAGTCGTGTGATCAGTACAGAGTGATGCGATGAAATTAAATGCTTCTGAAGACAATTAAAAGTAATAACAAGGAATTATGAATCGAGATTCTGCAATATACATTGCTTAAGTCCCGCCCAGACCACCTACACATTGTTAGAATACCATTTTATTCTGCTGAATGTGTAGGTGCTTTTTGAATGAAGAGAAATTTCAACTTTAAAATGGATCATGAAAAGAGCTCGATCTCTTCGATACCTTGAATATGAAAATCAAAACCGCATTCATTTTGTTATAGCGACATGTTTCACTTGTTCTTGTTCATGCCACATACAGGACTAAAATGCAAGTTTCGGATGATCAATTTTAAGCACAAATCAAGACAACAGAATTACAGCCCTCTGAAACATTAACATGAACATAGAAAGATGATAAACCCGACATTATCAATTTGTGAATACGACAAACTGACACCATGAAGAGAACAAACTAACAAACTAAATAAATGATTAGCAGAATAACAAGCAGTAAGATAAGTTAAAATAAATGCTAAGTTAAGGGAAATCAAGAAAAGCCTCATGGAAACAAAATATAACAATATAGATGCATACGCCATAATATGCCATGATCACAGAATTAAAATGAAGTAGAAAGCAGAAAGTTTGCAAAAAAATAAAAATAAACTTTGTGGTAGTGATAATGAAGAAAAAATGAACGATAAATAGTTATAACAAAGCAATTAAAACAGCATTTATCAGAGACGGAATTTTAGAAACACGAACGGACCGGACCTTACAATAGTTTTGAGATAATTTTCTTGAAGTCCTCTAAAACTTGATATTTACCTTATATTGCACTGGTGAGTAATTGGAGTTTTATTTGTTTGGTTTGCAATCATATCTGTCATAAAGAATGGCAGTGCTTGGAATCTATGGTATTAGTAAATTAACAGTAAGAATGAGTAGTGTTACAAGTCTTAAGATTTCCATTTTTACCAGATATTGGGCCAAAGCTGATCAATTTTAAAAATTTCGTTGCCACGAGAAAGCTCCATTGAGTTCTTTTAAGAACTGTTTAATCCAATGGTTACAGTAGCATTGCATCTGTACACTTGCGGATTGGAGAACGCCATCAGTCCTCATTAGGACTACTTCAATAATAATTTGAACTAGTGAGCATTATATTCTATTATAAATGGCTGCTGGGATGATTTTCATCATCGTATGAGAATAACGATGGACAATATCATCAGAAATTGATGGCTAGGACATGAACTTCCCTGAGGCACACTCATAATCCTCTTTTGTTGTCTTATACGGGAGGTTCATTATGCAATTTTCCACGTTGTAAACAAAAAGATAGCTCTCCCTCAATTTAGACGATTTATTTATTTTTTTAAAAAATAAAGTTCCCCGACGCGTTTCGTCACGGTGGACAGTATCAAGGGGGTAAGTAAATGAACAGGCAGTTGGCTTAAATATAAAAATGATTAGGCAGTGACGACTCGTTAGATCAATTCATGTTTGCGGTTGATTTGTGGCTTGTTCAACGCTATGAAGCGTGCTTCGGCCATTTTAGTTTGCATCGAATTCTTTTGTTTATTTAGGACAGAAAGCTGGAAATTATCGATGTTCATCATTCTATCGACATGGTCAGTCAAACTATGTTCAGATAGTACACTCTATGGGGGCTCATTTTGCTCCGCCTTTTGCGATCATTTACATGAATGCAATTGAAACCATAGCTCTTGATAACTTAAATAAAAATTTAGGTACTGTACCCTTAATTTACAAGCGGTATATCGATGATATAATCTTGGGACCATATCCAAAAAGTGGAAAGTTTTTTCAGGATATATTACATCTCTTTAATTCAGCAAACAATAACATCAATTTCACAATTGAAATTCCTGAAAACGATTACTTGAATTTTTTGGATATAAGTATTTCCGTAAGTCAAAGGTTGCGGTATAAATGGTATAGTAAATCCTGTCATTCTGGAATTACGATGCGTAAAGATAGTTGGTTGCCAAATCACATAAAAAATAATTTTGTACTCAGTAGTATTAAATATGTGCAAGATCTTTGTTCGGATACTTCCTTAGAGTCAGTTAATGTAATGAAAAAAACGTCTGTATGAAAATGGATTTAAGCCTAACTCAATTACACCAAAATCAAAATCCAATACTAAAAGTAATGAAAATCAAATTAACCTTTGTGTTGATTTCATTAGTGATAGCTACTTAAGAAAAATTAATAAACTGGTCAGTAAGTATGAACTTCCTGTTCGTGTTACCTGCAAACCCGGTCAAACTTTAGTTAATAGCATAAATACTATTGAAAACAATAACAAATGTAATTGTAAACTGTGCAGGGATATTGGACCTAAATATATGTGTAACGATAAATACATTGTGTATAATTTTGAATGTAAAATTTGTCATAAAAATTACATTGGTCAAACTTGCCGACCTTTAAAGTTACGGCATGATGAACACAGACGTAGTTTGAACTGTCAAGATCGTAAAAGTGCACTATCTGAACATAGTTTGACTGACCATGTCGATAGAATGATGAACATCGATAATTTCCAGCTTTCTGTCCTAAATAAACAAAAGAATTCGATGCAAACTAAAATGGCCGAAGCACGCTTCATAGCGTTGAACAAGTCATAATCCTCTGCCTTAGATAATCATGAAGTACCACTTCATGATCTGATGAAACTGGAAGACAAATCTCAATGCAAAATAAAGAAATTGAGAATTTGAATTTTAGAAACTTGTCTGTCAGCAAAACTGTCTCAGAGATGCCGACATCGGCACTGCCCCCTGTACTTCTTTCCTAAGAAAGGTCATATGCACTCTTTTGTTGCTCCGCTGACGTAAATACAGAAAATGCTGACACGCCCTCATTCATCATCTAACCGTTATTGTTTGCTCTAAAGATCAACATTATTCGAAGTCGACAAATGGAACAACTTTATCTCAAACGACCTCAGTGGAATGACAGTCATCATCGTCAGTGCATCGAAGAGCTCCATACTTCCTGACTGTGAGGTCATCATGAAGACATTCTGCAGGCATTGACCGACGAAGTGTCAACAATATTCACCAAGACCGCGCCTGAAGCCCAGATTCCTTCTATGCCTGACCTTTCACCTGCCGTTCACCTCATGCTTGTCTGAAATAGACAGACGTTTCCACAACACATGCCGTGAACTGCTCAGCAAGCAATTTAGGAAATGATTTTTCTCCCGGATTTAAAAGTTAAAACAGAATTTCAAAATAGTTGCAGAGGTTTCTGTGGAATTGACGCAATTAAATCCAAAATTAAAGAGAACGACGATGAGAGTAATTAGGAAACGACATTCTAACATCTTGTATGTTGATCGTGACGGCTCTTAAGACCTCTGCAGATGACATTTCGTCTGAGCTGTGAATGTCACGGTGTCTTCAACACTTTGGGTCATTATGACATACGGCCAGAAATCAGAAATAGAAGAACGCAAGCATCAGCTTCAATGTCAAGATCAAATACAGATCAGAAAGTGGATGTTTGGAATCAAAATACATTAATTGGCAAATTTAATGAAAGATCAAAGATAGAGGAGCCAACTATCGTTTTTCGGAGCGAAATGTATATCCACAGCTACAAATAAATTGAGCTGAAATTTGCAAACTTTAACCATGAATAGTAGTTAGTGTGTTGTTCCACGCATCTCAGTCAGCTCTATTCGTCAGAGTTGGAAGCACGACCTGCCCAAGCACGGATCTGCGGAGGACGGGCTGCACTGTTCAGGACGAAAGCGGAAGACAAGCTCTTTAATCATCGGGGATGTTATCGTTTCTGTTGTCCTGGTGTACACCTTGACTGTTGCTGGATGCTACTTGATTAACATCAGGATATTTCTCAGGTCTTCAACAATGAAACTTCATAAGTCACTACATTCCCAAGTCAGACAAGTAGCCTGGCGAATGGCAATTGAGATATTTATCAAATGAGTTCTTATCTCAGTCATCACATTCGTAATCATTTCTTCCCCCTCCTCTCAACGAAGAATCTCCTTGAGAGACAGCAAACAGGTTCCGCTGAAATATTGGTTAACAACATTCTCTCATCACATGCATCCATTGCTGAGAAAGGTACAGTGGCTGCATACTCCTGAATGTGTAGAGCTTCCTCTAGTCGTAATGAGCTTAGAAAATTATATTTGTGCATGTGATAAAACGGGCAGTTATGGTAACAGGAGGGCACAAGAAGTACTGCGAGATCGTGGACCACTTTCTTGTTAGTGCTTGGGGGAATGTGCAACCTATGCTCCGAAAGGCTTCCGAAAAAGGCTCTCAGAGTGAAGTCAATGCCCCCACCATAATTTTGTCTCATTAAAGTGGTCAAAAGTGACACGAAAAAAAGTGACCAAATAGTGTGCAAAAGTGAACGTCACTAAATAGTGACCAGTTAGAAACCGCGCTTAAAGCAAACAGTTTCTGAATGTTGAGGAATGCATTTAATGTAGGCATAACTATTGGACGTTTGTAGAATGCTCTGCCTCTAATCACGCAAACATATTTCAAATTATGGTTCTATACTAGCTTAAAGAATGATTGATCGCATTCAGAAACTTTCTATTTAATGGGACCAATAAATATGCTTATAAGAATATTTTAATCAAATTTTCACTCAGCTCGTCTTTATACCGGACTACACCATCACTCTTACAAGTCAGCAATAGTTCAGTTGGAAATCAATCAATAGCAATTATTCGACAGCATTAATCAATTAGTTGAAGTTTTTCAGCACTGACATGCGTATTGCCGAGACGTTGTATATCACACACCTCCGGCCGAATTTGCGTGTTCAAAAAGAAAACATCTTGTCTTCAGCTCTACCTTGGCAATTTACTTTAATTATTTTTGTTTCTAATGTTTTCTCATTTTTGTTCAAGCGTATCGTTGATTTGTCATTTCCACGGTGTAAAACACTTCAAATGCTAGTGCATCTGTTTCACACCGGTGTAGTGCCCGAAACAGAACCAGCCGAAAGGCCTCGCAAGCACTTTGCGTTGTTTTTCCTTTACAAATGCTGCTAAGGGTCAAACTTCTTTCACCAATCAATTAATTGCAATTATTCGACATAACCAATCAATTAATTACATCCAATTAATTGCAATGCATTTAGTTTTTGACACTGCCTGAACTTTACATCTCTGTTAAAAGGAAAATGCATTCAAAGACATCTGACTTTTCGATACACTTCTCGTACCACCTCCCGTACTGCGAAGGACACTCTCAATAATTGCAATCCTAACAATCCATCCTGATAGTCACCATGTCGGAAATACAATAGAAAACTAACTTTTGATACCTGCAGGCGGATCACTTTGACATGATCCGACAAACATTCCGAACAGCGACAAGTATGAGGGGCGCAAGACTTCTGCAATCATCACATTATCACTGAGGCATCACAGTCAAGTTAACCACTCGAAATAATAGCAATATGATCTGTGTATTCAATCACTTAGTCTTCACAAGATCGAATGTTAATCTGCAATTACAAGCATCGGGATAACACGCGACTCTCATTTAGATGTGAAATACCATTTGCACAAAATAAACATTTAAATGTAAGTTAGTCAAGTGAAAGAGTTGAAGTTTGACAAGTAGTGATTACTACATAAATACAAAACAATTTGGTCACTTAAGAGTAATCGCCATTATTTCATTACGAGTGGGTGTCTTTAACTACTGGTTTCCTTTCAAACGGTGAAAATCATGGATAGTGTAGGTGTCATTCAACAATAGTTGCAGATGTTTATGACATAAAACTATTAGCTGACGATTTAATAGTCATGGGGTCGAGTTCCGAATTGGAAGTTGAAAGGCAGAGTTAAAGGCAATGAATTTCAACTTTTTCAAGTGATCTTTGCAATCAAACATGAGATGCATTATTTTGAACTTGTTCGCCAGGACAGTGAGTTATTCAATCAATGGTACGTACCGGGTGTTACGTCTGATCGGGTGAACAGTTCAATTAATTGGCTTGTCGTTGATCGTTGCACGGATGTAATTTCATTAAATTGTTAAGGCACAATATGATTAAATGTTCGCCAAATTTTCACATTTGCAAAATATTCAAGCAAATGCTTAAGAGTTTTTATTTGATTTACTCGAATGAGCAATTTTCTTCAGGTTGACCATGGAAAAATATTTCTTTCATGCATAAACAGTCTGCATTCAACTACTGGCTTGTACTTACACATCTCCTGAAATGCAAGGATTCCACTCATCTCTCACTCACCTACATGTAAGTTACGAAGTCATACTAGCAGGTTAGGATTAGGAATCCTTCACACCCGCAAGTTAATAAGCCCTCGTGAGAGGGATGGTACCTCCAGAGGCAGACAGACTCGAACCCTGGATCTTCTGTTATGAAGCAGGGATCTTAACCAGCTGACTCTGAGCTATCCTGCTACCCACTGTGTAAATAATTTCATAAATTATTCCTAGAGTAGTTAAAGAGATAGAAACCATCACGAAATGGTCTTTTAAAGTGTATATCTAAAATTCTCAGGTTCTGTGTCAACCTAATTATCGTACAACAGTAGCATGATGGCGCATCTCAATTTTCCACCCATTGCAGCAAATGATCGATTCATGCGTCGTATCTAGGTACTCACTATGTTTAATGGATCTTGCTTTTTCATCCGCTTATTTGAAAGAATATGCAATTGCTATGGGAAGTTGATTGAGCGCTTTTTAATTGAACTAGTCGGCGAAATTCACGAACTTAAACTGGACGGCGACTTAAAGACGTTTGCTTTTTCGGACATGAATGGCAATTGAGCACCTTTCATTGCAATCGTTCTCTTAAATGCAAGCTAGTTACTAAATTGAAAATCCCGCACGTAGTTACAGAAAAGTTGCCTTACTTCTCAAAAGCAACACAAAGGTTGTATACCCGTCGTCACTGCCATTGCATCTATTTACATGTACACTACAGTTATCTAGTGTCTCACCTTTACGGTCTATTATTTGTAATTTACTTGCATCTCTTGGTAACTTTCGGTAGGATAATGCATCGCATGTAACCCAACATAATAAGTTTCCTTCGTATCGGGTGGAGTGAACAATATCAGCAGGCCTGTGTGCAATACAAGTATCAGCCTGTTGTACAAAAATGAGTAGCACAGGATTGTGATGAGAATGTTGCAAATCATAGGACTTGGTTCAATGCAATCACTTATTCTAATAGAATCTAAAATTCCTATGATTTCCTGAAATCAATTCAACTGCTGCATAATGTATTTTGCTGAATGATTTATTAACTACGACCTATAGATGACTATGATTGAAATAGTATTCAGGTTCGCAGTTATTGAAAGTTTCCCAGTCAAACATTTTGTAGTTGTTTCTTTGTTCGGTTCTGTAATTGCAGCTAAACTCATCACAACTTCTACATCTTGATTTTTGGAATTGAGTTATTTGTTATTACAATGTTATCACATCGGATGGTTGTCTACTAAGTTTCATTTCATAATTATGCGACAGCCAATTAAATGACGTTTCTGTACTTAGTGTTCAAAACTCACGTACAGAATGCACGAGAATCGCTCTCTAAATTCACAAGTCTTGTTTCATTTCCAATCTCTACATCATCTATAAGGACGGATATCTTTGCATTGACTACAAATTAGCTCAGAATTCGTTCTGTCAACAGTTTTATCATTCAAGTCATGTAATCCTTTTTCTAGGTTAGAAATCATATTTCTCGACCAATGTTTCCACAAGCTAATACATGCACTGTACAAATTTATGCTCGACTGAAATGAAGCATTCTTTCAATTGGTAAATCAAGAGTAGATGTTAATTGAATGTCAAATTAATGCTGGATTAAGTAAATTAGCATGAATTATTACCACAGTAGGATATTTAAAGTACAGGACGCTTAATATAATTTCACAATTTTCGCAAATTTGATTACACATGAGTTCTTCATTGTCAAATCCCACTTACTACCTTAACATGTATACATTTCACTGTACAATTATATGTTCTTTGCATGATATCGACTGCCAATCCACATGACATGAACTGGTTAATTGTACGATTAGCGAGTGGACTAGAAAAATCGATAATTGAATGACTGAAAATTGAAAAAAAACTTCCTTGCGCCAAAAAATGAGAATTTCTTCTAGAAGTTTACAATACATCACCAGATGATAAGTGGCAATTTAAGTGACTGAAAATAACTGCGCGTTTTGATGGATTTGGACCACCGACCTCTGGCATTATGGGCCAATGCTCTACCAACTGAGCTATCGTCGAGCAACAGCATCACATGAGTCCTCAATTGACCTTAGCATTGATTTGCTTCAAAGCTGAAGAGTCTCATCGTCAAATACTTTATTCACCATCATCACTTTTTCGTGACTATCGTGTAAATATCTTCATTTGTGCATATTTCACCATCGTCTTCATCTTGTAAACATGATAAACACGCTATCCAATTTGGAATTATAACTATTTGACTTTTGAATTTGTAACGCTTTGATTTATTGTATGATAGTATCACGTCAAACTCGTATTACATGGCTGATTTAACTTTCAAAAGCGATATCGAATGGCATAAATTAAAAAGCATCTGCACGTGAAAAAGATATTCGCTCAGTTGAGCCGTATCAATAAGATATGCCGCTGGCTAAATCAGGAATCAAAAATCAAAAAATCTTGAAGTCGATATTGTTCTGGTGAAACATTACTTTCGTTTTTATGAGTAATTTGCTAGGATGTCATCTTCTATAAATAGTTGGTATTTTATTTTCTGTGTTTCTGATTATTCTGATGTCTTTGATCGATAGCTTGTGTACATCTTGAGTTGTATTAGCTGGCTGTGTGAATCTCTCACCTTGCTTCTGTTATCAGTTGTTATTTGGTCCTGAAGAAGAATACCGAAATATCGACTTCAAGATTTTTTGATTTTTGATTCCTGATTTAGCCAGCGGCATATCTTATTCATAAATATTTACAGGAATGGCCACTCTTAATCAAATGTATGGAG
Source organism: Prostheceraeus crozeri (assembly GCA_907163375.1). Lineage (NCBI taxonomy): Eukaryota > Metazoa > Platyhelminthes > Polycladida > Euryleptidae > Prostheceraeus > Prostheceraeus crozeri. The sequence goes on from CAJQUW010011559.1 coordinate 172,987, forward strand.
CCGTATCAGTCGTGAGCACATTTGAACAAGCGACGTTGGAGCTTACATGTAACATTGAATAATTTGCGTTTTACGCATGAATTCCCTTGTTGTCTTCAACTCTTACTTAAATTGATCATGTCAGTTTTAGGGAAACATAATTCAGTTCACTCGATTTCTATGCGAGAGGAGAAGAGGATGGCAAATTTCTCGCTGTTCTGTTAGGTTATGCCGCTGACTATAAAAAATATCCTGAAATATTCGAAATAAATATTTTTAGAATCCTTTGTAAACCTTCCGGGTAAAGAAAAATATATTAGCAGGATCGATTTCTTTACCCACACCACACTGCAAGCAGGAACGGATGAGGCATTGTAGCTACTTGCCACAAAACAAATTTATTAACACTAAATAGTGTTAGTTAATTAGTTTTGTGGCAAGTAGCGACAATGGTTCATGATATTAATAATAACATTATGAGATCTATCAGACAATTGTGTTAATGAGCTATGCTTGTATACAATGGCTGCGCTCTTAGCATAAGACACTTGTATTTTTTGCGAGTGTCTTCAGGTAGCGCCCACAAATCGAGCTTTAATACGTTGATGGTATTCGGATTCATCGAATAGACAAATTCCTGTCAGAATGACGTCGCACTATTCAAAGATTGCAAAATCTTTAACCAACTCAAGATGGACTGTGTGACAGCCTTATCCACTTGAACATGTGCAATTCACATTGAAGTAATTTTCGCTAAACTACAGTACATTGGATATAGAAAGAAAATATGTTGTTCAGTGTTCACTGATAAAGAGATATATTTTTAACTATGCAATTTTACAAGACTTGAAATCGATTAAATAAAACATTTTAATGACAAATATTCTTGTTCATCATTATATTTTAGTGATCATTACTTTATAGCACTTAATTTGATTGATATTTCTTGCACTGCATGACAATCATGGAGATGTTATTATTGGACTAAGGGTATGAAAAAATTCGTTACTCGCTAGAAGTCATCCTAACAGACCACACCTAGACTGTCATAATCAGTCAAAGCTGTGTATACTGCAATTCTTTGACTGCTTCCATGCAAACTGTGAACTACTAAAGCTAATTACGGCTGCTTTTGTTACTCTCTGTTCGTAGCTCGCTTTCGTAGTCATAATCAGGTAGCTTTCGTTTCCAGTTTACAGCTTAGCCATGACTTCGAATAGACCGAGGCGCATGAGGCATATTCGCACCGTGACCACAGTCAAATATTTCGAAGTATATATATCATTATGTAGAATGAAATAACGGGCTTGACATAATTTTTTTAACACCAGAGGAACCCGCAGAACACTTAAGTGTTAGCTGCATGATTCATTCGCCTGACGATGACTGCCGGCGGCAGCTGAAAGGCCTCGATAAAGGGTTTTTTTACGAGAACTACATCGTTTTTCTGCGGGTTCCTCTGGTGTTAAAAAAAATATCATTATGTGGCGGCATTATATCGACATTATCAACCGAGCAGGGTCATACACGCGCTAAAAAATGCGCTTTTATCACTTAAGCTGCAATTGCCTTCTAACACTAGCTATGGTGTTAATTATAGAAGACATAGAGCATAAAATGACCCTTGAGTTCTATAGCAATTGGATTAGCCTCGAAATTCTATGGAAACATTGAGCGACTCAGAGGTCCCATCACTTAACAGACCAGTTGCTCTGTTGCACTGCTTGACTAAGCATATGAGTGTCTGAAATCTGGTTGACTGGTCTGGCTTTGTGAACACAGATTGTACGCACAAGAAACAGATACAGTACAAAGTTTTGCTAGACATCTCCAGAACCTTACACAGAAATCAATTTCTCACTCAAACGATTCCTCGCAACGACCAGAAATTGAAATGAGGCTGTGCAAACAGGTCCAAATGGAGTGAATATCACATTATCTTTGATCAGGTCTATACATGCAGTCATAGAAATTGGATGATGGTTTATACTTAAGTGACAACCAAGCGTCTCTTAAAATTGTGTACTTATGGACTATCACCTCCCCAAACTAGTTTGGTCAACCAATAACCATAGAACTTCAGTTACATGTAGCTGATGGTATTTTCCATCTTCTATAAAATTTCATGCAATTTTGATAAGAGCGTTTCGAAATAGATGCAAAGCACAAGTGATGTGCGTAGATTTCATCAGCTATCATTTGAAATTATACCACGATTCTCATGATCCTATCATTCTTCATCACCAAGATTTCTAGGTCATTATCTTATAAGATGTCGCGAATTATAAGATGGAGAGAAAAGCCGCTCAACTCCATCGGGCTACAACTGGTCCTCAGAAATCGCTCACACGCAACACTATCACTTCAAATTCTGAAAGCAATTAATCCAATATGCATAGAATTCTGCATGTAGACAGACATGAAGTTAAATCATCGCAGGTTTAATTACTGCAGGTGCAGTAACTTAGGGGATTTAGCAGTAGTGTGTTTAAGGTGATATTTAATGAATACCCGTCGAAATTTCACTAACTTGCTGATCGCAAGTTTTGTAGTGACTGATCACGTTTTACAAGATATAGACAAAGCTGAAAACCTGGTGAGAGATAGCTTATGGAGGAAAGAGCTTGGCATAGGTAGCCTAGCGTTAGAAGACCTGGGCATAGAGACTTAAGCAATTGGGAAAATGCACATGAAAGTCTCTCGGTAGGGAACATGCTGTCTCGCTGTGAGCAACTAATGAAGCTACATGTGTCTTCACAAAAAAGCGAAGACAACCATAGACTGTGCTTCTGAAATTGGCGCGGTGCATCCTAGAAGAACAGACTATGAGCCAATCAGGTGATAAAGGCTCTCTTCGTGAATGCCAGTGTGTGTGGACATCAGATAGGTGGTAAAGTGCGCCCTTACTATAAAGATGAGTGCGTCTTCATACAGTGATGACATTAGCAAAACACGTGTGCATGTATACATTCACCACAATAAGCGGACGCAGTTATGGTGCATCACAATGATGTTGACCGTCTATGGACTTCTATAACAGTTGGATTCACTCTGGTGAAGGATTCTTGTAGAACCTTCATCACTTCTGTAATTTTTTCTCGCATCTTCAAGGCATCAGTACAGCGCTAAACTATTCAATTTGAATTTGCTGAGTTTCGAAGCACGGAGGCTGAGAAATAGACCGGTTTTCCTTTACAAGATCGTTAATGGACTGGTGGGCTTGCATAGGAGTGAGTTTTCATCGTATTCAGGTTCAAGATATCCCATCTTTTCAAAAATTACTTGTACCTATGTCTAGGTATTCATTCCGCTCCAACTTCTTCACAGTCGATATTGCTCGTCATTGGACCAGTGTAACTTCCTCAGAAAGAAATGCAGACAGTATTGCTGAATTCAAAGCAGCCATCGCTGCTTATTTCAATCGGTGTGATATTTGGTAACGATCCTCATTTGTGCAACCCACATTATTAACTTGAATATTTTGTTCTGCCCATGTTGTACTTGATATTTGTCCTCTTGTCTATGCTTTGTAAATACATGTTATCCATGATCTGTTGGCAAATATATCATCATCGTCATCTGTCCACTCTGCCAATGGCAATTTTGGACATGGCTAATGAAAGTCTATGCCGTAAATGATTGTGGTTCTTATTTTGTCGATGCATTTAGCTGTGAGGAATTAATTTCCAATATTGTGTAAATCCATTGAATTATTAGGAAGATTTCAATGACCCTTGTTTTATCCAGAATGAGCTTGCTGCACTGGAAAACAACATGACGCCAAACTTAACGTTTTGTGTGTCTACGCTTATGCATTATCGCTTTGATCTTACGCTTCTCGAGTCCATCATCTCTGAAATTCAAACTTAAGACGGATGCTGATACTGTAGCACAATCTGATAATGATAATGATGCAGTGTTGAATCGGAGGAGTATATAATCAGTCGAAATTAATCAACCTTTCCATTTATAAAGAGAATTAATCAATGGGCAATAACAACTCTGTGACCTCAACTTGACTTGTTATGCAGATATGTCAGATTTAGAATTGATCAATGGTAGAGCACCGCTATTCACTGTCCTATCACATTTGATTATTATCTTTCGCTAATCGACGCCAAAGCCGATTCTATTGCATGATTTACAAGTGCAAAGGTGATTTAATGTTGTATTGATGTTGGTAAGTAAAATCGCTCATTTCGAAAATCTGAAATCAACAAACAAGAGCTGAGAAGTTGAACAAATATTTGAGTTCAAAATACTCAATACATATTTCAGATTTTAAGTAAATAGTTAAGTTCAACTTTCGTGTACTAAGCTGAAATTATACTATTTAACTGTACATTAGCTGCTGAAAACAAATATCACGCACTCATAAATACCATGATGAGAACATTTAATATAGTCATGAGAAGATGAAGAAATCTCATTGAAAATTCTTTTGATAAAATGTATACTCTGCAAACTGCACACCGGAAAAAACAGCTAAAATAACCGTTAACCCTTAGAGACCTGGGTGTCCTGGGGACCCTGGAGCCATATTTTTCTGCTGAGGATATATCAACTGCTCATGCCCATGTAAAATTGTCATTTTTTACAATGAATCTGCATGTATTATTCCATTTCAATTGAATCACTAGAAGTATGGTAGATAGGCCAAGGGGGTCCACTGTGAGGGTGTAGAAATTCCCATCACAAAATCTTTACTATCGATGAAAAATGATTTTGTGCATGTCCACGATGGTCCATAATGAGTGAAGTTCATTTATTCAATGTTTACATCATGTTAGTGCATGTGCGCTATGTTAGAAGATCGCAAATTGTGAATATTTTGTTTTCGCACATGATCGTGCATGACTGGTTGACCTACATGAACCAATCAGCATAAATCAATGTTCAAAATGAAGGCTATCATTATATCTATAGTTCAACACTAAAAACACAGACTGTTGGCAAAGTTTCCACAGCGGTAATTGATGAGTTTGAAATCACTTCAGGTGTTTTGAAAGTTTTAAAATGCAGCAATCACGGCTTAGTTTAGACCTATTTCCGATTGGTGTGGATAAATTTGAAAAATGGTCAAATGCAAGGGTTATGCTGCATGAAGTAAATGAATTTCATTAAAATCAATTATCTCAGGTTACATGGCGACAGCAAACATCGTAAAACCGCCTTTTAATACAACTGATGCCGTTCTGGATGTCGTTGAATTGCACCACATTGTCGCATGTGCTTACTGAGAAGGCTGACAGACACTCAAAGGATTAGCTATGTCGACTTGCCACACGCAAACATCATTGTTTTACTTAAAATCAACTTTCCTAATGATTTGATATCGATTTAAGCAGATAAACTAAGAATTTGTAAAAGGGGTCCACTGGACTTCCTCTCCCTTAGGTCTGAGCGGGTGTGAAAAAGCTCAGGTCTTTCAGGGTCAGGCTGCACAGAAAACATCCATAACTATCTGTCAGAGTGATGACGTCACCATTTGATGATCGATGACGTATCCGTTAAAATACGCCAATATCAGATAAACAGCGTCTGTTTTTCGGATATTTCCAGTTCAGACTGTGAGAAACAGTGAAACTAATTTCAACGGATATTTGCAGTTTACAGTGTATATCTACCATTACATCAACGGATGCAACGGACATAAAATTGAATTTGTTGGGTGATAGGTTTAGTCAAATCAGATCTTTTCCTATGTAACAGCAGACATCGAAATTTGTCTCATTGCATTATTAGACTGGGCAATCTACAGCGAATTACATTTAAACCCGCCACAAATGGCAGAGATTTCATCTTGTGGAGAGAAAATCGTCTATTAGTATATCAAAAATCTATGAAAATCTACGAAAATCTAGCTAGTCGAATAGCTTGAATTTTTCAGTTGAGGCACACAGATGGATTCGGTTGTCGCGGCTACTTAAGAGGTGACGCGATTCTATCTCGGCCATTGTATGCAATGGTAGAGAGATGTGGAAAGCGCCGTCTCCCTTTGGCTTACGTGATTGGCTAAACGCGCGCATGAGGAAAGTCATGTTAGGGAACACACGTGCTAGCATTGTCACATTGAAGTCTGAACATCTGCCAAGTGAACAGTACCTGTCTTTGACTCAATGTTTCTCAGTGATAAATCCATTAAATGGAAATATTATTCACATCGTTCGACTCCTCACGATCTAAATTTGCTGACTGTGCATTCAAGGCGGTGTCATTGATCTGGTTCGTCAGAATGCAGGCTTGAAATGTCATCTTTAGACCAAACAAAGCAGACAAGGCAATTTATCTCTGTGAGTTGAACTCACAAGCCTTAAACTCTAATGAAAGGCATCAAGCATCAGTGAATGAGATTGTGTACTGTGGCCTTGTGGTTAGAGGGCATATTTGCACGTCCTCTAGCTCCAACGTCGCTGGTTCGAACCTACCCACGACTGATGAGGCTCAACAGGCTGGAATCTGCTGCGAAAGTACATGTTCGAGACAGCTACTAAATTTCTGTCTCAGTTCCTCAAGTCAAGTAAAAATACAAAATTTGGTTTCCTTTCCATTCACAAGCCTCGACAAATTAGGAAGAGTTGATAGTAGCGTAACGGCAGAAATTGTAAGAATCTGATCCTTAATTCACATTCAGTCTAAAGTACTTTTCAATATGAAAATGAATGAATTTAATAGTCCTGCATACTGGTCAATGATCAAAATGTGCAGGTAGCGGCGAATTCAAAAATGTTCGAAGAACATGATAAAATGCTATGAAGATGGACATATAAAAGGTATCAGATGTGGTCTCCGTGGCACAGTGGTTAAGCGCTTGGCCGAGCGATCATTCGGTCCTGAGTTCGAGCCCCGAAGGCTTCATTGGCAGTCGTCAGGAAGGGTATCCGGACTAAAAGGCCACAACACTCCAGATTAAAGGTAAAAATTAAAGGTACGTTGAACTGTAAGTTTCATTTTTCATTTTCAGATGAATAGAAAAAAATAATACATGTATTAGAAAATGAAACTAGATTTTTGGCTTTAACAGTTGCAAGAGCAGAAATGAAGAGTATAGATTGCAATCAATAGATAGACGTGAATCAACACGCATAAAATACGGCGCGCATGATGAACAATACTGTTGATATGAATGACTGATTTTTGCACAAAGTACAGTAGCCAGAACAGTAGAAGCAGTTATGCACGTTTCAGTAGATATACGGCTAATTAATTTAAAACAATCAATGGATGAAATGTGACATATGAACAGTAAAGAGAAGTGGCAATCAGAGTAAGTGATCGGTGTGAATCAAAAGGATGCTAAGCAATGATGAAGACGGCCGTTGAATGCAGTGAGAAGTACAGCTGATGTTATTACAGTCCATACAACTTCCGCTAGTCATTGGTATTGAGTATTTGACAATAAATCAGATTGTGCATCACCAGCTTCTTTGAAATAGTGTGTGCAGAATTAAAGGTAGGCCTATGATATCATCAACCCCATAAAAATCAAACAGTTGAACATGATAATAGGTATTCTATGAAGCCAGAAGGGCAGACAAGTAAGTGTAGAAATCCGAGGCCGCGAAGCCAGGGACTACTAAGATATCTATGTAGCTATATATAGATATGCAGCATAAGCGGACGAGGATTTCTACGGTTTTTGCCTGATGGATCAATAGACTAGCCAGGGATATCTTCTAAATCTGTGACACATGTCCTATTACCATAGTGACTTACACGCATATTTCTATGAAAATTTATCTTGCCCTCCCAGAAGGGCAAGATGAAAAATATTGCCCTGTGACATTTTTCATATCATGACAAATTACCTTCACAAATGTAGATGATGTTTTTCTATTACATGCATTTCAAGCCAATTTTAAATTTTAAAAAATTGTTGATATTGGTGATGCAGATTGTACAGCCGTCAAACAGATGAATGCTTATTTAACCAAACAGCTCAAGAGCTGGTGAATTTTCTTTGTTCCACTAGCGCTTATAATATGCATACATGTATTTTAGCCTTCGAACCGGTATTTACTGGCTTATCCACCCTTTTTATTTCCTTCTTCCCCAAAAGTTGATAGGCTTTTTATATACTTTCATATAGTTAATTTGCTTTTTTATAGACCTCCATTTCGGTCGATCGTGTCATTGTGGCAGTCTGCTTCTTCCTGGGAGCTAATGCGCTTTGCGTCGTCCTTCACCACGGTTTCCAGGTCTTCTACTGTATTTTGGCTCCTCTTCTACCCTCCACTGACAGCTGCATGACCTTTCCGATCCACTCTGTCCCATCTCTTCTCGGCACGTGGCCAAACCAACTGAGTCTCGTCTGATCGCGATGGTTGTATGTTCTCAAGACCCATTACTTTTCTGATGCTGTTATTCGATTTCTTGTTATAATGGAATAAGAATTGATGCATCTAAATGTGCACAACTCGATGAGCTTGCATCACACATTAATCAACGTTCGAAAATAGTCAAATTATGGATATTTTACCATGAAGAGGTATTTCCCATAATTGTGTTAGTAGAGACGAGTGAGACACAGTTGAGAGTACAAATTCGGCTTTGCATAGTCAAATGAGTGCTGATCCACGAACTCGGACCTCATGTGTCCCAGAGTGGGAGTCGCGGCGGATTTTTCGGCCCCGATCCGGTTCATAACTTTCAATTTCAAGGCCGAGCCCGTGGCCCGTTGCGTACATTAAGCCAGCAACCATTTGAAAAAAACAGTTATAAATTATGCTCCACAATTCAATTATCACATTTCAAGATCCACTGAAGATATCCTCCGGCTCAGAATCAAAGCACATGAGCATCCAAAATTCATGAACACAACCACCAACAAAATACATTTTTGATGAATACATTGAGTGCATTGAATTAATAAGCGCATTCATAATTCGAAAAATGAAAACGCGTGCTGTCTTTCAAGCTGCTATTATGACTCACAGTAGCAAAGGAAATAACCATGACAGCTGTCAATAGCCTGTTCAGCAAATAAAATGCTTTGAAACTTATGTACTGTCTCTTAGAGACAGATTTTTATGGCTTGTTTTGTGCAGAACGAGCACGTCTTTGAATCAGTGTTAGAATGATTCTTATGGAGGAGATTATGCGTCAGGGAAGCATAAAACCTAGTCATGATAGACATGATTGCAAACTGAGCAAATAAAACTCGATAGTGCATCAAGCAGCATAAGAGAAACGTCAAATGAAGAACTTGAAAATCAGCGGACCGGGCCCGGTTCCCGCTCTGTTTGTCACAAACCTGTTAAAAGTGATGACTGCAATTCGAAGCAACATTTTGTCAAACAAATTCATTCACTGTTGATTAAGTTAGTCAGACTATCAGCACAAGTTCATTAACCAAGAAACTAATAATTTCTATAGATTGAATAGATTCTCACAACTTTCCTTTCAACATAAATCCTGATGAAATAATCATGTCTCTGGAAGACTTTGTTTGATCAGAATCACAATGAAGTTGTTTTTATAATTCATTCATTTATCCTTTCAGCGCAGGTATAAATAGACCAGCAAGGAGAAAACAAAAAAGTAATTGAAATATTAATAGATTGCATTCAATGGAAGACTAGAAGAGTACATAAAATATATTGAATAATTTGAAGGATATTCATGAATATCGGCGCTCTCGAACTTCTTATTAGAGCGAAGAAAGTCACTAAATTTATACTAGGAGCCTGGCTGGAAGACATGCATTATTAACCAGTGTAAGATAGTCTATTTTTCAAAAGCGGCACAGAATCTTTAATGTCACTTTTTCTTCGTACTGGAGAGTTGGATGACACTGACAAAGTCAAGACTTTAGTTCGGATGCACTTCCTACCGACTTACAATGACACTTTCGGGCCTCGACCTCTGCACCAAGGGATCGCTGGGTCAACACTTAACAACTAGGCCACGAGACCTCACTCAGAGGAACAAAAATAGCAGTGGAACTTATGCGATCCATTGTTACTAATGTCACAGCAATGATCATCATTATTAAGACTTGCTATTCGCAAATATTCTAAAGCTAATTCTCAAGTTTCATGAAACAAAGACGTTACATGTAAACCAAAGAATGAAATGCAGAATTTCATTTTCATTTACGTCGATTAAGGATTAAGGAATCGATAGCCTCTATGTATCAATAACAATCACGGATACATCTCTCATTTCAGTTTACAAGCATGTCCGTCATCTATGCGAAAAGAAAAATGTCTTAATTATCGATCCACTTCTTCGCAAGCTATGATAGCCACATATTTCTATCATGACATCGAAACGCAATGCTGCATAGTGTTTATAAGATAATAAGTGCATGTATATCATAGATGCAATTGACCAGTCGTCGAGAGATCATTTTGTTATCAAAGGTGAAGCAAAAAAAAACTCATCAAAGTTTTGTTGAAAAGTTATTTAAATCAGAAAGTGAAATCAGACGGGTCTTCAGCGTCGATCGCCTTCAAACGGTCGATGATAATGTATCATAGATACTAGTTTATTAATACGATTCGCATTGAAATGCACTTGTTCGTCCTATTTTCTCTTAGAACTATCTTCGTGCATTTTTCTGGCATAAAAGTGAATATATGCTTTCATGCTTTCGTCTTAAACGTGCGGTTTCTTATGTTGTGATTTTCAAAAAGAACACATCTATTTCTTAAGATCATTGCATCATCAGATGCATTTCTTAAAATGGCGAGATAATTTAAGCGAATGCTGTGAATGACAACTATGATCAAATGAGACGAATAATTCCTGAACTGCCCAGGATTTTTCGATCCAATGACCTCAATCCCGAGGATAAGGAAGTTTCTTAATTTCAACACTGTGGATTTCATTCAGATTCATCCTTCAATTGGTCATGGTTTCAAATATCATGATTATATATATATTGCGCTCGTATGTATGATGAAGGAGAAGTTGACGAATATATTGAAGTGTGAAGAGTCTGAATCTGTTGTGTGTGTCGCAGTCTTATCTTCGTCAATTTTTATGCTTAGATTGAATGTTGCAATTACGTTTCGGATCTCAATCCCGGGATAGGAATCCCTAGCAGTTACATATGGATATCCTGTAATCTAGCCTTGATTTACATGAATATTAAAACTTTCGAAGGAAATACACATATTCGTGCATTCTATATTTTGACCAACTGTGGTTTCCGTGGCACAGTGGCTACGTGCTTGGCCTGGCGATCTTTTGGTCCAGAGGTCGAGCCCCGAAAGTGTCATTTAAAGTCGGCATTAAGGGCATCCGGACAAAAAGTACTACCAACGCTCTAGAAAAGTCTGACTATGTCAGCACCGTCCAAGCCCCCAGTATGGGAGAGTAGTGACGCCAAAACCCTTTGTATTGTCATTTTTAATTATTGATTGATTCCTTCGCAGCTTGATGAATTCTAGGAGTGCCAGAAAGCCTACTCAATGTCTTTCATGTTTGGATATCAATTATGATAAGGACAATCCCTTTTAACCACACTGTTCACTGTTCTTGTGTTCATGAGTCATGGAAAATTGCAATTGCAGAAAGCAGAGTGAATAAACAGCAGTCACGCTTCACAAAGCGCCATCGGAAATCGGCTGTTCAGAGCATGGTTCAGAGCACGGGATAATAAAAGTGTTCATTGTACAAATACAATTTAGATATTATCAGCTATGACTAATGATCAGACAATTTATCCACAGAGACTTTCTATTTTACCTGACTTCATTTCAAATGAAGTTTTACAATGCAATTGAGTCTACTTCCAAATAATCTCCATAGAAAAGTGTTCCAATTCGAATTAGCATCATTGCTAGCCGTTAGGATGTCACTAAGAGATCAAATCAGTGTCTTAGGTGCAGATGCATAACCAGAACAATGATGTTGATTTTCATCAGATTTGTGAAAATACAATGAGAAAACTGTCGTAAGCTGTGAAAACTGCAGAAAATTGTCTTAGTAAGTGATATAATCTATCAAAACAATGTACGAGTGCATTCACATTTGATTAATTAGATTCAAGGGACACATTATTTTAGCTGCAGAATATTTGTAAAAATCTAGAAATCTGGGTTCCGCAGATGCTCAGTACAGATAGTTCAAGTGCTCCATTCGCTCTATGTAAACCTTAAATTGCGTATTTTTTGCCTTTTATCCACGACATCCAACCAAGTTTTAACCGCATAACTACGAGTATTACGGCCTGTTAATTCGTTTGCAGTGGGCAAGTCAGGATAATTCAAAGATTTCCGCATAACATCTCATTCCGGCATTAGTGGCATGAACCATAGCGATTCTACTTTAGTGATGTTTTGTTTAGCGAATACTTAAACAACCAGTAGTCGAAACCGCCTAAAACACTCTTGGTGCGAGCAACTTATTATGATCTTGTTAATGATGATGATGCTGATATTTATCTTTGCCATAAAACGATTATCAGCAATCAGAAAAAAACATAAGAAAATGCGCTACCAATGGTTCTATCGCTTTGTTTGCATCCTAGTAGCAATAAAACAACAAGAATGTTTGGAAAATAGCTTCGATTCATTGTTCAAAGCTTCAAAAGCTTATCATATGCCTTGAACACACTGCTTGAAAAAAAGATCCATAGAGTTTTCGACTGCAAACCCTGAATATTATCCCTCATTCGTCACCTAGTTGCTTAGTATTGGGCAAAAGAAAGATTGTAACCTGGGTAGACTAGAATGAAAAGAGGAATTATCAAAGTGATGAGAAGATTTACTATTTCGCCATTGCGCAACACCCAGAGGAGCTCCTCGTAATCCTTTTTCTTGATACTTCATCGACTGGAGATTACATAACTGCAACACATTAACAAGAAAACATTCCACGGATCATCTGAGATTAGCTAGACAATTTGCTAGTCATCTCTTCTGAGTCAATAACAAGTCATGATTGAATTGATCAACGAGTCATTGACTTAGTTCTTTCCTTAGCAAATAAGTTTCATAATTAGCACATTAAAGGAATATATAACGTTGAACATGCTGAATAAACATGCGGTGATGCGCTGGCTCAGTCGGTTAAGTGCCTGCTAGAATGAGCACATTAACAGAGGACCTTGGGCTCGAGACTGACTTCCTGAAGAGATAACAACGTTCTTGCTTCTGACAACAGCGGAAATAAAGTCGCGACTGTGCAAGGGCTGTCACATGCTTTCCATACTTCGCACTTTGGTTGTGGTCTTGTTGCACATTGATCAAGCAGTCAGTTACATCCATATATATTAATGAATAACAATACAATTTGTAATATTTCGACCATCATTGGCACCACTGTTGCAGTCAACATAATTATACATGTGAAATGAAAGTATTCATCTTATTGAACATCAACCAGGTCGAAGGGAGGTATGAAGAACGCGCGTCTCCATGTACTTAGTGCTTCATAAGCTCCAGCTGACGCAAGATGCGAGCTTGCAGACAATTTATGCTACAATGCCAGATTCAAAAGGTTCATGTGCTCTGTTAGCAGAGCAATAGCAGCATTCGGAGCGGACTATACTTTCACAATAATGTAGCAATAATCGTGTCATCCATGTAACTGTGCCACTTATTCAGTTAATAGTATAATGAAATAATGTCTTCAATATAGTCGCGCGCCCCATGCATCACAAAGCCATGAAAATGTATAGCCTTGACTATCTACAGGTTTTGGTCTTCAAGAGTGACATCTAAGCTTTGGTTAATGAAATAGTGATTTCAATAATGACATTGAATTTCATTGGTGACTTTGTGACTTCAAATAAAGAGAAAAAAATGTAATTCAAGAGGGAATGTATATGCATTTGTCCAAGATATCACAATTTCATGATTGAAAGTCTCTTTATCTGTCATAATTTCACTTTGTTGATAGCTTCTGCGCTGTCTTTCATGAATTGCTAAGTTCTTACATGATTCTCTGACTGTCCTTGTTGAAATCCAAAACTTGTATCAGAAGTTATGAATCATCAATAGCGGTACCTCCCAGGCGGCAAGCTTCGACCTCAGGACCTTTGCAAATGAAGCCATTTAGCGCGGTGTCTTTGCCGACTGAGTTGCGCAGCCTCCTGAAATAATGCATTACTATCTGTGGAGTGGTGATGAAAATTAAGCTTTGACGACCACTACTCCCCCCACTAGGGACTGGCCGGTGCTGACGAAGTCAGACATTATCTGGAGCGGTGTGATTTTAGTTCCAATACCCTTCCTACCCATTTCTGTGAAACTTTCGGAGCTCGAACTCTGGATCAAAGGATCGCCAGGTCAAGCACTTAACTACTGTGACTCGAAGACCACATCATTGAAGCAGTGAAGAAGAAGCAGGCAGTATTCTACAATGTAGTACAGAATGCAGTATTCTGTAATGTCAGTTGGAACATGAAATTGAAGTCTTGGTCCATTAGCATAAGTGACTGAACAGGAAGCACAATAGAAATTTATGACAGAATTCTCAAGCAAGCACCTCTACAGTATCCAACCGGATGTTGATCGACGATTTCTGCTATAGATCATCATCTTTGCACACAGTAATCAAGTGACCTGCGACGATTAATTGGCGCCTTAATTATTCCGATGAACATGTGAAAGGGAAGCTGAACCAATTTATTCAAATGCATTAATCTTAAGTGCAAAACCATGATGTAGTTCCGTTCAGCATCTAGATCATCTAATTTCATATTTGAGACTATCTCTGAACACTTATCTTAACTAACAAGTACAACAGACAGATTGATTGAAATCTGAGCAAATATAAAGGAGAGAAGTCGAAGAAGTGTGTCTATTAGAGAATGTCTTTCATCTTAGTTGTCTCTCGGAGGGTGGCGGGATATTTTTCAACAATCCTCTTGTCAAACAGTTAAAAAATTTCATCAATATTCGATTATATTCCACTTTCTAAACAATTATTTCGGATAATGCTTCACTAAATGTCAGTAGGCCTCTTCACAAAATTATTTACATATACTACGGCAGGACTATATGAACTTGAGGTAATGTTAAATAAATATTTTAATAACATCAGATTTTACTAGCCACGATTAAACGAATGTTTGCTTATCTTTACCCGATAAGCATTAAACAAAGCAAGGGTGGCATCCTATATTGAGAACCATGTGTTGGGGTAGTGTTCTGTATTTCGAACCATGTGTTCGGGTAGCGGTGTAGCAGAGGTTTTACGTCATTTCCAGTTAAATTTAATTACTTCTGATGGAGCCGGTTTTTGGAAAGACTGATCAGCGACCACTGTAAGATTAATTATCCAGTAAGTAAAAGCAACAAGTATCGCAAGCAGAAGGCAGTAGGTAATTAATGCGTCGCTGCCTATAGTGGTCAAAATACTTCTCTTAACAGTTATCGGTCCAGGTGACGTGAAATCGCATCAAAGTCTTGAGGGAGTCTTGAGCAGCCTTACGTCCACTGCGTGTGAGGGAGGCGGGGGACATAAAAGCTGTGTGTTTGGGACATAGCGCTTGCTTTTCAATCGACTGTTATGCGAAAAATAAAGCTCAATTTGAAACATTTACTGCAGTATGTAACGCAATGTCCATTGGCATTCTACTTTTACAAATGTGACTTTGATTAACTACTAAATTGTTTTGAATTTACTAAACGCATTACTGCAAATTCCGTGACAAATACCAGAGAACTACGGTCAACGTGTGATTAGCTAATCACCGACATTCATCACCCTAAGTATAATAAATTATGACGCATTTTTCTGTATATTAAGCGAATCAATACAGAAGAAGCCTTGTTCGTGAGCAATCTTAGAAAATTATTTGTATGTTTAAAAGTAACTTTTATTCCAAAAATTTTCACTTTTTGGATTCTACTTAATAATTGTATTTAATTGCATCTAGAATGATGAAAAATCATCGAAATAATCGATCACAACCCAACATTAGATAGATCTTCTTTAGATGACTTGCCTGAACAATGAATCCTCTTCATCGAAATAGTTGCAAAAGCATTTAACGCCGGCCGAAGCTGGCTGGCTGCGAAAATTCCGGCAGATTTTAACTCTGATAAGAATCGTGATGAAATTTTTAACAAAAGCACCAGGAACTTGATTTAAACGACATGGAACAACAATTTATTCAAAATGACCAGTTCGAGGAAAGCAGCAGGGCAAGAAAGATTTTAGACAATGTGAATTATCTGCACATTTGCAGAACTTCAAGGCGGTCTCTTTGAACCCCTCTCCAATCGATGAGAAACAATTACAAGAGCATGTTTAGCCATAGATCAATTTGTTATCCCTCAACAGAAAGCTTTCAGCTTTTTGTATTTTATATGGGAACATTGCTTCAGACAGTTGCCGCGCATAAGGATAATAATGTTAAAATAGTTTGATAGACAGAGGATAGTTGATGAAAAACTCTTCAAAAGAAATATTATATTTTCGACGTCTTAGAATATGAAACAGGAAGGACACATCGCTTAAATACTTCGGATCAACATGGAATACATCAATGAAAAAAATGCGAAATTAAAAGTATTGAGGCATTATTTCCTTGACCCTTGAGAAATATATCATAGAGATCGTTTGTGCATGAGTTACGAGATGAGTGGGCGGGGAAGGTCTTGAATCCTCAAGATTAGGCGGGTGCGTAGAGGAACTCAGAATTCAGGCGCTTTAAAAATCTGTTACGACATCATTATATACTGGTATGCAGATTTTACCCATGCTGAAGGTCTCATTTCTCTGGAAATTGGACAAAGATGATTAGCCACGGTCAGAGGATGAGTGAGTGATTCGAGACATTCGCTAAATCTCAGGTCAATACTTAAATGGATCTTGTTATAAGACAATCCGAAACCAATCAAGACTTACGAGTGAAGGAAGATGTCGAGAAATAATCCTCCATAATCTGCTCAGAATGTGAATCGATTATTCGGTTCAAAGCAAAACAAATCATTGAATTCGACACCAAGCAAATGTATTGTGACAAGTAAGAGGTCAAAATCATTTTACTGATGAAATAGTTTACGGATGTTTCCCTGAACTAGGCTCATCCATCAGTGTTCCATTGGGAGCATAATTATTTACTTAAGGCTAAGAATAAATCGGAATGTCTGGCAGGGAGATGAGCTATCATCTGCGAGATACCCGGCAAGTTTTACATTGTGACATCACAAATGTATTTTCTCTGATAGATTTCGTGGTCTGGATGATATTTCAAAAGGTTATGCAGATTCTAAACGAGGATGCATTGTGTGAGTCTTCATTTTATGTTCATGATGTGCACTGGCAGGCTTTGCATTATTTGTCTGAGTCACAGACCACTGAAGAAAACTTCTTGCCTCGTCTTTCCGTCGGCCTTTTTCCAAAGGAACGTATCTCGATTTTTCCACTCACAAGTTAAACAAATGATATCAGTGATTGCTCAGCAAGTGGCGTTACATGAGTTCGACGCATCATTTGTTAGCTTTCTAAGTTTGATGCTAATTCTTTAGGGTTTCCCTCAAATCCAAGGTCATTCAAGGTTGCAGACATCCTCTATAATGCAGTAGGATAGGCCTATCACTTATGGACTTAAATCATGAATCCATGAAATTAACTACTATACAACTTGTACGTACAACTTGACGTACAACTTGTATATTACACTTTCCATAGACCGTCTCATTCCCACTGTCAAACTGCAAGTGCTTCATTTGACTTCGTCAGTTTTGAATTGATTAATAGAAGATATGCAATTAAATAATACGATGCGAACACTAGTATTTGGGAAAACAGACTTCCTACTTAAGGAAGTTGGTATCATCATCGCAACTCGCACGAGACGGTGTTTGAAATATTCAAAGATGCCTCCTGCACCTGAGAAGCATTCACGACTCACCATTCAGAGTTTGGATTTGAATGAGACATTTCATTTTCAGTCTTAAAATCCGGTGACTGGTCGCAATGAAATGAAGAGACGCCGCCTTAATGTACTTTCTGCTATCTTACGACTATTGATGCTGTTAAGATGAGTTTTCAGCTGCATCATATCTTCTTTGTGAGTTAAAATATGACAAGAAAATAGTATTCAATGCACGAAAGCGAATGATGGAACCCGTTCATCTTGAAAGCTTCGGAATTATTGGCGCAAGGACCTTGTGAGGTAGTGTACGCTCTGCAATAGGATGAAGTTCGAAGATGTGTGGGTTCAAGTCATAGCCGAGACAATCCTAATCTGTGCAAATGCGCAGCCAGTTTTTTATTGTACCTGAAGGAGCAGCTGTCCCGCTCACCGACAGATGTGGAAAGGACTAGTTCGATTTTTTTCAAAAGCCATTATTGACAAACTCATCAGACTTTTCAACAAACTTGTCTGGCAATTAACCTTGATAATGAAACAGTAATTCTTACGGATGGAAAGTTCTTGCTTGTTCTTTTATATTATTAACCATCACACCGAATTTTCCAAATAACAATATTAGTGCATAAGCTGCGGATTTTCCGTCCATAAAGACCTGGCAAACCCAAAAAATGAAAGTTGAGGTGCTGCACCATCTAGGGTGCATTAAATGAAGGTGACTAATTAGTCTTTCGTTGCAAACAAGTAAATTTCGAAGAAAATCCAAGCTACAGGTAAGAATCAATAATCTCAATTTTCAATCTCTGGAATCTGGCTGGGTAAATATAATAGATAATGCTCTTAAACAGCATCTTATGTAAATTGAAAATTTTATCATATAACCCACCGGTTCCTTTCGAGAAAATAAAGTGCACAGATTTCTTGTGCGACTTCTCAAATGGAAGCCATAAACAAAAAAGGCAATCATCACCAAAAGCTCATCACAAGTGAAGGCAACATACAGCTCTCTATAAGGAAGTTTCAGCGGAAGTATTATAAGTATATTAAGCTCTGATGTATTGAAGGATTTCACATCTTTCACGTCTAAAGGAAACTTGTGATTAACCTAACACAGAAAGACAATGACCGAAACAGTTCATTATCTGAATCCATAATTAAGAAAACATGACGTTGCGACAGAATCCGAGGCAATCTCTTTAACAGGTGCATTCAAATTTCAAATTGCTATTTACAGTACCAAGACCAATTTATTGAGTAAAAAGATACCACCATGCGAAAGAGCATGCGCGAAATATAAGTGGCGCTTGTGTTGATCAAAATCGGAGCAGTACAAAATAACGAAGGACTGGAATCCGCCCGTAGGTTTATTTCCGCGCTTTTTGCCTTGACTATGGCGCTAATTGCTCGTAACGAGGAGAGAATGCTCGACACATTGGACCCTGTTTTTCTATTGTCAAGCAACGAAGGAGCAACCTTCTGATGCTTTCACGTCAATTATGAAATCTGTGTTTGTTGTAATATTCTCAGTTTTCAAATATTACTTGAAAATATTCATCCATATTCTCAATCATTAAGATAATGAGGTTGGCAGAGGAGCAAACTCCCAAGCAAGTGACGTTTTTCTCGAGATCTCGGAGTGATAGGAATCTGTTCCGGGATGCCTTTACTTGAATAATTTCACTTCTAATGTGACATGCATTAGGCCCTCTTGTCAATCAATAGAATGCAGGATCTCATATTAACTCTTATTATCTTTCAGCAGCAGACAATTGAAGCCAGCCTCTTAACATAAGAGCATCTTCACGCATATCCGTTCAATATCCTCCACCTCAAATGGGGTCAAAGCGACGAACAAAACCATTGGTGTGCCCTTCATCTCCAGGGATGTTTCTTATTAACGTTTTGTCTTCATCTCAACGTTCAAAATGATAAGCAAAGGTAACGCTTGTTTACATAAAGACTCTGTGCTGATATAGTTTCAGCTGGCGTCCAACAATGTGAAAACAAATTCAATTATCTCATTATCGAAGCCCTGAGAGTCAGTCCTCAGCTCCATGTTTAACAGGTAGAGATGTAGTAAACATGTTTTCGTTCAACTTTCCCAAGGAAATTTTCTTTCATCAAAACTAACTTATCTAAACTGCAAATTATGTTAGGATAGACTATCTTACGAAGATATGTCAATAAACATCAGACAGAAACTTTGTTCCATCAGACAAAAAATAAATTGAAAATGAACAACATAGACAAAACATCGGAGAGATTACTTCCGTAATCTTCTATCAAACCCTGTAGCTTTTAATCATGTTTCTTCAGATAGTAATTTGAAGATAATTTGATGACTTAAGTAGAACTAATTTGATCGCATCTTCTATTTAAAACTTCACACCTTGAAGAGCACAAAATGTAGATCACCTTAGAGATCAAATCTTCGCACAATTAGAAACCATTTATAGATAGTTATGCTGATGTAACTTTGCTTCAGAAGATCCTTCACATTTAAGAGAATCCAGAGGAAGTCCATCTATTACTTCATTATCAAAATATTTTCTTTAGATCGTAAACCCAATTAGGTAGACATATATCTGCTATGTAAATATCCTTCCAAATCGGGAGTTTTATCTTGGAATAAAATTTAGAATTTATAAAGCCGACAGTTTCACACGTAATACATGTTATCAATATGCCTGTATATAAAAGAGAGAAGGTCCATGCAACCCCCCCCCCCCAACCCATATAGACCAAAACACTCAATGAGCACCCGGGCGATTATTCGAGTAAATACTGCATATTCTTCATCATTTTAATATCATCCTAAGTTTTCTTTTTTGCGGCCACATTTATTAGCGGATACCACTTATCAATGAGATCCAAGCCAAAAAAGTCAGAGAAAAGAGCTGTCTAGTCTTCATTTTCCTCAGTTGCTATTAAGCCAATTTTTATTACCCAACCATGTCTTAAACGATCACTTTCATGTAAAGAAAAGCTGAGTTGTAACTAAAATTGTTAATTATGTTAATTATGTAAAATGATAATTAATTATGTTTTCTTTAGAATATTTTTTGAAGATTGAATGCGTGACTTCTTTTTGCAACGTTAATGTTGACGGAGGAGAAACCACGTTCGACGATGTTGTCAATTTGGTTACAGGCTAGCTCGGTCCTGTTCACGACAATCCCAAGGGGCCCACACCGAAGCCTTGCTCTATTGCATTAACGTCCAAATCTACACGCATGTCAATTTCAGTCATTGCTTGCTTATTTGCAATTCGGTAATATTTTTAGCCGAATGCATCCTGGAACTGCTTCAGTTTTCTTTAGATAAGTAGCGCTCATATGCATGAATATGCGGTAAGGACGACTCCAAACACTGACTTTCATGACTCAAACCCAACCGCGGACAGAACGCACATTAACTTTGAAATTTCACCATTAAATCTATAAATAGGACGGCTCCGTCGTCTCTGGTTGCGGTATCTGAACTCTTTCATTGGGAATAATTTTGAAACCCATTCAAACCTCTTACACATCAACATCATCATCAATATTTTTTCATGATGAAGACTGACACGAAATATAATTATTTACAACTTAACGTCCGCAATAAACAGTTTAAATTTCATAAAATTTCACGTCTAGGCACCCACAGTATGACTTTTAGAATTACTTATCGCCCCTTACAGACCAATCAAACTCAATTACATCAATGTGATGGTTGATGTATACACACTTCTGCCTGCGCACACCAATAATTAGCGATCAGCCGTGACCACTAGAATAGCTAGATGTTATCCTCAATGCCAAACTATCGCCGCTATACTTCAACTGCTCTCAGATGGGATTGTCAACAAGTCAATACAATTGCAATTATGCCTTTCAGTTCACGTCAAACAACTTGAAGATTATGAAACAAGCATATTTCGCTACTAACATGATCTTTGCCATTTAAATGATTCGTGATAATTTGTAATATCTGGTATAATGCTTTCAAAGAAATAGAGGAGGCGTCAATTTGGGCAGCCACCTCCACCACATTTGCTTGATAAGTGATACATCAAAAGAACAGCAGGTGTACCAGTCCGAAAGGGCGGGCTATCCATGAAGGAGACAAAGTCGTGTATTCGTATAAGGTTAACAAGGGTTCTCTTATAGAAAACTAATGCAGCATGTATCAATGAAATGTCATTAATGATCTATATTGAACCAGAACTATTAATTATTAAGTAGCTGATCAATTATGTGTTCAGGATGAATGTAATAATCATGTTTTACGCCTGACGCTAATGACGATCGATGGTACTTGTAAATTACTTAAACTTTACGTCTTTAGTGCACCTTCAGTGCTAAATAGCGGCACTTCTACTGCAGTTGGTTGTGAAGGCACTATATGATAAGTATCTCACCTATTAGCAAGAAGCCAATAAACATGCAAAGGAAGCCCTACGAAAGATTAAATTGTGGTTGAAAGAATTATGAGTTGTGGAATTACCTGAGACGTGAATGGTCTGATAGGGACTCTACCGGAAATAAATTGTGGAAGAGGACGCACACTCAGAAAGTGAAGAAATCGCATTAGAAACCAACCTGAGGTGGCAACAGCGAATATCTGTATACTTGACAAATACAGCAATCGAAAATTCCTGTTCTTAATAAACCAGGAGTCAATCTCTCTCGTCAATTAAATAAAATAGAACGACATTCTATTATGAGTAGACATGACAGTAATTAGATGTCGAATATCAGAAGCTATGGCAATTCGTCAATTGTGCCCTTCTCTAAATGGTCGTGAAGAATTTAATGACTATACTTTATTTCTTATTTAAGCCTCTCTTGCTTTTTAATCTTTTACATAACATAGTTATCTCTTTCCAACTTGTACATGTCTCCGAACCTGTGCACTGGTGAACTTTTGACTTCAGCGTGTGAATAATTATCACATTCTGCTCTAGCCCAGTGCGATATTTAATTTAGCTACATCAATGTTTGCCATATGACTTGTAACTATTGCCTGACGACGCAGCAGGACCTGTGACACATCGTGAAAATTTAATAGACGATTTACGGCAGATAGGTCTTTTTTTCTTAATTACTGATTGAAGCATGCGTCTGCCTCAACACGCCATACTTGCTTTATCAATCGAAAATTATTATTGTTATGTGAAACTTGGTGAATTTGCTTGAGCACATGAAAAACTACATGCTCCTAACATTGAAAAACGATAAATTGCAGAATCTTGAGACTCAAATTAATTTAGAGAATAAGCGGATCTAGAAAAGTGTCTTTTGACTATTTAAAAGTAGGAGGAATAGGTATCAGCTCAGGTTGTACACGCAGGCCATATAGAATGTCTGCTGTTATTTTGTGCATGCATTTGAAACCTATCTTTGCCGTGTATAAAGCCATGTCCGTAATCCAGTCGATGTAAATGTCAGTAACATAACAAACCATCTAACGTCAACATTTTCTTTGACTCCCTTCGATCGCCTTCAGAAGTCCATGCCTACGAAAAGCGAAATTAACTACATGCAAGTCACTCGGTTCTAGTCTGTTATCGTTCATGAGTCTGCCAAATGCGTTGGAGACTGGTGCAAATCACACCAGGTTGCATGAAAACGACAAAATGCAATATGATACTGGCACAATCATGTCGTGTCGCATTGCATTGAATGGCTCACCGGCATGGCAGAGTCAATCAGTATATCAGATTACAAACTTGGGAGATAATGATATCAAGACGAAATAGCATTCAAGTATCATATTTTTTACCAAAAGGAAATACGAGTATGCACATTTTATATTATATATTACAGCCACAATTCTACATGTCACAAAATATCTGAAATGCATCTGTAAAAATAAAATATGATCAGCCTTTGAATTAGAACTGGTTGCATCAGTGTGAATAATAGATAGCAGATAATAACAAGATCATTTATTCTTGTGAATTGTCAAACATCATGTTCACCGAATGTCATCGACACATTTTCTGTCTCAGAAAAGGTGATTTTTTGACTTTTGAGTAGCACTTTCTTGACTGTGTTACTTACAGGTGAGACGAGTAGAACATATAGAATGTATGAGTGAATAGAGCTCATACAGCTCGCACACTTTGGGACCTCTGGGCTGAGATTCCGCCTTTGGGAGCGGGCGATCGCCAGCCAACACACGACGGCCCCCTGGACCCCTCCCAATAACAGGGAGGGGGTGGGTTAACACCACCATCATCATGGCATAGGAGGCCGGCAGGAGGGACAGCAGAGGACTCCTGAGACATTCTCACAACTCCATATCAACGGTATCGTAGATGGAGTAATGACCATAATGCTTCAGTAATTGTCGCATTATTATCCTAATGATCCAGTAACTATCAGATTACTTATCCTACAAATCATTCAGAGAAAGTGGCTTGAAGAATGTAGAAAAAATGTCTGTGATTCTACCAAACTAAGGCACATGTAGGAGTAATGATGGAGTAATGACCATAATGCTTCAGTAATTGTCGCATTATTATCCTAATGATCCAGTAACTATCAGATTACTTATCCTACAAATCATTCAGAGAAAGTGGCTTGAAGAATGTAGAAAAAACATTCACTTTCTCCCACAAATCCGCGCAGATGCGGATATGACCTGTTCATTTTCGCTTAATGTTTCAGAGAGTATATTTTCTTTTATTTGCAAACGAGCTGCCTCAGTTGACCTTGAAAAATCATCAACGAAAAAACATGTTTCCGAACCAATCCTTTTCATCATAACACTTCTTCCGGTCAAAGGGCATTTGTCTCAGTTTACAATGATTCATGGAGTCTGTTTAGTTACAGATAGAGGTAGTGAGAATGCGTATATACAATGTCTGTGATTCTACCAAACTAGGGAACATTCACTGAACAATGAATTCCGAAACAGTGACCCTCCTCACTGGATTAATGAAGTCACATTCGTCGACTACTGAGTTATACAGTCTTCATTGCTTTGAGTGTGAATGCAACCCATCATCACCTCTGCCACGATACGAATTCGGTAATCGTTTCAAAGATCTCTGTAACACCACAAAATGGTTCATGTTTTCTTGGACGTTTGAACTGCGACCCAGCGCGGTCATTAGATCATAGTGTGAATTTGTCTGCAGCATCAAAAACGAATCAGTGATTAGCAATTAGGGGAAGTCATGTTATATCTGATAACTATGCACTTCTGTCATGGATACACGTAATTTTCTAATGAGTTTCAGTTCGTCAAATATATATTACATCAACAGTTTCCATTTTCTGATTACTTAAGTTGTTTTTTTCAATAAACAAACGTAGACACGGAATTACACAAGTTCTCTCTCATTTTCGAGAGCTCTGATAAGTAGTATGAATATCCAGCGACAGCCAATGAATCATTCATATTTGCCAATGCATTCACATAAGAGAGAAACGATAGCTCAGTTGGATTAGCGACCGTGTTAGATGTCTCTATACAGTGGCGGATTCAAGGGGGGCCTACCCGGCCGTGGCCGGGGGTGTGATACTCAGAATACAAAGTAATCTCCATCAGTTAAGTTAGTGTTCGATCTCTTTTTGATTTATCAATCAGTGATGACTGATGAGAGAAACATGCAAGGAAATCTGATGACGTAAGGCATTTTCTGTCTTCATCAGATCATGGACTTCTAGATGATAAAAGAAATAAAATAAAAGCGAAGCTGTGTTTCAACAGTCTATAATGCTACTCCACCACCGTTCGTTGTTACTGTAAGTTTCAATCGATCAAGTTATTTTTGACAGTCGTGCATGCCGTGTGGAGTGGATGAGGATTGAAACATCCATTTTCCTTCTTGACTCTATATTCACGATGTGTAGAAATTATAGGCGTTTCACGAATATACATGAGCGTTTCATATTAACATATTGTGTGACGTTTTGCATAGGCTACTAACATTAAGTCTGTTGGACTACATATATGAGAGAATTATATTTTATACAAATTGACTAAACCAAGTATTAATTATCACTATTTCTGCTTTCGGTTTTACATGTCTTAAAACGTACAGGTTGATATCATTTCAATATTTCATTTTTCATTACTTTGTTGAATGACAGTATTTTCGGAACCCATGACTGTAAGTAAAAGCCCCCAGAACTTAAATTCAGGATCAGCCGCTGGGCCCCCCCTGTGGTCGAATCCTGGATCCGCCACTGTCTCCATATCCTGAACGTCCTTGGTTCTAGTGAGTTTGCCTGCAGATATATTTTATAAATAAACAAAAACACCAAATTCATCCTTTTACTGACACTCCGGAGATAATAAGCTGATTCGATCAATGCATCTTTATCACCATTCATTAAATTGCCATTCATGCTTTCACATCATAGCATTCTATCAAGGTTGCCGGGCCAAGTCGGAAATTTCCAATTTAGGCCCGCCAATGTCAATGTATTTTCAGTGGACCAACAACTTCCCATTTATGACCTCCGTCTTCGTATATCTATCTTAAACATCATCATTTCAATGCTATTGATCGCTCATCGACATCTATGGTCCACGTCATAAATGTTTTCTTAATCCATGATAGTTCAGGCATGAATAGAAATTATAGCTATCTGTCGTCGGGCTTAAATTCGAAGATATCCTCGACAGAGCCTATAATTCCTATATCGTCTGGACTCCTGTCTGGTGACGCACGAAGCACAAAGGCATGCCTTTGCTTCCATTATTTTCTGACTGTTCACGGATCGAAAAGCATCAGCAATGAAGTTGCTCGTGTGAACGCACCCTAAGAAATATTGACCCTTTTCGTAGGAGACTGGATTCATTGTGATTGGATGCTCTATTCGTAGTAACCTTAAACTATTATGATAAAGTTTCGGCGGCCAAATAGGAATTCGACAAAAAATACAACTCCGGTTGACGTGGTTCTCTTTTAAATACATTTGAAAACTGCATCAGAACAAAAATTTCTTCATCCGAGCACTGACGAACACCTGAAACTCTGGTGGGGACCAAACTTTTGTGCGAGTACAACAAATTGATTCTGAGAATTAAAATTCAGACAAGAAAATGAGTTACAAGAAGAAATACGAGTAGAGGTCAATAATCAGAATTTTGTGATTAGTTGACGTTGCTTGAGTTTCGTATTGCTGATTTTTTTGCAGTTCCTCAACCCAAGCGATGCGAACTTGTGTGCGCTGGACGAATAAGGAAATCTTGGTGACAATGATATTCTGGCACACTCCACGAGACTTTGGATCTTCATAGCATAATGATCTTTTGATTATGGGATCAAGACCTTTCAACAAAATCATCCGACTTCGACAAGAAATCAAGCCATGTCAATACTGTCCAAGATCAAGTGGGGAAAGTGACGTCAGAGCTTCTTTTATACAGCAGTTGTTCGTACTCTCCACCATTTATGTGTCAATTTTGTCTATGGATACCGAAGTTATAGGCAGTCTAGCTGCATTACTAATTCCCTGAAAGTTCTATACCACATCAGGGTTTTATTCTCTACACTTCAAAGAAATGCGAGACTATGAAACAGTCAATTAGCCCTATAACTACGGTGATATTTACTGCACAGTAAGTTCTGTCTGGGTCAATTTGACCCACTTATCACTTTTCGAGTAGTTTCTATATTGGTGAAGGAAAAATGGGAATAAATTCCTAATTCCTTTTCATGAAATCTAGGTTTTCGCTTCTATTGTTTACATATTTTATGCAATTAAGAAATTAGATTAATAAAGAAATGCTGATAGAGATTAGATAATATTTGTTAACGGGTCATAAGATCAGAATCTACAACTATTCCATGTTTTAAAATGTAGCTCTCTACAAGAGCTGGTGAATTGACTTATTTTGGTACTGACTATTGTAACTGATGTGACCATCAACAAACACAGTGTACCCATTCTAGTCCTACTAATAGCGAATAGTCGGATTTCTATCACAATTACGATGATTATGAATGCAAAGCTATCGGATTATCCTGAATTTGAAGTTGAACACAAGGCAATATAGTGAAAAATTAAATGGGTCAAATTGACTCATCTCGCATTTAGTGTGCAGTGTTTGATGAAACATCATTTTGGGTAACTTCTCTATGAGCAATGACGCTTATAATGTGGTAATTCACTCCAGATGCAGAAAAATTGAAAGTCAAGGATAAATAGGTTCTTTGGTTCTCATTGCAAAGATCTTAAATTCTTTGAATTTAAAAAATGGGTCAATTTGACCCGTCCGTAAGCTTAACCATCAAAAGATTGTTAATTGCACTGAAAGTGGAAAAACGATCATAGCCAATCATCTACAGTAAATGTAATTATGGCTGTTTAATCTTTTTGATCATATTTTTTCTCATATATGACCTGAACGTTGCAGACATGATAAGTCTTTGATGAGGCATTGTGATGCTTTCATTCCGAATACAATTCCTCCGATTCTAGGGACTCGAACACACGACCAAAGGATATCAAAGGAAAGCATTTAACAGCCACTGAGATCACAAGCGCACGCGCGGAAACCATTATGTTCATATGAAAGTCATATTTGCTATACTTTAGTGTCGTAGATATATGTATAGACTTTATGCATGTATATATCACACTGAAGTATTACTTTCAATGAACTAAATTACTCGTGATAATCATGTCAATATCTATGACATGGTATTTGACTTAAAAAAGCATCTCCCTTTGCCAGTCAATGAACTCTTTCGGCGCTAAAATCATTTTTCATATTTAGATGTTCACCAAACCTCTTCTATAAAACTTTCTATAAAATATCTTGAGAATTAAAAGGGAGAAATGTCAATATTTCTTTTGAAATTTATTTCGATATCTTTCCCATTCCAAAAATGAAAGTAAAGGATGATCCGCTGGATTACGGCTCCAACATGGCAATAGACCATACGAATTGGCAATCAGGATGAAGCAAAGTCATTCATTGTTGTGGAATTTATTTGAGGTGAAGTGCATCATCCCTAATTCCATCGCTACAGAAGTGTACAGTCATTACGGAGTCTCAAGAATTTGTCGAGATATGGAAAGAAAATAACATGCATTGTCAAAGAAAAATAAGCTTTCAAGGTAATTTAGGGCAAATTTGTTGCAAAGTTTGCAGGTAGAGATTGCAATACTCAGGATGTGTGATACAAATCAATAGCAAAATTTACGGCCCAGGGAAGGGAAGTTCCCCGAACTGAATCCTCTCATCCCGCGGCACTGAAGCTACAACAATCATTCATGGGGTTCCCTGAACTAGGGACAGTCACGGAAACTTCACAGCCTTCCGGTCGGCCCTGACTAAACTAAAGGTTACCGCACTGGCTCATAAGGTGATCTCAAAGAGATATATATTGCCTTGTCTGCGTGTTTGGGTCTAGAGATGACTTTCCTCAGCACTGATGGTCACGGCCGGAACTAGTCTTGAGGGGCAAGAAGATCAATTTTCCATTGAACTAAAAGCAAATTCAAGTCTGAATTCTGATGAGCTAGAACACTGACACCACATTGAACGCACACGCTCAGTAAATTTAGATCGTGAAGAGTCGAGTGGTGAATAATATTTCCATTTGACGAATTTATCACTAAGAAAAATTAAGTCAAAGATAAGTGCTTTTCATTTGAAAGGCCTGCAATCTGACCGTTGAAGATCATGAGTTCTCTGATTAGCTACTTTTGAAATGCGCGCGCTTGGCCAATCATGCAAGCCAAATAGAGAGGAACATCTATGTCACTCTCTATCGCTTTCTACCATTGCATACAATTACTGGGATAGTATTATGTCCGCTCTAGACTAACCCACACGCTAATGAATCTTTATCTGACGGCGGTCAGCAACTTAGCTCTGTTCGAATAAATCACAAATGTCAGGCCGATGACTGGTCATATATTTCTAAGGTTTGAATGACATGCTTCAATTATGACATCAAACAAATACAATACTTAAGCATAGAACTCACCATTTGATCCATTGATCGCAATTGACGGACAACCACTTCGCTCAGATGCTTCACAACGAGGTCGGTGACTTTTTTCAGGGCTACGCTGATGTCCCATTTTGCAGCCATTTGATGAATGAGGCCACCCATAGCATCCAAATATCGCTTCCAAGGAGACGAGAGATTAGCCCAATGTATATGGCAGCCACGGTAGACGTTCAGACATGTTTTAGAACACACTGAGCTGATATTAGCTAATCCAAAACAAATAGGACACAAATGATTTCTAGTCATTGCTTCAAGGCACTTGGTGGGGAATTTGATTTCTTCCAATGTGGACAGAACGGAAAGTAGCAACTCGATGGACTTCATTAGTCTCATATTCGTTGACTTTGCCTTTTTCAACGAATTAAAAGACTTAGGGTCAACACTGTTTCGATTCGATGTCTTCAAATGTTCTGTGTAGTAAGAAGCAATGCAGGCCTGTTGGCGCTTTTCTAAAGACCTTTTTGCACCACTCTTCAGAGTATGATAATATATCAATGGAGATAAATCAACGATGAATTTGTCCACCACTACTGTTTCATTAGGATTTGGAGTATTAGAAAGTACATTGAACACAAAACCATTAACAATGCGTTGAAGTGATGATGTGGAAATCTTGAATCTTGCAGCGATTGTATGGATGATGTAATTGATCACTCCGAGTTGAAAAATTTGTTCATCTTCTGCAATGAAAGAAGTTCACATGTGTGAAGTGCTTACATTCTGTCAGACATGACTCACTCCTCAATGATTCGGTCTTTCATAACAATAAAGAAATATAGCAAATATCAGCGATGGAACAGGCTATTACTTCCCTTGTAACCAAAGAGTAAGCTTTGAAAATATCTAAAGAGAATGATAACAATTAATTTGGGTGGTGCTCGTGCCCACACCCTAGCGGTCATGTCTAGTGCTGTTTTCGAAATTCGATTACGATTTCGAAAACGTTTTCGAAATGCACCAATTTAATTTTCGAAATCAAAATTTCGATTTTGAAAACTCATTCTTTAATTTTTTTAATTTCGATTTCGACTTCGAAAACATTTTTATAATTTTAGAAATTTTGATTTCGATTTTAAAAACGTTTTTATAATTTCTATAATTTCGGAAATGAAATCTAGTGGCGAAATGCGAAAACAGCACTATGACAGTGCATAATGGCGATTGATCAAAGGACAAAAATGCCCTATTCATCCTGCTGTCATTTTACATTTCGATTATTAATGGTCAATATTGAGAAAATTAGTTTTACCCATGAAAATGTGATCAGAAGTGATCTTTAATCCGTTAGGCCTTGAAGTTATTAATCAACGGTCGTTGGGTTTAGTTACAAGTGGACTATTTAAATAGTTATTCAAATAAATGCAATTATTCAAACATGTCCTTCATATAGGTATATCCAAAGAAGACTATTTAAGTTCAAATTAGTTAAGGAATTATCTATTGCTACGGTTATTTAGTGAGTATTCATTCATTTTTTGATAAATGCATATAGGTGATTAATTTAAGGTATAGTGAATACGGCTGTTTTTCATTAAAAGAAATTGAAAAATTAAGTGCTTTTCTAACTAAATTCATTATAATCACTACCAAAAGAACCATAAAAAATAGTAATCTATTATGAAAGTTTCATTTCAGATTTCATACATTTCAAATGCAGGCATATTATGACATGGTGTCGGAAGGGCCTTAGTCTTTCGTGTACGGTCTAAAATAATTAGGGTCAAATGTCATGTTGTCATGGGCCTGACTGTCATGTTGTTAAGACTTACTAAACATGATTCTATAATTTCAGAAATTTCGATTTCGAAAATGTTTTTATAATTTTTATAATTTCGATTTCGAAAACGTTTTTATAATTTTTATGATTTCGTTTTCGATTTCGAAAACGTTTTTATAATTTTTATAATTTCGATTTTGAAAATTAAATGTAGTTGCGAAAACAGCACTAGTCATGTCCGCAAGCTTGCCTGTTCCCGCACCGCTGCCGAAAAACGTTTTTATAATTTTATAATTCGATTTCGATTTCGAAATGTTTTTGTCAATCTGCTTTTACAA
Organism: Prostheceraeus crozeri; assembly: GCA_907163375.1. NCBI lineage: Eukaryota > Metazoa > Platyhelminthes > Polycladida > Euryleptidae > Prostheceraeus > Prostheceraeus crozeri. The sequence goes on from CAJQUW010011559.1 coordinate 204,771, forward strand.
TTTCGATTTCGAAAACATTTTTACAATTTTTATGATCTCGCTACGAAAACGTTTGAATGCTGGGGTCGGGCTAGTGCGGTCGAGGAATCAGGGTGTTGGTGTCTTTTATTGACTCAATCGTTGTCATTCTCTTCGGATATTAAATGTCTGCTTATTCATTTTAAACAAGACACTTTTCGGCACAGATATTTTCTACGATTTTTGTTGAAAACTATTCGGTATGAGTCATAACTACTTTTTAACTACTTTACAGCTTACCTGTAACGAAGTTACATGGCAAATCGAGAAGACATTTCTCTTTTAAAGAGAGATCAGTGCATCGAATTCTACAGGCCAGTGCAGTGAGCGGCAGTTGCCGGGCTGTTGAATTTCGCTCGCATCAGAATTGGTAATTGTTTTAAAAACTATTTTCTAAAAAATATGTACTTTTCTGCGGTCGCGTGAGATGCGAGGATGCTTGTACGAGGAGATTCTTAATTGGTTGTGAAGATAGTCTATAGGTCTATTTACACCGGACGCGGCGCGGTCCTGCGCATCTGTGTGAACAGCTCATAGGTTTATTAAGGTTCTGAACAAAACTTCTGACGCGAGAGGACGCGCCGCGTCCGGTGTAAATAGACCTATAGACTATCTTCACAACCAATTAAGAATCTCCTGTATGGTCAACATTTATCATTCAGCAAATACACCAGTAATTGATCTGACAACTGTACCTATCGGCGCTGTGGCCTTGTGGCAGTGTTTGCTCTGCGTCCGGGAGACCTCGGTCAGGTCAAACATATGACTTTTGAAATATGTGCACTCTGCATTCTTGCTAAACACTCAGCACAAAGGAATAAGAGTGGGATGAATAGCAACTCGGCCACATGGAATAAAGGCTCTGCGCCTAATGTGCTTCCGGGTATAAACAAGATTCATTGATTTTATTTTATCTACAAAGACAAAATAAAGATTTCTGGTCAACGGGTCAATAGCATGTCGGAATGCGACTATCTGACCGGTTCCATCGCTGGTAAATATTCAGGTTTGCCGATTATAATTTCTTCATTTAGGTTACTAAGAAAGCACAGAGTGAATAACAGTCATAAAGTAGTGATTACTTGAAAAAGCAATATTTCCACAATGAAGTTTGATTTGATATTGGTATACACTGTAGTTTCCCAGCCTTTCACTCAATTCGCCAAAATTCAAGTCACGATGGCACACTATTCGTGATTCGTGAGTATCCCGATCTAAACTATCGTGAACTTCGTGGGAATGTCTTCTGTTGTTTTGAAAAGTACTCGTAAAGGTAATTTACATGCTAAGAGGAAGCTTTTGCTTCACTACTCCCTCACTGGAGACTTGGACAGTGCAGAGATGATCATCACAGACTTCACTGGAGTGCTGTAATACCCTTAGTCCAGGTGACCCTCGACCAGAAGGTCACTAGCCTAAGCATTCAGCCACTGTGACACAGAGGCCATTTGAGGAGAAAATGAAACTACACTTAGGGAAGATTTAACTGTCTACAATGGAAGGATCAATATATTGTCTAAGTAACGCTATGCGTGCGGTTAATTCGATTTCGCTCTCACAAGGCAGGTATCACCTCAATGGGCACCACTGCTAACCAGAGGTGAAGGTTGAGAGTGTATAAAGGCTGCGTCCCATCACTTAACTTAATAGCAAGACCTCGAGCCCCGGGTAGAGCAAGATAAACAGTTCACATTGTGCAATACATCTTTTTCATGAATATGGTCTAGCTACGCATGAGTGGTGCAATCCGCATGAAAACGTGACCACTAAAAAATTAAAGTAGGCGAAATATGATTGAATCTTGTACATATTTTGAGATTTCTTTTATTTCGATCAAATGTTCGCTTATCATCCTATACTTCAGTAAATACGGTCCGTCTGATTAATATTGAAACATCTAAATTCAAATTTTTGCACTACATGACCGATCATCACTGAGAAAATCAACTTGATTCATATACTATAACTGATTGATGTGAGATGCAGCTTAGCCTTTGACTTAAACTCACTTTCCTTTACTCTTTGTATAAATGTATTATGATTCTGTAAATATACGACGCTTCGTTCGTCGAAAAGCTTCGCGGAATACTATCTATGCGATGAATCAATTGTTTTGTCTCACATTCCCTGTTACTACAATATCGGCCTTACGTTTCTTAAATCACGTGTGTCTGAACTCATGCAATCTATCATAATCAAATTACTAAATTGTTTGAGAAATCAAATAACAAAAGTTAGTTTTCTTGTTTACAATATCGCCGTTAAGCTGCCATCGATACCTTAACATTTACATTAGCGCTCGTTTGTTTTCCTCTAAATAGAAGCTGCGATAGCATTTCCAAACTGAAAAATATCTCTCACGGTAATGAACTTCGCATCGTACTCCTGTGGAAATGTATTTCTGACTTTCTATTTTGACTTGCATGTATATGGTTTATGTCGTGTCGCAAGAGGGAAATGATAAAATAACTCTCCATAGACTAATGATAAATCAAATTGATGCAAGTACATGTATTACGTCATCATCATGCCGAAATATCAATGGTTATGTTTCATTCAGGAATGAATGTCACTGAAGAATAGTTCACAGGCTTTCATTGCAGAGGACGGAGGCTCAAACTATCCCGAAATAACAGTAAGCTGGACAATAAAAATCGAATAACCTCATAGTAGGACGGGAGTTACTGACACTTTCTTCATACATTCGCGCACAAAGGGTTTAATAGCATGGATTTGTAGATTTTGAAACGTTGAATACAAAAGTCAAATTCTTAGGTGTCACAGCCAGTTGCTTTCGGTTATAGGTAAGGTTGAAGAATTCCCATTGGAATCCAAAAGCAATATTCAAGAAATATCTATGAATTGTGAAACATTTGGAAATATTCGTACATTTTTCTTTGCAGAAAAGAAACTATTTATCAGAATGCCATGAAATTTGAAACATTATTGAGTTCAGAACATCAACTTCGATATAAAAGTTGAAATCAAGGAATTCAAGGCTCCAAGGAAATCATGGAGCGACAACATCAAAGAAGGCTTTCGAGCACTCGGGTTCCGTATGGAAGATGCAAGCGACCGAGCGAAGTGGAGAACTGTCAAACAAGCAAATCGTCGTACCCAACATGGATGGAACAATCGACGTTAAATGGTATAAGTACAAGTAAGTACGAGGAAGACCTCGAGACGCTACAGATGTCGGAAGACACTCCTCCCGATCGGATGAAGTGGAACTGGGCAATCGTAACATGGTCTAGCCACGGGACCAGAACGCAGATACGAAAATTGAGGAATTAAGTAGGCTAGTAGCAACACTTTATTCCAAATATAAATCCCTCTGCTAAAAAGAATTCCCTTGTCTTTCAGTTTGGGTGGGTTTTTATATGGTAGAAGCGTACATGTACATCAAAGGCTCGATGACTGAAATACTCATACAAGAAATATGAACCATCCACAGAACTTGATTCATCTGCGTGCTAGGCTTCTGTTTCTAGAATGGAAGGATCGTATCTGTCCTAAACATCACAATGGTACAACACAGAATTAGACAACTTGCTCCTTCTCGAGTGGATAATTCGTGTATCGCTTGCTATTGGATATTGCAAACAATAAGCTGTCAGCCGGTTTTGGACAACAGAGCCAGTGAGTAAGCGGCGTACTGTGATGTGATATCATTTCGCACACACCAGAACACATCGCTATCTAGCTATCATTCAGTGTATGCACTATGTGAGGAATGCTGAGACGAGCATGGTGAAATCATCAGGTGAACAAATTTTTGCGCGCCTACTGTTTTCTTTAATAATGATCGGAAGGGTCAACATTATCGAGAAAACTTGTTCGCAATGATCTGACTTCTTCGAATCTGAAGGAATTGTGGCATCGAAGCATTTTGAAGGAATTCACAGCAATCCGCAAGCGACGCACAACGTTATTCCTATCCCTGCAAGGCATTGAGAATTCCTTTTTGCCCACTTACTAAGTTCCAGCATGTGCCATCGTTTTGAATTAGTCTTAATTTCTTGTAAACTGAAAAGGCAAAACAATCAAATTCTGTGGTGCCACCTGCTTGGTTTTATTTAGTAGTTAGAGCACATGACTATCATTCAAATTCAAATCGTATTCCAATTATGAGCAGGTAAGCATCACTGTCATTGATTCAGCGCTAAGTGCCTCTCTCAACTCTCAATTGATTGCCATTGAGTCTCATTCATTGTCACTAAGTGGTTATTCATCACTTGCTTGATGACTTCACTCCGGATGTCATTAATGTTGTGAATACCTGACTCGTACTCACGTACTTCAATGATCTCATGCTTTCCATTTCTGCTTTCATTTTAGTCTGAGTGCTCAGAGAGCATATAAATGACGAATTCATCCTCCGTTTCAAAGAAACTCTAAACTACCGACCTTGAAAAAGAGACGTGGAATCTGCATGTATGGCATTGAGGGTACTTATAGTCTACCTCTCCCCCAAGTAAAGCTTGATCAACACAGAACTTCAGACACTAGCAAATGCGCGCATATTCTACATTAATACAGACTTTTATGCAAATTGGATAATATACTTTACGAATTAGAGGTGTTGATGTTAAGTGTTAGACTTAATTCGAGACAAGATGCTACTCGCGACGACGCCTGATGACAATGACCTTGTAAAATCTCGGCATTCCTGTTGGAGAAGCAAATAAGAGGGTAGGGTTGCAAGAAATCGTGGGGTTATTGCAAATAACATCTGATGAGATGACAAACAAAAAGTAATGTAAGCAATCACGCTTTTATCTGTCAGATAGCTATTTCGATCTTCTTACATAACTTATGTTTCACACTAACGCATCTAATTCAAAAAGTGCTCGACCAAATTAGATGAAAGCTTTTACGTGTGTTATTGTTCGAATCTATATAGCGATTAGAGATCGAGATTTAGAATCTAAATCCCGAAGTTTTGCTTTGAACTGAATGTGTATTGTCGAGCAGCAGAAAATTGGTGTCTCTGGTCCGAATCATACTTCCGATTTATAGGAATTTTGAAACCGATCTTGACGCCAAGATTTAGTGCATATTGGGAACGCAAGATTATCTTTGCGATGATAAATGTTTATAGAACAGAATTATAGATGATTTCGTTGAAGATTTCACTGCAATGATCATGTGCGTATAATAATGATATTTGTGACGAGAAATAAAGCCTGATTGATGTATCAAATAAACAACTAATCACATCGTTTTGCCTGCAACGGTCAACACTCGCTTGACAATTGTCTGAAGGCTGTCACTCACACGTCTACATAAACCTTGTCATCGTCTAACATTTCACGTTGGTCATTGAGTAGACGAATGCCATTGAAACAACACATTTCGAACTATGATCCGGTCAGGACATTCATCGAGGACAGATTGAATACAAAATTGCTGTAATTTAATGTGATTATTTGCTTTGAAATTTCTCGATCCAAATTTAAAGCGATATTTCATTGAATAATATTTTTTCAGTTTTATGGACAATTGCTGCACAAAAATGTTTTCGATTTCCATCTTAGATGTAGTATAAAGCTGTAAATTACACGACCATGTGTTAAATAAATAAATGAACCTTGTTTGCTGTATACTCGGAAGCACTCAGAGTCTTCCTTCCATGTGGCCGAGTCGTTATTTATCCCACTCTCATTCTTTTTGAGCTGAGTGTTTAGCAAGAATGCAGAGGATATGTTGTAGAGGAATAAGCGGTTGTGCGTGCATGTAATGTAGTACCAATGCATCATGGCAGACAATAAGTCGACATTCTATGTTACAATATCTACACTAGCCTGTAAACGAATCCATTACGAAAATGTGTCAGTGCTCTATAGTCTATCTTCATAGTATTAGCAGCCTCCAGTAAAAAAGTTGCTGCTTTTTCTTTGATGCGCTCGACACTGCATGGCAAATCCTTTCCTGCTTTTCGAAGTGTGGATGCTAAACCGTGACACTACAGGAACTGCTATTTGAGACTTGACATAAAAATGTCATCTCACAAACAAATGGCAGGCTAGCGCTCATAGTTATCGCACAGAAATCTCGGAACTCTTGGAAGCTCTAAATCCAGGTTTTCTAGCATGAACTGTTATTTTAGTGCAATCTCTGACAAATTGATAGAAACTCTTTATGAACACACTGCCTGACCATCGCGCAATTTGCTACACTTCTCATTTTACTCCAACAAGCTTCGTAGTATTAAATAGGAAACAAAGAAGTTGCTGTCTATGTGGCACACGGGTTAAGTGCTTGACCTAGTGATCCCTAGGTCTTGAGGTCGAGCCCCGTGGGTGGCCGTGAAATCGACAGGAGAACATCCAGACTAAGTCTGACTGTCAGCGCCGTCCAAGCCCCAATGGGGGAGTAGTGACGTCAAAGCTTCATTCAACTAAGAGTTATATTAACGAGTCACCGAGACCGACACGATAAGGGTCAGGTAACCTCTTGCTAATTTCTTTGTAAGGTCGCAGCCAGAGGTGTCATCAGAGGTAGGCCTATGTCAATGCGCCACTTTACAATATCTGCAAGATTTGTTCGCTTACTCGAATATTTAGAAGAATTCTATTTACTCAGTGGAGCTGAACTGATCACAGTCTCGGAGCAGATACCTTGAATATGATAAAACGCTTGTCTTGTTGCTCCATCTACTTTGCAATCGGATGCACTGCTAACCGTCAGCATTTGTTGAAAAACACCCCCTGCTTGTCTATAGATAATCTGAAAAAATGACACGGATGTACTCTCGTCTACAAAGCAAGCTTGCTGTGCCGGGTATAGCGTGTTCGCACATGTGTATAATGAAGGGTCGGTCATGTGCTAACGTGCTATTTATAATTTCCTGCTGAATATGTGATTCTATGTCCCTAACCATCCTCTGAAATGACGCTCATTGAAGAATTAAAAGGAAATTTTTATTGCTGGCGACATGCAACACCTCCTCCACCAGAATAAAGCCATCTTTCAAATCAATGAGAACCTTTTGGAGATTAAGCATATCTCGAATTTGTAACTTCAATCGCTCTCGGCAAAGCCTTTGTCCGGTCATCAAGCGCCATCCTCTACAAAGATCGCAGTATTTCCCAGCATTCTCCACAAAGCAAAACGTAGTTGCAAGCTTGCAACTCTTCATGCAGACAGCTCAAGTGTTACCTTAATGACAGCCAGTACAGATGACTGTAGTTTCACCCGCTATCACCTCTGACAGGCTGACAGGAAGAAAATTTAAAACGGTAAATAAGAAAGAGAAGGATGGAGGAGAGGGAGAGGAGAGAGAACAAGGGAAGGAGATTCTCTTGTAATGCTACGCGCTCAAATGGTTGAATGATGTACAAGCGGAAGAGTTTGTTGTATGACATCTTATCGCTGTTTACAACTTTAAAAGTTGGATTGTTTTCTACCAATGCACACATCAAAAAGCAATTGGAATTGTACTTTTAATTTAATTACTAAATTGCAGTAAAGGTTTTCATGCTCATGCTGAATCCAAAATATGAAATAGAAACAAACACTTGTGAGTTACAGTTAAAGACCATAACTACTAGCAGAGAATATTTCCTATCTTCCACTTTGCTACTGCGAATAAAAGCGGTAGCAAATTATCTTGGTAAACATTCTCCATTCGTCATTATTGTATACAAAAAAAAGAAGAATTCACTCTTTGACTATATGGACAGAGTCAAGAAAAATTGAATAAACAGGAAAAACATCTGACGCCTCACGTTGCCTGCATATTATCTTGCACAGTAAACTGCACACAGTGAAAATGTGAATAACAATCATAATAGCACCTAAAATTAATCTTACTATTAAATGATTTTAACTGTGACATCAAAAGCAATCAAATTGTGACCTTGTCAAATTTATCTGATATGAACGGAAAATTTGAGAACTTCACCTGTTAATTTCACTATTCTTAACGTGTACAATTTATGCAAAGGATGAAGTTTCCATCGATGAATACATTACACGCCGGATGTCTCAATCCGTGCCGTAGCTAGCGCCCCTCCCCCTCCCACCACATACGCCTGAAGGAGAGCAACACACTCTTTGGGGGTAACATTTTCACACGTCATTAGAATCTAAGAAGGGAATTATATCGATATATCTCAATGCATGCCAACATTTTAAGCACTCGATCGACAGTCTTGAAATATCCGGTGCATCCTATACGCTTCGCCATGAGGTAAAATGCAAGCGCGCTCTCCTATTGGAGCGCGTCTGGAAAATCACAAAAGAATGCAAGCCTTTGGCTTCTATTAGAGATGATGCGGTACATATGTTTCTACTTCCATCGATGCGTGAATAGGTTTGTGAACTTACTCTTGAGGGCAGCACTTTTAGACTTCAGAATTTTTTTGAAATAGCGAGTTGATATCTGTTCTCGTATTCGTTTATTTCCATCTAACATGTAGTTTCTTTCAACTTCACTAGAGCAGCAACTCTCTGTTCGATAATTCTTCGATCCATCGTAACATATCCGCATGTTTTTATCTAAAATGTAAGAAAATGGAAATTTCAAAAGCAATCAAAATATTTATTAAATTTCAAGCAGGCTCCATTCACATATTGTTGTTCAAACCTCTATACTAGGTAGCGTTCAAAGCAGCTGAAATCAGCAAGGTAATGCAGTGGAATTTAACAGCGGATTGAAGCATTTAGAGTACTTTTAGATAGCAACTCCTTGATCGAAGTGGCGAACCATGCGAGCATTGGAGCCATAACTTGGTTGGTGATAGTAGAAAATAACCAAAAACACAAAAAATATTCCCAAAAAATAAGGCCACATCACCGTAAATTATTGCTACTTCTGATTTTCAAATTTAAAATTTCTCAAAAATATAGGAATACGGTCATGCAGTCACAGTCTCCTCCTCAAAGCTTCAGTCATAGTCTTTGATATGAAACGGGTATTTAAAATGCCATTGAAAAATGTGTAGTTAATTGGCAGATATTATGCATTACTAATTAGAGCTTGCCTGAATTTTGTCAGGAATTTTTGATCAAATTGTTAAGATATGATATTAGAAATTGTGCGTGAAATTACGTTTTAAATTATCTTCCCAACGACTCTTGTTTTTTCTATATAACAAACTAGTAATTAACCCTCTCTTCAATGAGAAGTGCTCCCACTGATAGAGCTGAAATTATACATTGAATTCGAGGAAGTTAGCACACTTCTCCGACAGTTCAGTCAAAACGGCGTCCTTGTTGAATAAAGATGTGCACTGTTTATCATTTGCAGTTTTACTAGGGTGTTTTCTACTATGTGTATATCTAGTATAACCTCGATGTTTTTCGATAAAATTTTATTGTTTAAATTCTACACATTCCATTAAAAGAAACATAAAAGAAAAATAATGGTCAAATAATTTACCGATATCGGAGAGGTGATTTTATTATTCAATTGCGGTTTAAGATGCATGTAAACATTCAGGTAAGTCTCCATGGAGCTTGATTTTCTATGCTTCCTAATGACAACTTTTTTCAATATTACTTCTTTCCATCAATTATCTTTTGTTCCTTGGCCTTGTGGTCTTTATGGGCAACATAATACTTGCATATGAAATAGATAGATCAAGTTTATAGCTAGAATTTATAATATCTAAAAAATAAACAGGAACACAAACGTTTGTTCGCAATAAAAACATTGCTCCTACATTACTAAATACATGCTGAGATCATCCAAGTCATGCTTCAATACGTTTTTTTAATAATATAAGCAGGATTGGTATGACCAGATTCGACAAATAATATCAATATCTAATGTGTATCAATAAAATTCATTTAAATTTTTTAAAAAAACATTTATCACGATTTTTGTGTACCTTGTCAAAAATTGCTGGGTATGCACAGCTTCAAATCGACAGCGAGAAATATAGGTTATTAGTTATTTAAAACTAGAAGCAATACTAAAAGATTCCACGAATAATTTTTATCAAAACAATCAGTGTCTGCACCACAGAAAGCTGACGCTCTGATAACACAAGACTAGAACGGAAAAGGACATTGAAAGCAACAGCACGTCGTGGACGTCATGACACCTACTCTACCTAGATGGCCGCTTCCGATGGTTGAAAATGGTGCCGGCAGCTTGTCAGTACACTTTGTAGATATTCACAGTTATCATCATTTCTCTTTAAAAAGCATTTTGATAAAATACCGTAGAACGCCCTAACTTTAGCCACCGGTGGTGCATGACTTCAATCTTATTTTTTTCTGATATGATGCATTTACGATGCACCACTACAGCTTGAAATATTCATCTGATACCTGCAAAACTACTCTCTATCTTGTCATATTTCAAGTTATGACTTCATGGCTGAATCTTTTCCAAAAACATGCATTTTTGGCAAAAAGTTTGAATTTCAAAATGCACCCCTGAACGGTTTGAAGCCTATATAGACATGTGGAATCGGTTGAAACGTCAAATACGTTGCTCATACACTGTTTTAACATATTAATGGAGTTTCAAGTGGCACCTTTAACTTTGCTTACTTTTAAATGGGGTGGCTAAAGTTAGGACGTCAAATTCAGGAAAATGTCCTAACTTTAGCCACTTATGTGAGTGAAGTTATGCTTGATTTAATTGAAATTTGGTCCCTACTGCATCAGGGCTAGCCTCCTTTTCAGCTTCCTCAGACGTCCGATGTTCACAAATTCAAAGTCGATATATCAATAGCTAGACTTTATTGTACACTGTACATTCAACATGTACATGTACCGATGTCAGCTTGACCGGTATATCTAATTACACGCATAAGAAAATACTATTCTATACTGTTTCCCCATCTTGAAACTGAAGGAAATTTCAATTAATCCAGTAATGCGAATTGAACAATGCACCTTCCATTCTTGAGAATGAAGTAATTGCTATTTTTAGCAATGTCGTCACTAGAAAAATGGTTTCTTGGAAAACATCTTCCCAGTGGTATAAGTAGCGAGGTCCTCGTAAAACCTTATTTCTCATTCGGACGATCAACAGTCAAACAACAGACTTGGCTACGTTAACACGTCTATGGCTCCATTCAAACGAAAATATGCAAGGTCGTCTGCGACTCTATTGAAAAAGCAATATGTGCTGTACATCGTGGCACCAGTTTACGAGCAGCGGCCAAAGAACATGGAGTGAATAGACAGACTCTCAAGAACAGAATCTTCAATCAACATCGCGGCTCCTATGGAAGACCAACGTCTTTGGATACAGATATTGAGGCACATATAGCCAAACGCTTCGTACTCTTGTGATTGGGGATTTCCTGTTACATCAGATGACTTGAAATTCATAGTGAAGGATTACCTCTACGCTTCACGAATCACTATCAGTTGTTTCAGAGACAACATCCGCGGGACCAAATGGATCAGGAACTTCATACGGCGCAATGGCTTATCTCGTCGAAATGTGTCAAACATAGCGCGACGTCGTGCAGCCGTTGACAAGACAATTATCACTGACTACTTCAACGAATTGAAGAGAACTGTTGAGGATGTTCCGGCCGAAAACATTGTGAACTACGATGAGACGGCTCTCGTGGACGACTCTGGAAAAACGAAATGCATCGTCAAGAGAGGAACGAAATACCCGGAAGCTGTCGCCAATCACTCTAAATCAGGTATTTCTGTTATGTTTGCGAGGTCTGCGAACGGAGACCTTCTCCCCCCTTACGTTGTTTATAAATCCAAAAACCTGTATAAGCAATGGACAGTCGGTGGACCTGACGGAGCCAAGTACACATTCACCAAATCTGGATGGTTTGACGATTTGTGTTTCGCTGATTGGTTCAGATCGGTTTGTCTGCCATATCTCAGGAGGAAAACAGGACCCAAAATTCTGATCGGTGACAATCTGTCGTCACACATCAACAAAGAAGTCATCGACTTCTGCCATCATCATGACATTCGATTTGTGTGCTTGCCACCAAATTCATCTCATATCACGCAGCCTCTCGATGTTGCATTCTTTTCTTCTTTGAAGAGAATTTGGAGGTCCATTGTAAGTGACTGGCGTCCCACACAAGAGGGACAGAAGCATGTTGTCATGCCGAAATCTTCCTTTCCATTGAAGCTTCGTGATCTATACAACAGATTGAATTTGGACAACTTGAAGAGTGGTTTCTCTGCGTGTGGAATCCTTTCATTCAATCCAGAAGCTGTATTGAAAAGGCTGCCTCAAGTGTTGGAGTCCTCTGAAAGTCAAAATGACTTCGATGATGTCATCGTCAATCATTTGCAACAACTTAGACATGGACAGTCAGTGGATAGCTCTGATCCATCCCGAGCGCGCAGAACGAAACTCAATGTTGTCTCTGGCAGAGCCATTGGCGACACTGACTTGGATTTCGAGGGTAATGTGGGCCCCATCGACGAACTTAATGTCAATCGTGAACCCTCTATCGATGAACATGATGATGAATCTCAATCGAAGCCACAAATAAATCAAGGAGATTTTGTTCTTGTTAAACTCGCAGTTGATGGTAGATCAATCCACAAACACTTCGTGGCACAAGTGTTGCAGGTAGTAAGCCGAAACGATATTGAAGTGTCGTTCCTGAAAAGAGTTTCGGAAACTTCATACGTCTTCCCAGAGAAAGAGGACCGAAGTTCTATTTCACCGGATGAAATTGTAGAGACTATGTGTGCTACTCCCGATCGTCGTGGTTTGGTTTGGACTATTGACTGTGACATAGACAAACAATAGACTACTTAAGTATGTATGAGTCAAGAATTTTTATACTTTGATATTTTTATAGTTATAATGTCATCCAGTTATGTGTTTTGTTATCCAAAGTTCACAATAGATAGAATATTTCCATAAGGAAGAACTTCTCATTCATTCTTAGTCTAATTCGTACTCAATCAATCATCATTAAGTTCAATTCTATCATGTAGGAGGCTTTTGAAAACAAAGTGGCTAAAGTTTGGGCAAGCAGTCTTAACTTTAGCCACCGTCTTCAGGCCTAGAAAAAACATACTTAAAATATTTTTTAACAATGACATCATAGAAGTAACTGGAGACCACTCCCATTAATCCAACTAACGCATATTTAAAGAAAGTTATCCCGAACTTGATTAAAAAAATTGAAAAAACTACTTGCAAGTGGCTGAAGTTAGGGCGTTCTACGGTAGCTTATAATGGATCGCCCTTCGACAGGAACTGTTGTATGCCTCAGCAAGTTTGCTCTCAAGATCTAGCAACATTGACCTAGATCGGTGCCTAAAAGGGCGGCTGAAATGATCATCAAGAAACTTCTATTGTACATTCTAGCATCGATGACTTAAAAAAAGAGAAAAGTCGGATTTCTAAAAGTAGTACCGTAGGCAGACTTATTAACAGATTTCATGTGATCACTGTAAACTCTCTACTGCTTTACTGAACGAAATTAATTACAATGACGCCCACATAGAACTATAAATAGAGACATAAAGAAAAGAAAGAAAGAAAGCGAATGTATATTTTTTATCAATAAAAATCGATCAATATCAAAGTAATTTCATGAAACACTGCAGTTATTAAAACAGAATAATAGCTCTCTAAGGTACAAAACATGTCATCAGTTCATGAACCTAGTAGCGCAAGGAAAAAGGCTCGCGAATGTTCTTGAAAAAGGAACACAAAGCTTCTTTGTAAAATATAACCTTTGAGGAACCAAGTGATGTAAAATATGCGATACATTTCCTTCAATTTGCTAAAAAGTCTCATGGATGCCAGCTTTCTTCTTTCCTCTAATGAGTCGTCACTGCAATAGCATAATCTGTCTGTCAGAGCTATGCTCAATATAATGAATAGCACGATGAGCGCGATTCTCTGTAGTACATGCTTCTCTGTCTTAGTCAAACCAACGAAAACAGGAGACGCAAATTCAAAAACTGAGCTCATAGACATGACATAAGCCTCATGAAGCTCTGAAGCCGGAATAAGTCCCTTCAATCGTCTCATAACATGAATTCTTTGTCCTCCCGTAATTCTCAAAGTATCTACATGATCACGATAGTTCAGTTTCTCATTCATTGTGAAGCCAAGGATCTTAAGCTTGTTTGCTTGATTGATTGAAAGAGGTTGATCAAAGATGACTGGACGACGAGTTATGAATACATGAATATATGAATATATATATATATTGACATAATAAATGAAACAAACTATCATTGGCTTGAATTAAAGTTTGTTTCATTTTTTTCTCAGGTATGATGCAATATCTCGCTTCCAAGTATTATCATTCAACACATTAGAGAATGGAGAAAGATCTATGGTGTTCAAATTTCAAATTTTCATATCGATACAGCTGTCACAATTGCTTTTACAAATTGAACATAAACGTGAACTGAAATCCAGCTTTTGTAAAATAAAATGGCACACGATCAGTTTACCAGAGGTATGGCTATTGGAATGATTCGTTGTGGTAGAAGTTGTGCGAGTGTTGCTGATGAGCTGCAACTATCGAGAGTCGTTGTTTGGAGGTGGTGGTGTCGATGGAAAGCAGAAGGAGATGTTAAAAAGAAGAAGGGATCTGGTCGACCAAGAAAGTCTGTAGGAACAACAGACGCACGTCTAGTTTCAGCTGCAAAGAGGAATAGATTTGTGTCAGTCCCAAAGCTAGTCGTACACTGGAAGAGTGTCTCAAATATAGACTGTAGCGTTCGAACGGCTTACCGAAGATTGCGAGAAGCTGGAATTTAATCGCGACGACCAGCTGTCCTAATTCCATTGAGTTTTAGAGCACCGCAGAAGACGAGTTGCCTGGTGTGATGCCCATCGCTCATGGAATGACCATCACTGGCAGAAAGTCTTGTGGACCGATGAATCGAGATTCACTCTGGATTTCAATGACGATCGTGTCAGAGTGCATCGTCTTCCAGGTGAACGCTTTGCCCCATGCTGTATTAAAGAACACGACAGATATGGTGGTGGAAGTGTTATGCTGTGGGGTGGCATTTGGCATGGCGGACGAACGACAGCAGTCATCATCAAAGGCACGTTGACTGGAGAGAGGTATCTCAATGAAATTGTGCTTCCTGTTGTTGCCCCAGTGGTCAGGGTGGAGGATCTCGTCTTCCAAGACGACAACGCAAGACCACATCACTCCTCGGCTGTCATTGCCACTGTTCGGAGATTGAACATTCAAACCCTTGACTGGCCTGCACGCTCACCTGACTTGTCACCCATTGAACAAGTCTGGGACGAGCTTGGGCGGCGAGTGAGAGACCGCTATTCACTTCCACCAGTGTCCCTGAAGATTCTCTCTGAAAGACTGACAGAGCAGTGGCTTCTCCTTGAAACATCCTTCATTCAGAAACTTTGTGAATCCATGCCATCTCGGATTACTGAATGTATTGGAGCTAGAGGGGGGCACACGCGCTATTAAAGTTGAATCTGCTACATGCGTTGTTTTTCTGTGCTAGCGACTTGGTGGAGATTGTGATTAAATTATCAAGGTATCATACATACATGTATATATACCAGTCAAAAATGAAAGAAGTTAAAGAAGTAAATGTTCCAAAATTTTGTCAATGAGTATATATATATATATATATATATATATATATATAATATACAGTTGCGACATGTATATGAATCAGCAACTGCTCTGCAAAGTGATGACTTTTTAAATAGTTACTTACAACATTGCATTATTTCCAGTGAAAATAAATAGAAAATAGAGCCAAAGTAAATAAGACAAATCATGAGCAGTGCAAGAGCAGTGAACTAGTATTCGGCAGGCAATATCTCTGCCAGAAGCAACACATGCCATGAGATTAATAGTTTAAATAGCCAGATGTTTCATGCAGATTTTTTAGCTTCTCTTTCAGCCAAATATAGATCCGTGGAGAATGGGTTACACAGATCAGGCAAATATACAGGTTCGGATTTGATTTTCAGTTCAAGTAACTTGAATCGTCGTTTTTAGGTACATCGCACTCATATTGCTCTCGCAATCGATACTAGTGTGAACTATCTGAAGTGATTCTCAGTGATCTGTGTGCACATAAATCATCATAACTAAACAGAATTTTGTTAAAATGGTAATCAAAAACAACTTATTTCTTTTTAATATATTGATCCAAAATTTAAGCTCGTTGGGTGCGTCGACGACGGTGAAGAAAAGTAATTATTGCAATTGATTTGTATTCTGTTTCATTGATGTCTATTCTAGGGATGATATTTGTGATTTCGAAAAGGAAGGTGTTTTTGTGGCAGACATAATGATAGACTTATCATGATCTTCGATGACTAATTGTACTAAAGTACATTTCATAAATTTTCGTTACCCTGCAAGTTATGCTTCTCAGGAGCAGCTACTCAAGTCAGGAATGGGTGCGGTCGGATCTTTACAGCTTGCATCGCCCGACTCGCAGTCAGTGCAGCAAAGTTTCGATCCTTAAAACCCAGTACACAACTCCGACAACCCCAGATAGGTTCGCATCGTATTCAAGTGAACACCAAAAGTGAGTGAGAGCCCTTTATCGCTCATTTAAGACAAATTGAGCAGCGAGATGAGAGAACTCTTTCCATTGAAGTCCTTGTTAGTTCATCAGTAAGTTACTCATTCCAGGGGTTAAATGCTCAATAGCATGATAATTTTCTCAAAAATAGTATAAACACATTAGTGATCGCAGTTCTGATGCCGTCATAGCCTCTAACTCTATGAACACTATGAGCGATCGAATAAGCAGCAACAGATTTAGGTTTGATCACAAGTAAATCGGAATGAATGAATAATGAATATAATAAATGCCGTCTGTCAAAACAGACAACATCCACTTATCACTCGATTTCGTTAGTGATAGTTATTTGAGAAAATTAAATACGTTGAAACTTAAATATGACATTCCGATAACGCTTTCAACTAAACCAGGGAGAAAAATTACTTCAATTAATAAAAGAAAACTCAAAGAATAATGTAATAGTAATGTGTATAACGCCATTGGTCCTAAACACAACTGCAAAAGCAGATATTTAGTTTATTGTTTTAATTGCTTCAGGTACAATGACATTTTTGTTGAACAAAGTTGTCGACCTCTTAAACTTCGCTATCAAGAACACGAACGCAGTATTCGTAACAGAGATTCCAAGAGTCCTTTGAGAGAGCATCATCTGAAATTTCATGCCGGTAGAGAGATGGAAATACCTGACTATAGTTGTGAGATTCTTATTCAACAATTCAATGCGATTACAATTAGAATGGTTGAGGCTTGCTTCATAGCGATGAAAATGCCAAAACTTAATAGACGTCATGAACAAATTTAATGAGTTGCCTCAACTATGTAAAATCAATATTTAAAGATCCTTGCACATTTACACGTCACCCTTGAGACTGTCTTCGGACGAAACGTGTCGGGCACTTTACTATTTTAACTTCGTGTAACTTTTTTTGAATAAAAGTCGTAAATAGAAGGAATTGACTTGTCTATTTTCAATTAATTTGAAAAGAACCTACCGCATCGAGGCACAACGAATCAATACCATAGGACTACATGTACTTTACGAAAGAGATGCGTAAGCACATATGTACAAAAAAGTTTCTTCGCAAAAAGCGGAAATACTATGTTAAAATAATGTGCTTATCTTACACAAACACTGTCAAACAATTTTGTAAGATTTGGAGATAGATGACAACGTGTAGAAATGATACCTACCGCATTTTTCGAACATGATCCGCGGGTTGTATGATTTAAGTGCGTGTTTTAAAATGTGTATATGGATTAAGAGAGGGAACACGAAAGGGAAGAAATAGAACAGAAAGGTGATGCTCGAGACGCAAGATTCGCAAGAAAGTGGAAATAGGCTTCTGTTGAGTGATGATGAGACACGGACCACCATGTTGATCGCTCTGTGAAGATTTTTTGCGAGTATGCCAACTAGTTTAGCGATTGTTGATTTACTTTTATCATTATGACGGTTAACAAAATTAAAATAAAGTTTAAATATTAAATTTATTATGTTATTATAATTATTTATCTATCTATTTTCACTAAATAAAGTCAATGAAAACAATGAAAATACATTTCCTCGACAAAATGTTGATGCAGATGAAAATTAAGAAGTACATTTTATGGTGGACAGCAGCATCGGGCAATAAAGTAATAACGATCTATGCTTACTTATTATATTGATTATCTGAAAATCAATAACTTGTAGCTATAAGTCATGTTTCAAAAAGAAAAACGGTCTCTCCCTTTGTTTCGACACGTAGTGTTTATTTTGTAAAAGGCAATAAATCCCGACGCGTTTCGTCCTGTGGACAGTGTCAAGGGTGCTGGCGGTTCTTGTGAGATTACAAAAGTATTATATACTGCCTGCTGTGTAATGGGAACTCATCAGATCAGTTCATGACGACGGTTTATTTTTGGCATGTTCAACGCAATACAGCGTGCTTCGGCCATCTTAGTTGTAATCGCTGTTCTTTGCTTATCCATGATGGTGCAGTTGAAATTATTGATGGTCATCACTTCATCGGAATGTTCTGTTAAATTATGTTCACGAAGGGCGCTTTTGTAGCTATAGTTCGTCAGCCAGGACGAGCTTCTGCAGGGAAAGAAGCCGAAAGTGAGCATTTCCAGGGATGATGTACATTACAATCCTATGGCTCTTAAAATTCTGCGCGTCCGTTGAGTTCCACCCGGATTCTCTTTTGTAGAGATGATCAAAGAATACACATGCAGATCCATTGGCTCTGGACGAAGTGCCTTTCTCCTTCATAAGAGAAAACATGCTCGTAGAAAACTTCATTTTAATCAAAATCTGCAATCTGCGTCCCAGTGGATTAACATGTGTTTTTATTTGTTCGCATCTGACAAGAAAAGGAACTAACTAGAACTCGGCAGACGCGCAGATTCGTAGTAGCTGTAGGATGTACATCATGCCTTGAAAGTGAATTCTGTGGACGTACTGAATTTACGTCTACCTAGTTCTATCGACCTTTGAAGGCGCAGGACGCAGAAGTAATTGTCTTGGTTTATATATTGTTCTTAATAGAATTTCGATCGTAAAACAAAGGGAATTTAACTTTTTGCCTTTATCAATCAGGTTGCGAACTGATTTCTGTGTACTTCTGAGCAATTTTTTACTAAGAGTTTAGCAAGGGTGTCTGATCGCCCTCCCGTGGATTTCGATGCGGTGCAGATCCTGGCATGAGTGGTGCAATCGCATTAACTAGTGAATCGGCTTCTGTCCCATGAACAAAGCATCTACACCAATGATCGAGCCATATCTAGCCTACTGGTACGGACCATTCAGAAGTCCTGTACAACCTTTAGAAACCAAAACCCCGATATTGCAATGAATGTAGGCACACAAGTATACTCCAGCACTCCGTCAAGACACATTCACTACGCGTACATCAGCGACAAGGATGAAAGGCTACTGCTCTTATGGATAGAGCTGCTCTCCTGCTTTGCCTAAGTCCATCTACGCTATTCTGGTTAATCTGCTTTTGTCAAGTGAACAACCCTACCTTACAGGAATTACAACAAATTGCCTCTAGACCAGTGGATCTAGATGCATTGTATTCACCAGTGTGTCGAGAGTTCAAAGTCAAGTGCATCAAAGTTCAAACCAAAGTTGCATGTCAGCAGCTATGAAGTCAATATTGCTGATTGCTGTTGAAGTAAAACCATTTATTTGTCTTATCCATCTTCATATGATGAATTTATGTTGGACTCAGTTGTGAATTGCAGAAATCCACATTACAATACAGGTAGACGTAAATTAACAATATCTACGACCCACTCTTATTACAAGCCCCAATGGTGAATAAGAACGCCTAATTTATTTATAATTGCAAGATGAATAGTAGCGAAATAACTTTCATTACAAGACCAATTTTCTTTGCCAAATTTGTGCCACTCATGTGAACATCTTCTGTGGCAACACTGCACGGTAAATTACGCAGACTGCATTCGTCACGCAGAGATCACTTTTCTGAACAATGAAGGTCGCACCTAGGCCAGTCCTCAGGAGCACGAGGAATAATTATCTATCAAAGCGTAATGTACATACATTCAAATATGAATCCTCGCAAATCACAGGAAAACGCAACTTCAAACATGCATACCTTGCAAATTGTGATCGTGATGAGCCATTCAATGTGAATATTCATGTGAATAGCCATTCACGAAATTATTATGGAGAAATTTGAGTCTAGCTCTTTTGCACCCTCGTTACCTAAATGGTCAGTTGGAACATGAAACACGAGCTGGCAAATCACGTGAAGCAAATCCCGAAGTGAAATGACGAGTATCTCCATTACAGTGTCATTCTTGTGAGATGAACAATCCATCTCGGTGAGCTTGGCTATTAATGAGGAACATGTGCATTATCAATTCAATTTCAAAATTAATTATCTGACAAATTATATTTTAAGATTTAAGTTCCTACTGTAATTCATTTTTTAACTTCAACCTACCTTCCGAAGGCATGACATCATGCCATAATTGCTGTCTTCATTCACTAGTAATTCCTGCGGGAGGACAGCAATCCAGTAGCTTCCGTATCGGGAAAGAATGAGTCCCGTGTATTACTGCATTCGCACAATCAAACACTGAACATGACTGAAAAATGGCTGCCTACGACATGACTATTGTTTTTATTAGGAGCATTTTCTACAGGTAGCCTACATGGTGACCACACGCACAAAGATATATCAAAATTCAGTATTCGTTTTGCACATAAAAAAAGGGTCCATCTCCTTGCTACAAGCAAATTGGCGTAGGAGTTCTAACAAAATTCGACCTTAAAGGGAGTAAGGCCTTTTTAAGTAGAAAACATAGAAGAAATCATGCGAAAAGTCATGTATCAACAATAGGCTACTCAATTGTAGTCCAATCAGTGTAAATTTATATTAGATTCTTCTGGGTGCAGACGTCTTTGATACTACTATGATCATTATATGCAAAATATTCGCTTTCGATCCATATCTAATATTAGGTGAGGTCAGTGGTTTCTCTGGCCCATGCTCACAAATATGTCCCATATAACCAAACGATGAAAATTTAGGTGATGCTCAATTTTTGTCACAAAGGTCTTTTCCATCAATGTCCTATGTTGAATGCATCCTGTATGAAAAATGAAACTCAGTCATCTAAACCAGGTCGATATCAGTCAATCGATCATTGGATTATTCAAAGACTTAAGATCACCGGTCAATTGTCAGCTAATAGCGACCTTTCGAATGCTTCAATCATACCTCAAGCTTTCAAAATATACTCACCGAAGAAAGGGCCATGTTGAAAGTTGTAATTTCGCCTTTCAGAACTCCATGAGTTCAGGCTACTTTGTATCCTGTTACAATTCATTTTGGCAGCCGAACCGAAGTAGATTAAAAAATAGTTAATTATTATCAAAAATATTCCATAATGCACACCCATCGTAAATCCCTTATGGAATGTTAAAATTTCGACGTATGACTGAATATAGGAGTTCGATAATTTGATCACACATTTTACGAAGTTCACTGCTGTCTGAAACTATTCATGATAACCATGTGCATTTCAACAGCTGGCATTTAAATCGAATTTGTAGACTTCAAGTTCATCAATAATAATTTCATAGTATTATAACACAAACTTTTCTTATTCCCTTTACTCAGCATTCTAGACTAAATTCTGATTTGAATTATTATCTGAATTATTATTGAATCTATTACTATTGCTTTTATCATGACCCCCTTCTGTAATTCTAGGAAGTCTATAAACACACATTTTAAACAGATTCAGACACTGCTATTGTTTCGTGTTGGCTAAGTATTTGAGAGTACACTCAAGAGAGTACACATACATCATAAATGCACGACATCTGTCATAGTGAAACAATCATTGGATGCAATCAGCTATGGGGTCCTGCAATTTTTAGTATAAGAGTCAAATTTCTTCGCATAGCATAGGCCGTATTGAATATCTGCTGAAATGCCTCTACTTAATTTTGCGTAGTATTAATTCAGAATATTGTGCGAAATGGCATCTGACCTAAAGAGAGACGGGATAGTAAAACGCAATATGCGTCTGATTTTATCAAGTGTTGTTGTATGTCTACAATCTGCCAACATTAACTTCTGGCCATCACAGACTTCCACTAAGACATCATGACAGATTCAGATCACTGACAGATACGACTGAGACTTTCAGGAGGCAATCAATGTAGAAGAAAAAGACCAGCATTTCAACGACATAGCCAGACGCTGAATGTGTCCACACTCCCGCCTTACTCTTTGAGAATGACAGCCGGCTCGCGACAGTTTGGACGTGCAAATATGTTTTTTAAACTTATTCTTAGGGATCGGACGAGACAATTGCCTCCCGTCTGTTGCCATCATCGACAGTTTGCATTGTTGAAAAAATTGATTGCCACTGGCTTCGCAGGAATTATTCTTTATTCATTTGAAAAACCCGATATTTCGGCTTTCTTCGTCAAGGGTCAATTACAGACTGCATGAATGCATGCAAAACAGAACGTGAAAGTCAATGAAGAATGAGAACTATTTACAGATGACACAGATGCAGGACGCGCACACCGGGCTGGTGTGAAGAACACAACATAGAATGCAGACTATGCTTAAAATAAGCCGTAAAAACACATTACTCTTAAATGAAATGCAGCAGTGTCTCACCAATACAATTATTCATTAAAGAAGTACTATTTCTTTGAATGTAAATTGATTCAGTGCACGCCTTAGAAAATGATTACGTTTGGTGTGCAGGATTCTCGAGCTGATATTCTCCTCCACGAATGACTGATGTTCATTGGTGACATGCTGATACACAGCAGAAGAAGGAGATTTGAGATGTTCTTTAATTCTCGACTTTATTGTTCTTTCTGTTTGGCCAATATATTTTTTCCGACAGTTGACAGGTTACTTCATAAATGACAAATTTGCGGTAACATTGTCCACTTCCTCCAGGTCAATGGTTCAGGTGTCTTCCTCCATCGATGGCTTAAAGGTCTTTCCGTTTGATAAATCACCCGTATATTGTTGTCAGGATCACATTTTTTTAGATAATTTCGATATCTGCCGTTTGACTTTCCCATTGAGATATGGGAGTTTCAGGTACGTGAGTGGCTCAGCTTTCTCTGCTTTGACCGGAGGTACTTGAGCAAAATAATTTTCGACCCAATTCCGGGGATCCATTTAGTTGCAAATCTTGGTCTCAATGCTGATTTTGATTGGGGTACTTGAGATTCAGAGGAATTTCGGATTGTCCTTCAATTCTCTCCGATAAGGAGTGCCCGCTTGCGATTACTTGGAACATGGGCTTAAAACGGCAAATACGTTTGGCTGTGCTGTGGATGGGTTTCACGTATAACGAAAATTTGAATTCACAAGCCACCTCACACCACGAAGACGCGGCTGCAGCATCATCTCCAGCCAAAACAGAACTTTTCAGTGGAATTCTACATATCTACGAGAGTGCAAAATCAATACCTCAATCTCAAGCCAACAGGGAGTGTCGCAATACAATGCAAGAAATTGATGAGACTGTGAAAGACAAGAATTTGATGCTGATCAACTCTGACAAAACGAACCGACTTATTGCGATGAATATCAACGAATATAATTCAATGGTGAATGATTGCTTGAGCAAAGACGACAAAGAGGTGCGCATGGTTCAGCCAATAACAAGGCAAAACAAGATAAATCAAAGATTGACTGCGATTGCGAGCAAGTAGAAAATTTTCCAGAAAATGTTCCGGAAAATTTTCCAATTTTTTCAAAACTTTCCGGAAAATTTTGAAATTTATTTTTTGGTGATTGACATTTTTCCTTTGTTTTGGAGACCTGTTGTAGTCGTTTGAAAAGACTATGCAATATGCAAAGACCGAAAACTTATCTATCATTCCTGCATGTCAACTTTTGGAACCAACTGCACCTTTTCCATGTCTATTTCAGATCTTTCCAACCGAATATCAGCCATCAAATGGATTTCAGATTTCCCTAATTGAATTTCAGATATCTGTCAGAAACTCAACTTTAATGATCTTAGATTCAAATGGAGAATCTCCAATTCATCTGGAAAAAGTCTGAAATTCATTTAAGTAGATCTGAAATCGATTTGGAACTATCTGAACCATCTGAGCCGGAAATGGAAGATGTGTGGTTTGTCCTCCACGAAGATATCGGACAATACGCCAGAAGTTAGAAGCTATCATACAGATATTCTTCTACTCATCACAGTTATCTTTAGTTTCCAAATATCTCACGAGTTTACAGTCTTTATATACAGTTAGTGATGCAAATGGAAAATTTTCCACTGGAAAATTTTGAAATTTATTTTTCGGCGATTGACGTTTTTTCCTTTTGTTTTGGAGACTTATTTTAGTCGTTTGAAAAGACTATGAAATATTCAAAGTCCGAAAACTTCTCTATCATGTATGCTAACTTTTGGTACCAACTGCACCTTTACCATGTCTATTTCAGATCTTTCCAAATGAATTTCAGACATAAGATGGATTTCAGATTTCTCTAGCTGAATTTCAGATATCTGTCACAAGCTCAACTTTGAACAGATCTTTAATTCAACTGGAGATCTCCAACTCATCTAGATCATGAAATCGATTTGGAGCTATCTGAACCATCTGAACTAAATGGAGGATGTGTATCCTCAACGAAGATATCGGACACTATGCCAGAAGTTTGAAGCTATCATAGATATTCTTTTATTCATCACAGATATCTTTAGTTTCCAAATATCTCACGAGTTTACAGTCTTTATATCTTCCAATATGGTCGCTCATGAATGCTGCATGGACTGTGTGCTTTATACTTTAACATCACATGTTCATCAACACATGGAGAATTTGTATCACTGATCAACGCTGCATAGTAAAGCTTAACTTTCAAGCTATAAGCAAACTCCAAAGTAAAGTACACTGTACATTATTTTTGCTCCAGATCTTTCACGTTGCATGAAATTATACCCCTATTGTAAAGCAAGATTCACGTTATCCCAAACAGTGTCTGTGTGATAAATAAAAATGCTAACGCAATTTAGTACAAGCCTTTGGTGGCAAAGGAATGTTCAAAAATTCGCAAACGGAAATTGCATTGCTACGATCGCTTTAAATAATCGAAATAATGATGAAATCAAGAGTTTTAGACCCAATTTATTGGTACGCAGCTGCCTTGGCAGTTGAAGCGCTCAAAGTATAGGGCCTATCAAAAAAATCAAAACTTTCAAAATTTTCCAGAATTTTCAAATTTTTTCCATAATTTTCCACAAAAAATTTTGATTCAAAATTTTCCGGAAAATTATTATCATTAAATACATATGTGTCTAACTTTTGTTTTAAAAGTGAGATGCAAAAGATCGAACGCACAGACGCTTTGGTTGATCTGCGTCCAATTGTGCGCATGGAATCACACAACACGCGACTTACATGCATTTAGATTCATCATATCGAAGAGAACGACCGACTGCTTGTGAAGCCTTGCAAAACAGCTGTGTTGCAGGTGTGTCATCTTAAGAGGAACAATTAATAAGTCGGCGATTCCGAAGAAATTCATTTGAATGTGTGTTTCTGAAGAATTAAGAAGATGATCTGCTTCCAACGACGAAGATTTGAATGCGACTTGATCCACATCAATTTAAGTCGCTGAAGTTAGCACCAACGTTACCACCAACATTTTCAAACATTTTGCTCAAAGACGAAAACCAGCTCACTTATGTAAAACAATGCGAAAAATTTGCCTCTGACATCAAAAACGACGTTTTGACAACCATAATATGACGAAAAAGTATATTCTATGTCAAAAAATGCAAAAAACTTGGTGGTAACGTTGATGCTAACTTCAGCGACTTCATCAATTTACACATCTAAGGACGGTGGACCAAAACTGAAACCGAATCACCACACTAGTTGACCGGTGTCAGTTAATGTACAGTCATTTGTCTGACCTTTGCTAGCCAAGTGTCAGCAAAGTGACAGCAAAGTGTCAGCAAAGTGTCAGTTAAGTGACAGTTGAATTATCTGGCGTGATATTCCGTATTTTGACTACTTTTACAAATAGTTTTAGCAGCATGATGGTCGTGATGGATCACGAACGGAATTATACATACTAATTAATAGAATTTCTCTTATTTCTAGTTCTTGCAGTCTCTCATTTTCATGCATTCGATTGACTTCAATACCGAAAAGTTTAGCTGTAATGTATATTTTTAAATGGAATTTACATTCTGTAGAATGCAGAGTTTTAAGAAACGAATAAGATAAAGGTCGGCCCTTCATACATTTTTATACATAAGTACTTATTTTTCTAGAATCTGTGAGACTAAACCCTTGCAGGATTGAAACGATGACTTATCACGATTAGACAGTTCAGCTCGTTACAAAAATCACATCTCAGCTGGCGTAAAATGTCCGTGAGCGAGTCGTCTCAAGGCATGACTTCTGAAGACGAGTAATGGCGAGTTTATGTGACCAGTTGTCTGACGAGATATGTATATGCTATTATCGATGCATCCAAGCATAGCGCCCTTCCAAATTCTCTGAAGACAGCCCTAGAGCTGAGAGAATGATGGACTCGAACCATCTGACGCCCTCAGACGCACCAAATCTAAGCTACGGCTTTTTTTATCACTTAGTTATTTAAGACAAGCGCGCAATGTCCAAATATGTTAGTGATGATAATGTTGATCAAATTTTAATGCTCCAAAAACTACACATTACAATTTAGAACTGACACATACACATTATCTGAATATGTACATTATCACAATACATTAGAATTATATACAGTATACAGGGTATCCGTAAAGTCGCTTGACTTTTAAATTGAATATCTACATGAGAAAGCAATAAACTTTTTTATCACAACCCCTGTTATATTGCGCAACATAAAGGGGAATTTACGAATCTAACAGTAGAAGAAGCCAATATTTGATGATTAAAATGTTCAAATCAAGTGTTCGAAATGATTGCCATCGCAATCAATCACTGCAGTCAATCGCCGAATAACATCGAAAACACCAGCGGCAAGTTCTTCGCGTGTGACTTCATTGCAGATATCAGTAATCTTCTCACTCAACTGGTCCATGCTTTGTGGCTTACCATGATGGTATATCTTCGCTTTCATCCATCCCCAGAACCAAAAGTCGAGAGGATTCAAATCAGGTGAACGTGGAGGCCAATCTCGGTCACATCCTCGACTTATCACGCGATCACCAAATGTCTGGACGAGGAAGTTTCGTACCCTTGTTGCAAAGTGGGGTGGGGCACCATCTTGCATTATTATACAGGAGGACAATTTGCGCAAGTTGAGGACGCATGTGCTCCTTAAGCATCTGGAGATAGGAATCAGAGCTGTCACTGTGTTGGAGAAGAAAAAAGGTCGTAGTCCAAACTTAGCAGAAAATCCCATCCAGACACATAACTTAGGTGAATGAAGGGATTTTTAGATGCATGTTGATGGTTTAACATCTGACCAGATACGGCAATTGTGCGTGTTAACGATCCCATCGAGTGAAAAATGCGCCTCGTCAGACCCGACCAAAGGACCCGACAATGTCATCGATTACTGATTGTCGAGAAGCCATCTCGCAAATTCTAAGCGCTTTGGCTTGTCGCCGGCTCAAGTGCTTGCACGACTTGTAATTTGTACGCGTAGAGTTTTAGTTCATGCCGAAGGATTTTATGGACACTAGTCTTTGAAATGATACCAACCTCTTCAGCCACTTTGCGAACTGACGTGACTCCTAGCTTTGATTTTGAACTAGTCTCCTCGACGACGCGATTCGCAGTTGCAATTGTCACGTCATCCATTGTAGGACGGCCACTGCGAGGTTTATCATGAACGCTGCCAGTTTCTTCAAACTTTTTGATGATATTTGCAATCGATGTTGTTGTAAAAGGATCTTTGTGAATGCGTCTTTGAGTCTTAAACATTCGAAGGGCAGCTGTAGCACTTCTATTGCATCCATAGAAGCACTGAACTATCTCTATCCGTTAAGATCCATTGTTAATAAGATAGGCAGCGATCGTACCACTTCACATTGAGATTTCGAACATAGCATGACACACGCGTCTTTGTCATTGGTTAGCGAAAACATAAAGTCATAGATATGGGATATAGCAATTCTATGCCATGAAAGCTGATTAATTTGACGTTCTCAATGGAAGATGATACGATATGAATCAATCAATGACTAAGCATGTCGTCATGGCTGGTGATGAAAGCTTCATAGAATTGAATAGGGAAAATTTTGAGCTATGGCCCTAGGAAGGTTAATTGACATAATTAACAGCACAGCTAATGACTTAAACATTTTCTGAAACTGAAATGAATTCACCAAAGCTTAAGAACTATAATTGCACATATGATATTCATTACAAAAATGACTGCATGCAGAATGTAAAATTTAAGCAGTTAAATAATCGAATATTCATTTCTTATTGCTAGATTCATAAATTCCCCTTCATGTTGCGTAATACAGCAGGGTTTCTGACGTAAACGTTTATTGTTTACTCATGTAGATATTCAATTTAAAAGTCAAGCGACTTTACGGACACCCTGTATATGCAATATTTACACTTTAAACCAGGGATGCGGGGTCGGAGTCCCAGAGTCCTATCATTTTTGCTGGAGTCGGAGTCCTGTCAAATGATAGGAGTCCGGACTCCGGCCTATAACTAGACCAGAAATATAATACAAACATTATATATCCTCGTGTGCTGTCACTGCCCAACGGGTAAACCTCCTTCAAGAAACCTATTCTCCAAAATTGAGCAAACAAAAGCGATAATCACGGGTTCTTTCCCACTCCTTTGTGTGAAAACAAAGCATACAATTTCTGTGTACGTGAAGAAGATGCTTTACAAATTGCATTGTTTTCAATGTCAATCTTCAGGTGACACATGAACTTTACAGATCAGTTTGTCGAAATTTGTAATTCAGTTTTTTTGCGAAAAACTCGGTTGATTGTATTAGTACACTAGTTGACATGCCACGCGTGATTACAGAACACCCCAAACATCCGTGGTTAAGGACATTCTATTCTTCTACCCGCGTACATCACGCGCTGCACTAAGAGTCAGATTTGTTTAAAAGATTTGGAAAAGCCAAGTATAGAGGTTGGTAAGTTCTCTCAAACTAAGAGTCAGAAATCACTTGATCTGATGCTGTTAAAACATGGGAAATGTTTATGAATACGGGCGGGCGAGCGTTTATAGTTTGCGCGTCGTCTACGCTGCCGCTTGAACCACTTAGTATGTTCTGTCTTCCCTGAGCATGAAATTGAGTAAGTACCTATCACATTGTTTAGCCTCTGATACATGAAGACACATGAGACGCAAAGTCTATATAACAGGACTGCCAACTATACTAACGTATATAACATTGCAGCAATATCCCGCATAGCCACGGATGTTTGGGGTAATGTGTAATTACGCGTGATTGAGTGCGGCATGTCACCTAGTGTAATATTGGCCACATACATGTCATAAGAATAATAATACCACAATATCCATGAACTGTATTTCAATATTAAATGCTAAGATAGGATAGATCTGGTTCATTGATGCTTGGATGAGTTGAGATTAGAGATTTCATTGATTAGAGAATGTACATATTTTTTGAATTTTTAAAGCCATTAAATATCTGCAGATTAAACTAGGGCTGCCCGGATTTCTTATTTGACGAGAATGTGCTTAAAATTCATTCATCGACCTTTCCACGATCGAGACAACTGCGACATTGAGAAATGGTTCAGGCATAGCCATTTTAACACTACTGGGCAAATGTCTCAAAAGCAGTGTGCCACTTGGGCAGCGAATCAATTTTGAGTTGAATGAGAAGTCTATTAACGAAGTTTGAGAAAAGGCATAGTAACGATGTAGACACTGTCAGTTTCCTATGAAAAAATATCAGTTGAGCAATTATAAAAACTGCTACCATTTCAGAAGAAACCATCACAACCAGACAGCTTATCAATGTTTGCACATGAAGCAGATCATATGGTAAAAATGAAAAACTAAATAACACGAAACTTAAAGAAAACCACTGAAATATTTGAAATTTGTGTTATATTTACTTGTTCAGAAAGACATTCAAGAGCAGGCACACAATGTTCCTTCCAAAACCTCAGTAAATGTCACACAAACACAATGATAAAAACTTCTATCACTCGACCATCACTTCTTGCTTAGCCTTTTCATCTATTCTCTTTTGTCTGGCTATCAGCCTGCGTTCACGTTCGTATTCCTTCATGCGCATGATATGGTCTTCCCTTTCACATTCGTGCCAAGCGTGCTTTTCGTGGGAACATTTGTATTTACCAAATATACTCTGAGCTAAACATTTTTTATATATTATCAAATCATGTGCGCAGTAACCGCGCTGTTCAGGTGTAAGACCAGCAGCCTTCATTTCCTCCATTGACACCTTCATCTCACGTTTCTTTCGTTGAGTTTCAAAGCCGAAATTGGGATCGAACTGAGGGTTTAGCGGATCTGGCATCGATGAAGGATCTCTATACGTTGAATAGACGTGTCCCATTTTCTGAAAATAATTAAACGTATGGAAATTAAGAGGCAACGTGCGAATAATTCATTTATCAAGAATTTAAGATATTCTAAATTTATTAACTTGTCAAGCCCGGTTTTGTATTTAAAACACAACCGAAACTGACCATGACAAGTTGTCCTTGTCATTTCCATCATTGTTCATTTTTCGTTCGAAATAACTATCACTATGACGAACTGTGAAAATTATAGTGAGGTTAACTATAACATGTATAAAATTGATTATAATGCATAGACAATTAATCAGCATAATGGTGGTCAGGGTAAGGGACGGGTAATATCATCTTGGATGAGTTCAAGAGTTCAGAATAACACCTTCAGGTTTAAGAACACTTCAAGCTTTTCATTCAAGGTAATAAAATTGTCTAATAATTGTGCATACAAAAAGAAATGCATTGAAGACTTAAAACGTGCTGCATCAGTAGGCAAGTTTCTAGAACACTGGGTCCTTCCCAAAGCGCATGTGAACGAAAAAAAATATTAGTTGTAAATTATGATTTGCTACATTCGGGTATAATTGAATCTTAATGACAGCAAAGCTCTTTTTAAATCTCTAATACACGAGTAATATGCGCATAATAAGACTAGCTGATTTGTCACTGTTGATCTTTAATTAAATGATTTTACAAAGCCGAAGAGGTGGTAAACATGAAATCTGCGATTAACATTGTGTGTTCTACATTACATCTGTCGCTCATGGGAATATGAGTTTGTTCGTCTGAAGAAGCTTCGTCGGCATACATCACCAGTTAACTCATCAGACAAACTGAGTCATAAATGTGCTACAAAAATGTGTGGTTCACAAAATTGACCCATGGTGAACTCCTGCATTAATAACCTAGATGGAGACATTTGTCGATGAAGTTGGCTTTAATAACGCCAAAAGATCTGAGATTTCCAAAAGTCAAGAGAAATTCTTGACGTTAGACACTTCCGTGGATTTGAAAATAAAATTGACAATGTTCCCATTGATGCAATATTAGAATAAATAATACATCGGACTTGTTGCTCCCAGCATGAATATGCAGATAAGCTTTGTAGTAGCCTATTTACTCAATTTATAGAGTGTAGATACAAACAATATAATCGTTTATTGATGGAATTTCACCAAACATTTGGAACTATTTCGCCTAGACATTTCCTTCAAACTACTCGTACTATGTCGAAGTGAACTTCTTCAAGCATTTCTGTAATTGATTTCATTCGATGTTTTTTTCGAAGTTCCATATCGAAATATTTACAAAGCTCATCTACACATATTCATCGAAATTTATTGAAGTTCCTTTGGCTCTTCAACAAATATCGAAACATACTGTACATCAATTTCTTTCGTTTTCTAATTTTTCAAGATCAAACTCTTATATCCTTTATCTTCATCGATATTTGTCGAGGTTTATCTGTCTACATTTAAAGCTTAATCTACATGTGTTGTGTATTGAAGGGTTGGTTCACTTCATCGATAGGGTCATTTCATCAACAGGTCGATGATATTCGTTCAAGAGTATCATGCATGCATAGATAGTTAAAGTCATAAATTAATTCAATAATTCATAGACATCAACCTATGATGTCTTTTGAGCTTCATTAGGGATTCCAATGTCTTCTGATTGTGGACATAGACATTGATGAAATGACTCAGATCCATGACATCTACGTGTCGATGAAATGACCCTGTCGACGAAGTGAGCCACAATCGTATTGATATCTTTCGACATCTTCGATGCTTCTTTTTATGCACCAAAACCTAGATCAATTTCTTTCGGAGTTCTTTCCTTATTTCCTTTTTATATGTAGATCGATTTCATTCGAAAGATTTTAAAACGTGGCAAAGCATTCCGCAGCTAGCTATACAATATTTGATGGTACAAGAGCTATGTGATGCATGAATCTCATTACATTTTCGGCCATTCGAACATTAACCATAGAAGGCGCTCGACGCCGAAGGCCTGTCTTTCTGACAAGTTTAACTTTTACTTTATCACATCGCCCTATAAATGCAAGAAAAAGGGATATCGAGAAAAGTAGACAGGTAACTCCGCTATTTCATAGTCGAAGCTCAATTGACGTTAAGTCCCTAAATCATGACAGTACTTCGGCGTACCGCGCCTTGAAAGGTCGATAGAACTACATGTAGGTGGACGTCAACCTAGTTCTATCGACCTTTCAAGGCGTGGGACGCCGAAGTACTGTCGTGATTTAGGGAATTAACGTTCGACGATAAAACAGGGGAGCCATATTTTTACTCTTCTCCATATCAGCATGATCTCCCATCGTTTGGTCAACTACAAGAAAAATGGAGTTTTGACTTTGATTTTTTTTCTCGCTTTCTCTGAAAAGTTGATATCCAGGCTCTTGGTCAACTACACGGCTACCTTTGGTCTATTGTACCGCTCAGCACTATTCAAGGCAGAAGAATCATTTCAAGTTTTGATATATGTCACTACAAATGATGATAAACAATGAGAAAAAATTTAGTGGATTGGCCTAACTGTGAGCTTTCTTTCTTAATATCTTATGAGACGATGATTCATTTCCGTTGTTGCAATTCTTCATTCTGTTTTTGCACTAATGTTGTGATAATAATGCATACATTTATAGACCTATGTACATGTAGGCAGCATCGATGAAGACAATTAAGAAAGATCTAAAATGACATATTCGATAGGCTGATCGATATGTCTCACCTTAATTTTAGATCGATATTCTGATGTAGATTTTGATACTGATACTCAATCACTGACATCATCTGAGCATGATTCGAATGATGAACATAACGGAACCCTAAGTTCTGAAAACAATAATGAAAATCTTGATGAACAGCAATGCTTTATCGCTTACTTATCCTGTCTGAAAGTATCATTTATTATTCCAAAAAGCGGCCATAAGCTGCTTAAAAATGACCTGTCATTTCATGTATGCGGAAAATTGGGTCAGCTTTAAGACTCAGATTTCATTGCCATTCTGACCATGATGTGATCTGAAGTTCTCAACTTTCTCCTAAACTTCTCCTGATTTTCCATAGGTTACTGTGGTGTAAATGCAATGAGGGGCCTGCTGAACTTCAGTTTCCACTGTTTGCTTGCTTACTACAAGGTTCCTCTGTCAGCCAACCACAGCGAACCTCGTCTCTTGCATGCGCGTTCAGCTTTTCATCAACACGGTAGGCGTGAATTGGCTACTATGACGTCATGAATCTTTGGCATGAATTTGCAGCAAACTAAAGAACATATAAGTGGGAAGTGACACTGAATACTTAATTTTCAGAGATAAAATTCGTTTCTGAATTTGACCGAAGTACACCTTTAATTAAGGTGAATGACGTCATGATGCACTGTTTGCCTTCCTTCATTTGTCAAAATACGACTGCCCCACAAAACATGAACAGCTAACAGTGCTCACATTTCTTTGTTAACATTTCTAATGTTCTATTATGTAGGCTAATCTTTTTTCAGTTCAATTCATTCATTATGCAGGTTGGTTACTAAGTTCCGAAAATTTATAGACCTCTGCCATTTCATGACAGCAGTGCAGATTATTATGCGTATTATGCGATTTTATAGCTCATAATTTATGTTGATGATCATCACAAACGAGAATTCCCGCATCTGCTCTTAGAAAAACACATGTACACCAATTGCTACATATGGTGTATGTTGTTGGTCTATCCCTAAGCACTTTATATTTTTTGTCTGTTCTTTAAGAATCATCACAATGAATGTATTCAAGAGGCTTCATAAACATTTGCCGCAAATGTTATGAATATAGTTTCAACACATTCTTTGACACGAATGGTTTCCGGCGACACACTTTGAATTTCAAATGGCGCCACAAAAGAAGTTGCTCGTTCAAAAGGATTTCAGCTCGTTCACAAATCAGTGGGACAATTCTTTTCGCAAACGAAGTTCAATGTTTATTTGATATATCAAGCAACCTTTGTTGCCAAGTGTGCTTTTTTATTAATTCGTGAATATCAGATTGCATTATTTTGCTAGACCCTAAAAGAACAAAATCTTAAGACTATCAGACGTTCCTAAGCATCGTGATTCACTATGAATGGCGGCTAAGCAAAATGGTGCTGTGATGTCTTTCGAAAAAGGACATCAAGATATTCTTGTGAGAAAATGAAGAAACTTGATAAAATATCCTGAATGACGGATTTCTACATTATCGACTTACACAGGCTGAACCATTGTGATGAAAATTTCATTCCATTTTATCATTTAACACAGAACACGAATAAAATAAAGAAATTTTCGACATTTTCGGTCGGCTGAGAGCAGGAAATATCCATTGTGTGCTTGTCAACAACAGTACATATCATAGTCTTTACATTTACATCGGAGGTAACACAGCAGTGACAAAATTATCATTAGTTAAAATTGTTATCTATGTGCACATGTGCGTCACTAAGAATAGATGCGGAATTCCCACATGTGATAATGGACAATATAAATTGTGAATTAAAAAACCAATTGTATAGTACTAATGCATTGGTTCATGAATTAACAAGCCAGCTAAAAAATAAGAGCTTGCAAATTTGCGGTACTTTCCAACCAACCTGTATATTGAGAAACCAATGCCCTTAAAAAATATGAAGTAAGGGTTTGAGAGCAAGGATGAAAAAGCAATTGACAGGAGGTCTAGCAATGGAAACCTCTCTAATAAATTTGCAAGCGAATCCAAAACTCAACGTGAATGCAATTTTATACAAAAATATATACGCCGCATGGTTTTCTTTAGACTGATCAATTGGAATAATCACAAAGTTGTTACGAAATTCGAATCAGTCCGTCGCCCATTCATCAGCAATTTGGAGACTGACGCTATTAGGTAAATGAAACAGCAAATAATGTCTGAATATGAAAGGTACAATCTTCTAGATCATCAGAATTTCGCCATGTTACTGCTCCCAATGTGAAAAGCGATGATGTTATTATATAATATTACACTGAATTATGTAAGGGGCGAGCGCAAAGAAGCATCGTTAGATAGTCATTTGTTAGTGACAAGCAAATCACTAACAATTAATAGTAATCCGTTTGTCCCTAAGCGCATGGTGTGCCCAAGTGTTGTTGGAGATTTGTTTCGATTAGTACATGAAAACTCCACCTCCGTGTGAAGGTTGGCATTTTGAAGAATTCCGCTTTTAGCATCAGTTGTTATGCGATAAACGAAAATTCTACAAACGCATCTCTGACGATATTACCGAATTCCGTCACCTCAAACAATTTTGGCCGATAATTGAAGTCAAGACAGTCGACATAGAGAATAATGATTATTCGTTTCTCTATTGACTGACTGTCTCCATAATAAACGAATGTGTTACTAATTATCAAGAAGCTTTCCAACAAGTGCGTAGAAGAAAATTGAAGCTTATCTGGAATGAATTCACTATTCAACTCAGCAGTAACAACCTATTGATGTTCACATAAACCAAATCAGAGACAGGCTGTCATAATTTAGCGGTCACTAACCATGACCGTAACCAATATTGACCGAGCATTCCTTCTCTGCACACCCCAATGGGCTAGTGATGTTACGATTCACTTGTTATCTGAACAGTTTTCCTGTGTCCAGATAATTAATTGAGAATATCCTAGATAATAAAGGCTTTTAGGAAATTGCATGTCAGCAATTAAACGTATTTGATGAAAATGTATTGACAAATATTGCTAAAACAGAAATGTAAAGAATGAATATTAATTGACAATTCCAGGACATTTCAAGACTTTACATCGGCTAATGTTCAGATGCAGTGAATGTGTGTTGCATCATCGACGTATTTGATGATTGGGGTGTTCCCTCACACAGGCCTCATGCTATCCGTAGCGATGGTTAAGAGGATGGAGCCGAGAACACCGCCATGGAGAACACCAATGATGCACTGATGTCAAGAATACTGTCGCCGATTCACACTTACTGAAATCGGTCACTGAGAAAGCTTCTAATCCATCTGACCGTGCAATTGGGATCTAAAATTTCAAACAGGCACGCAGAATGGTTAGTTAGGGAATTTTGTCGAATGACTAGGCAAAGTCCACTGTCAGTAGCCGGATTGCTCCTGAGTCACTGTCCAGAAATATCATGCGATGTTTGAGCAGAGCCAGAGCGGTAGAGCAGCCTCCACTTGATCCCGGTCGGCAAACAAACTGTGTGAGATCAAGCTTCCTGAGTATATGGGGAAGGATGCACTTTTCAATCACGCTGACCTTGGAAAGTGCACGAGGATTTGTGCATTTTTGGCATGGGAAAATATCGGCAAGCTTAGGAGATGATGGCACAGTCTCCGCTGATAAAATGCGGTTAAAAATGTTAGTGACTGCTTCAGGCAGAATGGCAGAATATTCCTTCAGGATCCAAGACATTGAACCGTCGGGTCCGCTTGAATTTATGACGGATGAGTTGAAAGGCCACCTAATGAGGGTAAAGAGTAATTAAGTTCACTGAATCGTCGCTTAAATTAGGGATGGGTGTACCTTACTGCTGGAAAGATGAAGCGAAGAAAAAGTTGAAATCTTCCAACGAATATTCTGAAGTTCTGAGATTCGTCAGCGTGTTCAAACCATCGATGGTTTTCATGGTTCACCATAGATGGCTTATATTGTTGAACGAAGCAAAATTCAAACCAAAATCTTGACCCTCGACGGATCACAGCAGAAATTCGAACGTGGTCAATGATTGTTGTGATGGATTCGATGCACGTAGCATCTTTAACGGGATTTTCCCAGAACGGATGGCATGCACACACGACGCAGCAGGAGATCTCATTGATGTAAACGGCGTGTATTTCAGACTCGCAAGTTGTTGTAGAGGGACAAGAGCAGTCATTGGCAGAGAATGAATATCTTTCATGGATGTAGCTAATCATGCCGCCGCCGCGTGCGTTTCTGTCTTTCCTAAACAATGTGTAGTTTGGAATAGTTACTGCAGTGTCAGGAGTAGCGTTACATATCTACGTCTCGGTAAAAACTGCGATGTCGGACTGCAAATCCCTTAGGCGAGCTGACTTCATCAATTTCGTTGAAAATGGATCGCACATCACTCAAAACGACGGATGGACCGGTGACTATGATAACAATTGAGATAACTTGGCCGACTTTGTTTAGTTTTGGGAACAGCGGACTTGAATGTGTTTAGAGGTCACGGACACCCTTTCTTGTTGACCTCTCGAAGCTTTCAAAGACGTGCGCATGCTCGCTTGTC
Source organism: Prostheceraeus crozeri (assembly GCA_907163375.1). NCBI lineage: Eukaryota > Metazoa > Platyhelminthes > Polycladida > Euryleptidae > Prostheceraeus > Prostheceraeus crozeri. Next base: position 242,506 of record CAJQUW010011559.1, read on the forward strand.
GCACACGAATTCATTCACAGGGCTTTGCGGCGTACGGTCCGCCGATGCAATTAAACGTTCCCACGAGGACCAGTTGGCTGCAAGGGAATCCCGTCTCTATGACGACAGTCAAGACAGTTGGTAGAAAGACTTAAGAGAGACGCGAGATATCGCCAGCGACCGCGAGATAGGGAAGCAAGTGCAGAGAGTTGCGTGAACAGGGGACACGCGGATACTCATCTCAGTGGCTGAAGCGCCGTCAGCATGGAGGAGAGCAGAGTAGGTAGATGCTGGCAATGCGTGGTTCGGTGACCCTGACCACGAGAGTTGAAGCTGGAGTTGAATTCTGATAATGAGGAATAAGGTTATCAGTCTGGTCAACGCTGCGCGATCTGAGAGCTGGCGATGAGGCAGACTCCAGAGAGGGGCAATCGTGAATCACTGGTGCTTTGGGAAATAAACGGAGAAACCAAAGTTTTCACTTGACAGAGCAGGTATGATTGGACGCGCACTGAAGGAGGTCAAAACGTGAATAAGCGAAGGGATCGGGATTCATGATGCTCAATTCCTTGAGAAATCAAATGTACTCAAAGGTCTTGAAGTAGTGAACGAGTAGCGGCGAGTAAAGTGAGGACTCTGTACATGTAAAAAAATAGAGCTCTGAGAATGAAATTTGAATTATTTTATTAATCGTAGATGTGTGGAGGTCGGATGACGATTTATCGGCATCTGATTTACTGATTCTCTACAATACATGCAGGGTATGCTGTACTGATGACGGCAAATAATCCAGGAATGTTTGCAGTTCCTGTAATGATTTAAGTCAGATTCATTCTCATCTATTGAATGTAAATAAATACGTAGAATGGATAAGTCGCAGGACCTCGGTGAAGAAGACAGAAGCACACAGTGCTATGCGGCAGTCGGACGACCGGTACATCATTGGTCCAGGGACATTGTGAAAGATATCCTATCTGCAGATGATTGCTTGTAAGTGATAGATCATCTCACGAAGCGAGTTCAAGAAATTGCAAGTGACTTTGTATTGGCATCCATTTGTAAACTACTTTTAATTGTACGAAGTAGTACACATTTCGCACATACATCTGACGAGACAGTTTCAACACTTTAACTGCAGGAAGAGGACAGTTATCGAACAAAATCTATTGTTATGCTTCTCTGTTCATGAATTTTAGAAATCAAACAAATAGAATCCCAAGGAATTTACCTGACTGCAGACGTAATAATTCGTGATTTCATCGCTCAAGTGAAATGAGAAGGATCCTTCTCATAAGAGAAGGATGAAACTACCCACATTCATCAGATTTCGGACGGTGATTAAGATGGCATCAACAATGAACATGTAACCAGCCTTGATACGAGTTTAATCGTGTCTTGGTTAGGTAAGAAAGAATTATCAATATTTCCGATCACCAAGGAGTGTTTTATTCTACGAACATCAGCATCAGCACGGATAATATAGTTCATCGCTTGATAATCTGGAATTTCATCTGAATTAGCAATTTCAACTGCAGTAATTATATGCATTGGATATAGGCCTATACACTTACTTGAGAAGTGGTTCATTCTGCCACACTTTTTACAAGTTTCTCTCCACGATGGGCATTGCCTCACCAAGTGATCATTGCCACAAAATTTTCAATTCTCTACATTCGAGAATTCCATTGACAGCATGGCATGAGAGTTAAGTAGGGATCGTAATGCTATGTAGTATTTATGCTTATTTTGTATCAATAATATATTGACACCAAGCCGCTTCTTTTCATGTACATCAACGCCAACGAGTGGACGGATCCCGAACCAGGAGTAAAGAAGATCGTCGCGAAGAGGATAGCGAAGAAGATGAGGAGAAGAACAAGGAAGAACGAGTGAATGACAAAATCCGTTAGTGAAATGACAACAAGACTGTGAGAGGGATGTCTCTCGGCATTGTCTTCGTGGAAGCCTCGACCTCTCCCTTTTTTCCTAAACGGGGTTTTTTGGTTGGGAGTCGCCCAGTAAGGCATTGGGTCCAGTAAATGCAATGATTGGGAGCATGTCCCTTCAAACAGAGATAACTAGTTGAGAGATTTGAAAGAGAATATGATGATAATAATAGGCTCTATATTTGTCAGATCGTGATATCTATAATGAATAGCTATGGTTATCGGGCTTGCTGGATCATGTAGTAGAGAAATTCATAATCCAATTATAAGTCGAAAAAAATTCTAACGCTATGACTATCATGTGCTATTTACTATAAGGTCAAATGTCCCATGAATCTGACTTTCATTGGTAACCATGAAGAAAGCCATACTTTGATTTGTGAGAAAGTGCATTAAATTCAAATTCGTTCGATCAATGAACAAATATCTTTAAGTGTGAAAAAGAAAGGTGTAACTCTCCTAAAAGTATTAAAAGTAAACGAAGTAAAAAGTTATTGTGTTTTGATAACACAGCATCTACATCAACTTTTTTCCGATTCCGCAGTTGATTGAATTCTTTGTAGTATCAACCACTGATAACGCCCTCTTCACCTTTCAATTTATCAAAATCACAATACTGATTTCCCTTCCTCAATTTCTGAATAAAGTCTACCACAGATTCATTAGAATTTTTGTTTGTTTCAAAGTATCGTGAGCGTTCAGCAATAATTAACCTCTTCTTAGGTGTGACAAAAGTTTTCAACAAACTTCTTACATCCGCGAATTTCATTTTCGAAATTTCGTTTGGAGCAACGATAGTTTTCTATTTCATGCATCACTGGACATCCAATGAAAGAAAGATATCACACCGAGATTCATCAGCAATATCTCAGTAACGACATGTTACATCAAATATATCCAACCATGCCAACGCTACCTCACAGTCACTGAGATCAAATTTGGGAAGATTTGGCGACACCAAGTTACTTTTCCGAGTCGGGCAAGAGAATGCAACCGCATGTTAGGTATCTAAGATTAATTCTGACAATTCCAACATCAGACTTCAACAGTGAAAACATTCAACATCTCTCAGCAGTAGCGCATGACATTGCTTGTGAGACAATGTCGATGACATAGATATGCAACAGCAACGTTATCCGAAGAGGGTCTGTGAATGATGACCAAAAAATTTTGTATTCAGTCAATTATAATCGTTTAACATCAAAACATTCCTGATTCCTTCTAACATCATACTAAATAATATGCAATAGTTGAGATCTCGGCACATGAACATCGAACGTTCAAAGTGAGGTCAAGATTTAATTCAACTATCTCAAGAAAGCTATTACTATAACAATAAAGCGCTTTGTTATTGCCAAATTGACTGGATAACAAAATTGAATGAAATTATAATATTGTTTATATTCTAAATCCTAGCAACACAATTCATTCTTAGATTCAGATTTAATTGTTTGAAGTTTGCAAGTGTTTAGTTTACGGTATTTTCAAAACCTTATAGCGAATGGATCACGTTGGAACTTAATATCGAAAGTAATTTTCAAACTTAAAACTTAAAGTTGCTATGACTCAATCATATCTGTCAAACAGATTCTACGACATAATGAATAATACTGATAACTAATATTTGATCTAAAATTTGAAACGACCAGTTGCAGTGTCGGACAAATTAAGTGTTTGATGCTTCTCCAATTAATCGCTTATTTGCATTTTTCTGAAGCAGGTTGAAAAGTCAGCTTAAAACGACTTATATATCGACCTTTTCATTGACTGAACTGATCACGTTCAGTGTTGATCTGTCCAGAAATGCGCAGTAGAGTGAATTCCGTGAAAAGTGGAAAACCACAGGTCAATGTCACGTTTTTTGTGAGGCAAGACCTATGAAGTCATCACGCTCAAAGTTTCAACAAATTTTTGGCTGAAAGAATAATCAAAAGTATTTCATTCTTCAATCACATTTTGGTTGTAGTCATAGATGTTACTTGGGAATTATTAAGTAGCATAATTTTAAAAATTCATTATACGATGAAACTAAATTTCAGATATAATGCGTGTAATGCTCACTCCGTTTCTGAAATGGTTGCACATTTCATCAAGATTGTCGTTATCATCACATTTAATCGTAGGCTCAATCGCTGCAAAGCTATCCACTTGATCAGCCGAGACACTCGGTTCAAAAACAGTATGGGTTGCCTAATTAAATGAAGCAACCTTAATTAGTGCTTGCAATTTTTTGTTTTCCATCGTGTCAGTTCAGAGGTCCTATTCCGCCCTGGGGTACCTCACTCACTCACTTGTTATCATTGATGAGCATCTCAATCTTATCATCTTGTCGATTTATCGGGCACACGTACGTGGCGCCACCTGGTGAGTATATACAGTGGGTAGAGTGTCGACTCAAAAAAAGTGCCTGTATACAGTGGAATTTTTATATCAAAAGATTCAGTTTTTTTGAGATTACGTTTCTATGGCCCAAAAATTATTTGAGCAGTTTTTAAAAAGCTAGAAATTTGCAACTTTGTGTACCTCCAACATGAAGCACGTTATAAGTTGGATATCAAAAGGAATGAATTGCTAATAAACATCTTAACAAGCGGAAATTAAGCTGATTATCAAGGGAATTTCATGAACCGCATCGAAGTCCTCATGAAAAGCTGAGATCTTCTTGTGCACTCTTGGCTGAAATTTCAAGTTTTTAATTCTTTTTTCACTTGCTGATTTTATGATTCACAAAATTTATGTTTCATTTGACGAGTGGACCCATTTACATCTTTTAAAATTGTCGGTAATTGAAATCATTGTCTTTGATTGTATTATTTGGCCCTACCAGTGGCAGGTTGCTTGTGATATGATCACGCTTAATAAAATTCTAGGTCGAGTATGAAAGGTAATAGCAACCCATTGAAATGCGAATTGAACACACAATTACAGTTGAGCAAACAAGGGACATGTGATTGACGCAACAATTACAGGCCGTCACATCACGGAGGATCTGCAAAATACAATTATTCCTTTCAATTCCGTGGTAATTTCTTCAAAACTTCAAAAATTTGCATATCTCACATTTGGTTTGTTCATTTAATGAAATCGAAGCTGCATGAACTTTAATAAATGCTGTGTTACTACTCTACAATTAGTCAATGAGTGCTGCAGCGTACGGCGTGATGAGAATGCTATTGTTGATTGTCAACAGGTGCTGGCAACAGGATTTCGGAGCAGTGGTTGCATCTGGCCCAACAGACATGTATTGGAGTCATCCTAGAAATTCCTCCAATTCTGGTTCCATTCTTTTTCGATGCATCAGCCGTTTATCCAGAGACTATCATTGATTAGTCCTTGCGAGTAAACCTGAGATATCGGCTGCTTATGACGTGGTAAACTGCTGCCAATGTTAAGTAAATAAACCGGCGCTATGGAAAAAGGAGCATAATAGTGAATCATATGTATGATGTGACGTTAGCTCTCTGTCATCATAGAAGCCGTCACGTAATCGAAAATTCACTTGTTGGTTCAATGAAGCGGTTTCAACTTTCACTTGAAAATTTGAAAAGCTATGCCGTTAACTGAATAGGAAGCAATCGATATCAACATGTTGAAATATTCGTATTCTTTAATCTTGGCTCAAAAAAAGCAGTTGATGTTTTGTTGTTGCCGCCCAATGAAAATGTTGCGCGACCCTGATCTAGATGGTCCGATAAATCGTAAACAATCAGTCAACGCCTACACTAATCAATAATGGAGAAAATCTGAATTTATGAGATCACATGGACGTCACAATGTTTATGAATGCGCAAAAATAGCAACGGTTCGTCTATTCTTCCTCCCCCTCCCACATTTTCCAACTTTTCCAAATTCATGAAATTTCATCAAACTTATTCACATTGGATTTAGAATAGACTTCATCTGTCACTGAGTGACAGTACAATACCACTGAGAAGTCTTACTTGAACCCTGAGATGAAGGATTGGTAGCTTGGGTACTCAGTTAGGATGCAAGGTACAGCTGTGATCATGAACTTCGTGGCATTGTTGTCTACAGACAAATGACGAGCAGTTGTCTTATTATGAGACCGTAAATATTCTGCAAGTCATATAAGAGAAATTTTACACACTCGCTTTTGCGAAGTGAGACTGCCTTTAGGAGCAAGAGAAGATCGTTAATGATGAAGCACTTCCGGGTGTCAGCAGCAGAAATGTGGGAGAGAATAGAAGTGCCATAATAACTTTTAGTTCTAAAAGGAGTTAAGACAAAACTACCGGAAATTAGGCGGAAAATACATATTTTAGTTGATTCACCTAATTTTTGTCTAACTGTAAATAATGTGTAGCCTACACTGTGTATATAGACAATGATGTATGAATTCGGAAGCAGTTGTTCTGAATTAATACTTTAGAAACTGTAATGATAGGCTGAACTGAATAACAAAATTTTGCATAAGATCCAACCGGGACGTTGCTTTTTTAAACTTTTAAAAGCAAAAACATGATGTTTATTTTTGATTTTTAAGTAGTTGCTCTATTTTTGCTTCTTATTCCAACATTTTATATCGCTTCTTTTTTATTCAACAGCATATTGAATAATTCGACAAACTTAAAAACTACTTTGTCATTTGAAAAAAGAGGCATGCTGTAATGTCGATGATGTGATATCCGCAAGTTAAGTATGTCTTTTTTTCTATCTCTGCTTACATCGTCCGACAGCAAACTCAATTTTTTGGAGGTATCAGCCTCTCCAGCAAGCACTGAAAGACTGCAATAGGATTATGGTTCACTTGCCTTAATCCATTCTCGTCGTGAACAAAAAGTCAATGCACCTAGCAACAAGTATACTGCTGCATACTCATTAACCAACTGCTGAGATCTCGATTATGCACATTTTAGAGGCGTGTTTTAAAAACACGGTTTAGAATTACGTTTTGCACCTCTTACTTGAAGGAAAGAAAAGTTTCGGAATCACGTTCATGCCACAGTATAATAACTCATTTTTAAATAACATTTCTAAACTGTCATTGAAAGCAAGCTTTTAAACAATGTAAAAGCGAGACAGTAAACCATGTTTCAAAACTAAGTCCAAAATGCAATTTTCAAAAGTTGATTTGGAATGTTCATTTATCCTTTTGACAGTCAATTAATATAGAATATCACATCTTATTTACTCATAGAATAATGCCAGGGATGCGGAGTCTTATCATTTTATAGGACTCCGACTCCGACTCCGGCTGGCAAGTATATAAAGCGCAGTTTTTGAAAAATAAACTGGCAACCTACATCATATATTATTATAGGCTTACTTGAACCTATCTTTAGTGATCATTGTTGTATCAATTATCAATCATTTTCGATGAAAGTTTATGAAATGTCGCTGTCAGTTGGATGCATACGATTCGACTCCTCGCATCTTCTTGATGTGTGCTTCACACAGTTTTTCTTCAGTCTCTACCAGGCAGGAAAATCTCCCATCCTTCTCCAAAAAAATATGAGTACACTTTCGATTTTAATACGCGCTTTAGAGGAACCATCACGCACGATTAACGTGATGGTAAGGGGTAATGTTCTCAAACAAGCTAGTATTTCATCTTTGTC
>CAJQUW010011560.1:0-69305 GCA_907163375.1 Prostheceraeus crozeri
AATAATTGACATATTCATATTCCTTGTGTAACATGCACTCGAATGAGCCCAAAAAACAAGATGCCATAATATGACACTTTCCCGAGATAGTTAAATGACGTACTCAGTTCTCAGAATTTACATGAAATCAGATGAAATATTTCAAGCATAATGACTCGAAAATGATATCTTAACAACACTTTCTCGAGGAAGTACAAAGACATTTTGCATTAGATCTACGAGCGTGAACAAAGTGTGATGTAAGCAGGTTCTTAGATCTGCAAGTTTCATCAGACGAGAACAGTTCGTCATGAACTGAAGTGTTGTTAGGGACAGTCTATTTCAGAGCAACATTCGAGTAATTTTACGATGAGTTTTGGTCGACCAACAGTCTGAGTAGAGCATGATATGGCGACAAGCAGGCATTCCGTCCTGTCAATTTTCCTTAAGTAAATTCGAATCTGCAGAAATTATTCTCTTGAGTATCAAAATCTATAAGTTGTGGTTGTCGTATGATTTGAGGGAATATCAGATCAAATATTTCACTGCCAATACTATTCATAAAAACCAAGTGAAATCAATCCTTTGTCAAACTGCCAACATAATTATAAGCTATATCGACTGTTGTCACGCTCTGCGATGAGCATGAGCGATAGTAGTGAACATTTTCAAGGAGAAAAAACTATCACACTGCAGTTTGCAAGACAGATACCATCATCATCTTCGTGAAATTCCCTTTTAAATGAAGTGTGTTTCAACTAAATTGGTTGAGAATTCTGCGATCTGCGTCAAATGATTGAAATGAAGTGTTTTGATGACTTCATCGCAAAGCTTGAAGGAGTGGCGAACAATTAAAGACAGATGAAGGAGACCGACATTAGTAGTAAGCCCGTGGCAAATTCAAGGCCAAAATGTGCAACGATGAGTCATCATGCTGACTCAGCCCACCCCCTCTGCAAGGAAGAAGGGAGAGGGTCAAGGATGTGTTGGGAGGAATGGGTCCGTGAGGAAGAAACCGTTCCCTACCGCCCCCCTCTGGAAGGAAGGAAGGAGTTTTCCAGCAAGGGTAGGAATCTAGGAAGGAAGGCGGCAAGGGTAGGAATGTGGGAAGGATAGAGTGAGAAAAGGTGGGTTTTGGTTTTGGGATGAGAAAGGTCAGAATTCGGTATGAAGGAGGTCTCGGATGGGAAATTGGAGTTCAGATTCGGAGTCTACGTGAAATGTTGGGTTAGGAAGGAAGGAAGGAGGAGTTTTCCTGTGAGGCAAGGGTAGGAATCTCTGAAAACGGCAGAGTTATAAAAAGGCAGGTTTTGGTCATTTTGGGATGAGAAAGTCCGTTTTTCGGCATGAAGGAGTGCTCGGATTGGGAAACGGAGTGAAGATTCGGAGTCTACGTGAAATTTTGGGTCTAGGAACTTGTTTCCAGCTCAATCGGAGAGAAAAAGTTCTATCCCCCCTCTGGACGAGACTTCCAACTTTGGTTCCAGAGATCGTAGAAAGTCGTGTAATAGTTCATTTGAAAGCTAAGAGTGAGAAACATGCAGTGGAAAGCTCAGTTTGGCCCCATCTTGCTGGGTTTAGAGAGGAAAATGGCAGGAATTTCTGAAAACCGTCAGATTTGGAAAAAGGCAGGTTTTGGTCCTTTTGGGATGAGAAAGTCCATTTTTCGGCATGAAGGAGTGCTCGGATTGGGAAACGGAGTGAAGATTCGGAGTCTACGTGAAATTTTGGGTCTAGGAACTTGTTTCCAGCTCAATTGGAGAGAAAAATTTTGAGGACGTCCCCCCTCTGGACGAGACTTCCAACTTTGGTTCCAGATATCGTAGAAAGTCGTGTGATAGCTCATTTGAAAACCAAGAGTGAGAAACATGCAGTGGAAAGCTCAGTTTGGCCCTATTTTCCTGGGTTTAGAGAGGAAAATGGCAGGAAAACACCAGAGTTAGAAAAGGCAGGTTTTGGATGTTTTTTGATGAGAAAGTCCATTTTTCAACATGAAGGAGTGCTCGGATGGGAAAACGGAGGGCAAATTCGGACATTTTGGCCAATTTTGGGTCTAGGAAATTGTTTCCAGCTCAATCGGAGAGAAAAAGTTGTGACCCCCCCCTCGGCAGAGATCTTCCAACTTTGGTTCTAGAGATCTAGAAAGTCGTGCAATAGCTCATTTGAAAGCTATGAGTGAGACAAATTCAGTGGAAGACACGGCTTGTTCATGTCTGCTTTCGTCTAGATGTGAGACGCCATTGAAAATTTTGGAAATTGGCGAAAAAAACGAGAGTTAGAATTTTTACGAAAATGGCTCTAGCGGGTGAACGAAGCCTCAGAAGGGAAAACAGAGACCAACTTTGGAATCAGCGTGACATTTTACACCTGAATGTCATTCATGCTATGTCTCCGAAGTGATAGGAAGAAAGATGACAGATGCAGTAGAGTTTACGAATGAATTTTGGTCACTACGTTTTCATCGACAAAGTCTTCGTGGATTGATTAGGGACTACATCATCTCATTTCATCATGAAAAGGCAGACTTAGAATTTGCTATCGCTATAGGTAGGTTACTTCGTTTTCCAACTGCTCAGGGACAGTTTGATGAATAAAGATGTGAAAGGTCGGTTAGTTGCAGAGATTGAATTTGAGAAAGTGACTGATGAACATGCAGGTGAACGTGTAGTGTTTCATTTTGCATCCTATTCTGCAGAGACGATACATGATCCAAAAGATTTCTATCAGCGACACATGGCGAAAATTGCATCTCGACTAGATTCATTTCAAGAGCATGGATCCAACTTACTCTTATGTCGCATAAAACACATTCATATTCAACTCAATGTGCTAAACTAGATTTGACTACAAGATTTGGGAAAAGCAATCATGAGTCAGTCGTCCGCGTGCCTCCTTTTCCCTGCCGCAACGAAGTCAGGGGAGAAACGGAGGTCTCTGATTGGCTCACATAGTGTCAAATGTGGATTCGCGGGAGACTATAAAAGCAGATGTCTCCCCATTTTCTCTTCATTTCATTCTCTTGACTTGGAAAGCGTGTGTGACTTGCTCAAGCCATTCTCCCCTCTCAACTTTGTCTTATCATTTCTGTTTGCAAATTTACAAGTGAGTGTCATGACTGTGTGGCCTAAACCTTACCAACATTTTAGAAGAGAGACGCAGGAGAGTGTGTGGCCGATGATTGTACAAGCTTATTTTGTTGAACCATCACCACCGTCACCTCCACCACCTAGACGCTTTACCTTTAATGAAACTTAATTTGGGTCCTAAGCCCAAGATATTTAATTTACTGGAAGATGACGAAGACTTAGACTTTGGTGATAAGCTTTAAATCATGTGAACGCCCCAAAAGGTCCTCTTAAGGGCCACCTCATATGTCACTGCTAAGCCAAGGATTTTCTTTTCTCTGATGATCATGAATGTACTTAGTGGTATTCTTTCGCTACAGACTGCCATGGCCATGAATCCTACTCCAACTGCTGCATCACTCAATCCTCAACATCTCGAGTTGTGGAATCCGAAAATTGAAAAGGTAATTCACGGATATCCTACCTACAAACAACAAGTGCGCTACAACGGTGCTCGACTCTATCTTCAAACGCCGGCGGTATACTTACCAAAAGTGGATACGCAAGTAAATCGTTGCGGTCAAAACCTGAGTATCCCTATTGATAACTGGTTGCGTCAGCAGCTTGACATTTTAGAAGACGTTGTTAGGCAAAAGGCTCTTATTCCTACTGAACTATTACAGTTGTGGCCAGAAAAGAAAACTTCTTATTATAAACGAAAGTATCGCGGCACTCGCTGCTTTCAGTGAGTGCCGCTATTTTCATATTTTGCAAAGCAAGTATTGTAAAGTCACCTCAGGAGTGACAGTTGAACAGTCAGTTGAAACAGAATTGTCATTGCTAGGTGCAGGCTTTCATTCATTTCATATTGAAGTGCCTGCTGTTTATGTGGGACCTCATCAATCTGACGGTAATTTGATTTCTCTCAATTTGAGCATTGCTCAAATTCATCATCAACCTGAGTTAACAGGACTTGATCACATTGAGAAAGTCATTGATTCTTGTGTCAAAGACTGTCAAGAGCCTGTCACAAAACCTAAACGTCGTCGCGCATCAAAGAAAGTTGGTGCTACCACCAAAGAGAAATCTTGAGTATTGTAATCAGTTAGTATGTAGTGAATGTGGAAAACGCGGTCTTGCGCGTTATGTTCAAATAAAACATTGTAATCATGTTATATGTATCTTTTGTCATGTAAAGAACAGACATCTTTGTAAAGTTCCTGCTCAATGTATTATATTTTAATTAAGTCTTTTTGATATTGTAGGTTGTCATCTTCATAGACAGTGAGGGAACACCCATGCAAGAGTTGAGTGCTATTGCAATGAGAGAAAGCGATCAAATTGTTGTTAGTGTATATCATAGATTTGCCTACTGTCCTCCACACAAAGACGAATGGTCACGGCGTCATGTGCATGGACTTGATCCTTCTATTTTGATTCAGATTGGATTTGTAAATGAAACTTATTTGATAAGTTATTTCAAACGGTGGCTGTCAGGTTTTCATATTGTTAAAATATTAGGAAATGATTCTGAACGAGAAGCAACAACACTTCAGTTGCACATTGATAATTTATATTTATGTTGGGTAGATCGTGTATGACAAGACTATCACATGCATTGTGATCAAAAGAAGTTATGAGATGAAATTATTTTTGATATGGGTGTATGTTTCGATGAGAGACATCACCTTTACAGACCACCATCCCATTGTAATACTAGAAATAAAGCCACCTACATTGCAAAACTCTCTTCACGCTACATTGTAGTCTCTATGACGTTTTTGAACTGTATCTATATTATTGTCAACAGCATGGCTATATGTAAAACACGTTTTTACTCGTTGTGAATGAGTGATGATCTTTTCATGAAGTGTATTCTGTACTTGTGAATTGTGACTGATGTTGAATAAACTTACAGTGGAACATGATTGTTATTTCTGCTTATTCATAGTGGAAGTCATTGAAGCAATATGAAATCTATAGTCACAACGTTTATGATGGCGCATCGTACACTAAGTAACCGCATGTGAACTTTGACACTTGATCAACAAGGATTCGATGGACTTTTACAAGATTGGAAACTTACATTTAAAATGAAGATGAATGACATAAAAGTAGTGGTAACTGAAAGCCTTCCTCTCTTCAAAAGATTGATAGAGAGTTTACAACCTCAAGATGTGAAGAGTAGACTCGTTGCTTATATAGAGTTGAAAGATTTGCAAAAACCACTTCGTTTTGGATCTTATTTCACAGAATGGATTACTCTTGGTGATCAATTTTATGTATGTCATATGGAGAAAATTATGGAGAGAATAGAAGAGACGTTGGAAGGAAATGCTTACGTTGTTAAACATATCATGATTCAACTGAGTGTGTTTACATCCACGACTTTGTTTGATGGTCGACATGTTGTGTAGATGCAATAAAGATTTCCTTTCACTGAGAATTTTGTAATGGTGTATAGAGCAACATGAGTCATTGCGCTTTGTGCATTACTATCGGGGTCTTTGTTAGATAAATGAATGCGTCTTTGTTCGAGAAAAGGGCGTGTCACAACATGAGTCATTGCGCTTTCTGCATTACTATCGGGCTCTTTGTTAGATAAATGAATGCGTCATTGTTCGCTAGAAGGGGTGTGTCACTAAAGTCTTTGTGAGGACTAGAACGACTTTGTATATAAATACGAAAGGTTTCCACCCACGCAGTCAAAAGTTCACGTGTGATAACTCTTTGTCACGTAACAAAGACAGGGAAAACAAGAAAAGGGAAACGCATGTGATTGGAGCTAGGTCTGGTTATAAAACGGACGACTGAGCTCATGGCAATCACTTCCGTCCTTGCGCTAACCATGCAGTTGCTCGAAGCCATCAACTCCTCTGCTCTCGCACTGGGTACACTGAACTCCCTTACTTTAGCATCGGGTAAAAATGCTTTCAATCAAAAGATAACTCATCATGGAGAAGTCGTGACCATAAAAACTCCAAGTCATAGGATAGATTATCTAAAGGTTATGTCAACAAAATATGGACTCGCTGTGTGTGTACCGTTAGACTATTGGAAACGGTTACAATTCGATACTCTTGAAACATTCCTGAAAGAAAATCTCACCATTCCCAAAGAAATTGTTCGACACAATGGGAAGCGACCACAAGTTCCCATCATGGAAAGACGATACATGCATGTTCATATGGATAGACACTGTCTCATCATCCATGAAAAGGAGGGCGGCGAATTCGACTTACTCAATTGCAAACCACTCCCCATTTTGGGAAAAGGATTCTACTCCTTCGAAATTAAAATTCAAACCATCTACATGGGTCCGCGCAGGGACGGAAGGTTGTTTACGTTGAATCCCTATCTTGTCTCCATCACCTTTAAAAATGATGTCCATGTTGATGATGATCAACTACAGTAACACTCTCCACACACTGAGAACGCACCATCGGTCTTTATGAGACCACGGCCTTAACGGCCACCGTATCAAGAAAGAAAATGTACACTCACCATGCCACACATGAACATGACTCTCTCCTTCTTTCTTAGGCATTACATCATTCACTCAGGTCTGAATCATGATCATGTGGAAATTATCAGCATGCCTCTATGTATCATGGAAACGTGAGTGTGTTACATTTCATGATATGAAACGTCAACTTCAGATAACTCTAGAACGCATTCAACTACGAAGGTTACATCGCGCAATCCTATCCAACTCTTGCCGTGTCATTAACATAGGAGAAGGCATTGTATTTATTCGCATTCAAGAGATGATTCTACATAATGATCACTAATACATCGTGATTCCAAAACCCTCATGGAACAAGTATGAAAGGGAAGTTCACTCAACCCTCATGTCATTTGTGAGTCATGCTCCCCATCCGCATCATCAACGCCATGCGCGAAATGAATCTCAGAAGAGACATCGATTTAGAACAGTTGCATACCCATCTTTCCGATTCAGTATATCATCGCGGTCGTCCACAAATATTGGTCATTCGCATGAGCAATGGTCGTCAAGAAAATGCGAACACTCATGCCTCATCTACGCCTCAGTCCCCTGACATTGAAGAATATAGTAGTGTCTGTTCAATCGAAGATGTTCGTGAATCTAGCAAACATTAAAACCAGTAATCACTGTATATTTTATGAAACTGAACTCTTTCCTGCTGTTCTGATTCGGAAGTGGCATCCTGTACATATTGCAGTGTTTCACAACGGACATTGCATCATGACTGGTTTACGTGATATCAGTAAAGTAGCTGACATTGCTAAATCTCCAATGCGCTATCTGTATGAGTCACAGTTAATAGAACCGTGTTAATCACATGATGCGTTTTGAATGAGTCATCGCAATGAACTATCGCCCAAACACGTGTCGGTGAAAAGGTTGAACAATACTGATTAGATTCTTATCTAACTGACTGGTGCTTTACCACTTCATGAGTCAGAGCTATTTATAGACATGAGTCAGCAAAGTGGTTGATGTTTCCTAAGCCGAAGAAATTGTCATGATGCTACATTCGTTGCTGAGGATGATAACTTACAAACTCTAAGATGGTTTTGACTTTATTTTATACTTTACCTATCTTGCAAACAGTGAAATGCTTGTCACTTTATTTTATACTTTACCTATCTTGCAAACTCTGAAATGATTCTAACATTAATTCAAACTTTACAATCATCAACTTTATTTCTAACTTTACAAACGTCAACTTTGTTTCTAACTTTACAGACAATGAAGTGATTCTGACTTCATTTATATTTCACCTATCTTGCAAAAAGTGACATGGTTATAACTTTATTTCTAACTGTACAATCATCAACTTTATTTCTAATTTTACAAACGTCAACTTTATTTCTAACTTTACAAACAGTGAAATGATTCTGACTTCATTTATATTTCACCTATCTTACAAACAGTGACATGCTTATGACATTATTACCAAGTCAGTCCCACCTATTTGAACCGCAACTTTATGTAAAAAGAAAAACGAGACAGTCTGTACATGATATGTTATTGAATGAAAGACATTTCATCACAGTCACACATAGTTAATACTATACACGGAGAAAACAAAGTCACTCATGTGCAGGGAGAAAACAAAGTCACTGATGTGTCGGAAACTGTACAGGGACAAAACAAAGTCAGCAAAAGCACTGGATACCCCATCGATGATATGCTGTGATCAGGAGTTGGACGCATGTTACAAGGCACTCACTCACAGCATCCCATAGAAAACGACATGGAGTGAAAAGGCAAAACATCAACCACAACAGAGAGGAAGCATTCATCATCAGACATCGCCGGTCGGAGGAGGAGAAAGTTTCTGTCTCTTGGGTGGAGGTAGATGAGTGTCTGGATGGCCGTACGGTAATGAGTGGTTAGGACTCATCCAGCATCGCTTGTCTTCCCAAGCTGAGAGACCTCGTTTCCTATACGTCGTTGTTCTGACTTGATGCGACTGTAATTTTAAAATGGTCATTTCTACTCTTTTAATTTTAAGTGAATCTAAGGCATCTTGATAGTCCCTATGTGTCATTTTTCTAACGATTGACTTCGAGATGCCTTTCGCCCGTTTAATAGAAAGGTCTGAGGATTTTAGCTTCATGGAGTACATCTTGGGACGAAGCAAGATCATCTCCTCTATCTGTTTGCCGGCACACTCATCCTTGAAGCAGCCAAGCTTCGCTTTATTTGTGGTAGAGTAAAGCGGATGGTCAGTGGGATAGTTGGAACCATAGAAATGGTTGGAATTATCAAACTTGGGTGCTAAATATTTTAAAATGACTTCCTGCTTGACTTGGCTAGTGGTTGTCAAAGCTAGGAAGAAGCTGTCTGTATCGCCTCCTACTAATTCCACATGTTGGATCAATGGACAAGTTTTAAAGGTGTGGTAAAACAACTTGTACATTTCTAAGTTGGAATGATCCAAGACAGCTTGACCGACATAAATGGGCTTGCAAAGTTCTACTTTGGATTTTAACATTTTAAAACCAGTGATGTCTTCGGAAATGACATCATGGCGACAAAACAACGGTGAGCAACATAACTTGATACTCGTTTCCGGATCATTAACGATACGATAGTCGATGCGCTTTCTTACATCCTCCATGGTTTTACCAAAGAGGGCATTATTGTTAAATTTAAAGAAGTCCTTTTCGAAAGGATTCTGGGATTCAACCCGTTTCTTACTATTAAATTCTATATACGGTTTTAGAAAGGGCTTCTGCCTAAACTGGATAGCGCGATGGACTCTGTCAAGTTTCATCCCAGTAATGGATAAAAGACCGTTCCAGGACACCATAAAATCAAAAAAATTAGTACTTTTAAAAGCGACATAAATTTATGAATTTAGTCCCTTTTTCAGGTTTTTAAGACCTAAATTCATGAATTTAGTCCATTTAAAAAGTACCATTTTTTCAAAAAATGGCATTTTTAAAAACGACATAAATTCATGAATTTGAACCCTTTTTCAGGTTATGAAGACCTAAATTCATAAATCGGCTAAAGCCAGAGGAGCTTCGCTCCGATTTGGGCGTTTTTAAAAATACCCAATTTTTCAAATTTTTCAAAATCTCAAATTTGAGAATTACAATTTTCATTGCTCAAATCATGACCGTTCTAGGACACCGAAAATCATAAAAGTTAAGAATCTCAAATTTGTGATTATGATCATTTTCTTGCTCAAATCATGACCGCTCCTGGCGTTCTTACAATTTGCACTCAGATAAACACTCAATTGTAGAGAACATCTGCTTCCCGCATTTAAGAATAAAATGCATTTCAGTGTAAGGAGCTGTGTCCTCCAACTCAAACATTTGAAAGGAAACAATGTATGAAAGAACAAACAGCTGCTACTACTCTGTGAAACAATGACATTTTAATTGTACGTTAGGCGAGTTGTTTTAAATTCTTGTTAGTGCGTCAGCACACCCGTATGACGTTAAGATATCTGCCAGCTGTACTGTTTTCATTTATCTCTCTCGTCTGTCATTGTATCGTGTGCTGCGCTGTGATCAGTCATGTCAACACAAGAAGTTATCGAAGAGCAGTCAAACATTATTGCTACGTTTCCGGAGTTATTTACAGAAATTTCAAAACGATATATTTCCAATGATAAGAAGGAAGAATATAACACTTTCATCATTGAACAAATGGAGAAATTTCCGATTATTTTTGACCCTACATTTATTGATAAGGAAAGAAAACGGAGAAGAAAAGCAAAACGCTTACTCGTGAAAGAAAAGAAAGAAAGAGAAAGGGACGGAAAGATTGACGACCTTCATCATCAATTATCGACGTCTTTATCTACCCGATATGAATTTGTGGATTCCTTAGAAGACTTTGTTGAGCCTTCAGGAGATACTGCTGAAGCCATTGCAAATTTAAATACTCTTTATGTGATGGAGAAGAAAAATAACGTTATTAACATAATGATGAAAATCTACCTGGGAAAACACGCGAATTATTTACTGGAACTGTGTGAAAAGGATAAGGCATACTTTCAACATTTATTGCAAACTAATAACATTTCTTATTCAAGGACTGAAATTGCATTTGCAATTAAATTAGGTAAGATGGCATCTATTTTTCCAAAGATTTGTAGACTAAATGTACCCTTACGTTTTTTGAAATCGAATTTATCATTGTTAGAAGATTGTCTTCGGAAATATGAAAGCTTTTGGAAAGAAGCTTAAAAGAACTTAAAAGTAGTAGTAGCTGATTTTATTTTATTTTACTGGAGAACAAAAATTCCTTGTCCACGGTGTGGACATCAATATTTGTAGACTTGTGTGGTTGCATTTTTGTAAATATACATATTGAAATATCCATGTGTTGTTTTTAATTTCTCATTTACGGGAATATAATAGAAACATTGTATCTTTTATAAAAATGAGAAACATTAGAGACATTCTAAAAATATACAGCAAACAAAACCACATTAAATTTCGATTTAAATGAGATTGCTAAGCAATTGGGAGTAAAGAATTTTCACATATTGATGAGTAATGAATTACTATTGTTAAAAGATGAGCGAAACACCAACTCTATGTAGTTAAACACTAACACAATGCAACAATGTAACGTTTAAATTTAGATTAAATTAAATAATTTCAAAATCGAATAAGTAGTAAAGAAAGACATCATTAGAGACCAGTTTTAAATCAATACCCCCCCCAAGTAGTAAGGAAAGTCATCATTATAAAAATGTTTTAAATCAATACCCCCTTCTGACTAAGTAGTAAGGAAAGACATCATTAGAGAACAGTTTTAAATCAATACCCCCCCTGTCTTCTAGGGGTCCCTTAAGAAATTTTTTTATTATAAAATGAGCAACATAAATGAGTTTTTGAAATTATATGGAACACAGACAACAACGAATTTCGATTTAAATAAGATTGCTAATCGATTAGGAATAAAGAATTTTCACATATTGATGAGGGATGAATTACAATTCCTAAAAAATAGGCCAACAGGAACCTTCAGTTCCCGGAATAAAGTTCCATCAATAACTGTAAATTTCATAACGAATCTTCACATTTCAGACCAAAACGGCGTACATTGGTCAGCAGGCGTTAAAAATCATCAGCAGAACTATTATTTTGATCGCCCGCAGGCTGAGAACTATTGGTTCGATTCATACGGTTTGCCCCCTACAAATGAAGTAAAAGAATTACTTGGAACGGGAACATACAATACGTTTCAAATTCAAACACCAGGCACTACCTATTGTGGACAATTATGTTTATACGTTTTGTACAAATTACAAAAAGGAGTACCATTTCTAGATATTATGTTAGAGTTAAACAATCTATAACTCAAGCGAAGCTAGCTAAAGCGCCACCTAAAGGTTAAAGCTCTGTTTTCTGTAATTCATTTTGATAAAAACTGCCTCTGATATCCTCATTATCTAAATCTTTAATTTCATAAGTAATCGGATAACTTTGATTTATTTTGCAAACTTCAAATATTTCTTTAGTCCAATAGCCAACAAAGCCTTTTTCAAATTTGTTCTTATATTTAAATATTCTAACTCTATCTCCAATTTTAAATTTCGGCTTAAGTTTCTGCAAATTCGGATTACTCTCATTCGAATAATTATTCTCGAATATTTTCTTTCGTATTAAATCAGGGTCGTCAGAAGCATTCTTTGGGGTTTCTTCAATACCTGAATGAACTTTATTATTGTACTGCTCTACAATTCCTGGTAATATTTTTAACCATTTCTGATTTCCTTGCTGAGTAAATTTCTTGAAAATTTTATTTTTTAACGTCCGATTGAATCTTTCTATCACTACGGCCTTCCCAGCGTTTTCAGTTGAATAAACAATTTCAAATAGTGGCTGAACGTTTCTGTTATAAAATTCCGACCCTTTATCAACAAACAATTTTTTTGGCTTTCTATTACTTTCTTTAAAGATTTCTTCAAACGCATATTTAACTGATAGACCACTTTTATTTTTTAAAGGCTTTACCCAAGCGTATCGTGTATATAAATCTATAACGGTCAATGCGTATTTGTAGTCCCTTTCATTCGGCATATGAATAAGATCAGCACTCCAAATATCATCTTTATTAAATACTTTTACTTTTAATAAATATTTAGGCCTTCTGTATTCTTTATGAATTTCAGACGCGTAGGTTCGAGCGTTGCTCTCAGAGTTATTAGTTCGAGCGTTGCTCTCAGAGTTATTAGTTCGAGCGTTGCTCTCAGACAGCTTAGCTGTCGTTTCATTTAAACCCTGACCGAATAATATTTTAGCTTGTAAAGCTTTCTTAACAAACATTCTTTCAATTTTTTCTCTAAATGTAGGATTCTGAATACTATCTAATTCTTGAATCATCTTCTTATCAGCTGCATGTCGAGAACTTAGATCATGATTTCGATAAGCTAAATCATGCCTGTAAGCTGCGGCATCTACTCTATTTATCGGTTCTTCACCTGGTTTCGGATTATTATTCTCATCTAGTCTTATATCTAATCGAGTTCCTGGACCGGTATATGAATGACCAGGAAGATGTTTTTCTTTCGAATATTTACTCCAAATAAATCCAGGAAAGTTTTCTAATGTTTTTTGTATGTCACCACCGTAGGTAGTAGCCAAACTTTGTTTGTCGTCGTTACCTTCATAAATTTTACAATTTGAGTTTTTATTTTTGTTTAATAGATAATTCAATAAATCTAAATTAGAAATTTTTAATTTAATTAAATTTTCGGAATTTTTAGTATTCATTTTAAAAGATAAAAAAATTAAGAAGATAAAAAAAAATGTTTTACCGAAAAGAACCAAAGGTCCTGAGGTTATTACCGAATCATACTAGGACTTAGATATATTCCAGAACCATCTTTAGTTTCTTTAATTTCAATTAAATCATCAACATTGTGGAGAATATTTTTAAGAACTCGTTTTCCTTCATCAACTAATTTTAATTTACTAATAAAATTATCTACTATTCCTTCTCCCCTAGCAACTTTCTCTAACTCTCTGTTATGACGTTTTTGTTCTTCTAATGCTGCCTTCTCTGATTTATTTTTATTTACTGCTTGGACAATACCAGCTGTCCCACCTGCAACACTTCCTGCAGCTGCTATGCCACCTATTATTAGTGGAATTAATGGGAGAATCCCGCCATTCTTTTCTTCTTGTAATTGAATATTCTCTATCATTGGTTTATTTATATAATACTTTTTTTTGTTAATCGTAATAGTTTTAGGGGTATTTTTGTCAACAATATTACGTAATTTTAATTCAACAGTTTTATTATTAATATTACTTTTCGCTTGCGACATTTTTAATAAAAAAATTTAAGTCAAGAATTTAAAGTTATCAAAAAATTTAAATCTATTCTAGTTATGAAAAATTTTTAGTTAAGAATTTTTAAGTTAACAAAAATTTTAATCTATTCTAGTTATGAAAAAAATTTTAATTAACCTATCCTAACCATCTTTCCATTAAGAATTTCAATAGAATATTTTGCATCTTCTAGCAATAAACCATAAGCCATCAATGAAGTTGTGGAATCTTTCTTTTCAATATTAATTGTTACATCACAACCATTTTTAATTATATCTTCAGATTGTGCACTTAAATCGAAACAGAAAATTGGATATAAATGTCTCCAATCTCCAGGAGTTAATTGTGGTTCAACTCCAAATTCTATACAAAGATTTCTATAAGAATCATATCCTTCCATAAATTGATTATTGGTATCATCGAATCTTAATGGATCAATTGGATATCGAGTTTGATTTAATGAAACTTGTAAACTTCGAATTGTATTAATATGAAAAATATTATTGTTCTTATCAAAACTTGGAGAATTATTTCTTTGAAAAGTTAGTAATAAATATCTTGGAGTATTCGCAGTTCTAGTAAAATGCCAGTTAAATCTTTGCTCGGAAAAAGTTACTGAACTAGCAGTTCTCTTTAGAAAATTAACTGGAATTGGTTTGTTAGTATTTAATCTTTTTGCAATAGCTGTTTCAACCTCTAAACTAGGAGTAATATGCGTAATCCACCATTCAAGTCTATCAATTTTTAAATATGCTTTTTTTCCAGTTTTGCAAAAAAAGATTAATTCATTATTTGCCGTACGATGAATTATTAATTTAAATTTTAATTGATATGATATTTTATCATAATCTAAATATCCGAATAATGGAGACAATGACCAATTTACTGTCTGTTTACTTTTCTTGTTAAATTCACGTCTTTCTTTATATGCATAATTATTTGTTTTATTTAACTGTTTTGCAATATTTTCTACATCTTTCGCAATTCCTGCGGCATCTGTTCCAGCGTGAGTTAAATCATCAACAATTATACCATCATTAGTATCAGGAAACCAACCTTCGATTTCATACTTTTTATTATTTTCACCAATTGTTACAAATCTAAGCATTGTATCAATTACACCTGGGGAATCACTTATTGTTTCTATATTTTGAGTTGCAACATCTAAACGCATTTGTGTAAATAAACTTGGGAAAAAATTATTCTCTAGTGTAATATTATCGGTATCTGGTAATGGTGTTGTAAAATTAGCATCACTATATAAAGAATATTCACAGTGTAAAAATGAATCAGGTAAATATAAATAGCTCTGCTGATTATCAACTTCAAAAATTAAATCTCCTCCAGTATTTACTCTACTGGAAGATCCGGGATTCATAGCAATTCTTATATAGTCATTCTTTTTTTGATTATAACTGACGAACGGAGGATCGTCTAATCTAAATTTATTTTCGATAAGCGAAGACATTTTTGTAAAAAATAATTTGACTTTTTGTTTTTCTCACAGATAGAAAAAAATTTTACTAAAAAAATTACTAAAAAATTTTACTAAAATATAATTTTTAGAATTTTGCAGACCAGCTCCGCTACAGCTTTGCTGGTTAGACCGAAGGTTGCTGCTGACGCCATTACCTCTTATTTCTTCAATTGTTTTTTCATTATTTTTATTTTCATTATGTTTACTATTAGACGGAGCTCCGCTCCTCAAGGTTTCACCCTCCACAGCTATGTTAGCAATTTTGTTTTTTGTTTCCTCAGAAAGTTTTTTTAAATTTTTTAGTTCTTCAGAATCATTCCTAAGTTTACGAATAGCTTCTAGTTGTTTTAATTCGTTTTGTGATTTAACAGCATTTGATATTGCACTAGCTGTACTACCTATAGCAGCTGCTCCTTTTGCAGCAGATGTAATCAAATCTTTATTATTTTTAATTAAGTTAACGATACTCCCAATACCAGAAAAGATGCCATCCCCTTCTTTTTGGACGGCACCTGCGGTGCCTAGGAACTTTTGTGTTCCGACAGTTTCTACACTATCATAATGGTACACAGGTTTCTGAGATGGTTCATGAGCAATTTTATTATTTGATGCAAAATGTTTAAGATTGTGTTTATAAATTATAGGCATTTTTTAGGATTAAATTTGACTTTTGGGAAAAAATATTTACGTTAATATTTACGTTAATATTTACGCTAAGATTTACGTTTGTGAATGGACAACAACTTCGAGATAACTTTATTAATTGCCTGTTGCACTTTATCTATTGCGTCAAGCAGCGTGTGATGTACTTTAATTTCTTTTCTATTAACTTGCATTTTCTGCTGATTAATCTTCAACGCCGTTTTAAGAGCATTTAACTTAATTTTAAGAACATCTAATTGTCTTTTAACAGAATCTAACTGTTCTTTATTTTCTTTAGAGTTTTCTTGTAAATTTTTCTTTAATTCATTTTCTAAATTGATTTTAAGATTTTTCATTTTATCAACTTTTTCATTAAGTGAGTTTACTTCATTTTTTATTCTATTCATCTTTTTCATTTGTTGAGTAATTTTAGAACTTAATTCATCAACACTTTTTTGGAATGTAGTTTGTAACTGCTTTAAATTTTTTTTAATTCTTTCAGGAAGTTTTTCTATTTCATCTTCTAATTGTTCTTTTAACATTTTTATCTGATGTTTATTTTTAATGACTGCAGATTTTAACTTTATAGAAAGTAATATTAAAATTTTTGATTGTTCTGAAATCTTTTTAAAAAGTTTTGCTATATCTGCTTCTAGCTCTCTATCCTTTTTATCAAGTTTTAATAATTTTTCGTTTAATGATTTGTCATTAAGTTTTAGCAACTTAAATTCATTCATCAGTGGAACCAAAACATCGTTTATATATTTTTCCTTTAAATCATTGATTTGTGTATAAACATATTGTTTATTTGTTAACTCTGTATTTTGTTGTGGAAGAATAGAAAGATGCAATGGACCAGATAAAACGTCTCCAGTTTTCATAATATAATTTTCTATCTCTATTTCTAATTCACGATTATTCGGGATATATGCGCCTCCACCAACATTTGGTAACATCATTTTTTAACAATAAAAAAATAAAATTTTTTCTAATAAAAATAAAAAATAAAATTTTTTCTAATAAAAATAAAAAATAAAATTTTTCTAATAAAAATAAAAAAATGGAAAAACCAAATTTAGAAAAATTATATTCGTCCGCATCATCCTGTTCTTCTTATTCGACGAGATCAACGGGATTTCAAAATAAATGTTTTGATAATAATAATAATAATAATCCATGTATAGATGTTAATATTTTATTTCAATTACAAGCCGAAATATTTAGAGAACAGACTAAAGGTTTACCTTCTATAGAAACTAATTATTGTTTATTTCCGGGGATCCATTTATTAAATTTATGGAGATTGTAAGTAAATATAATGATGTAGCTTATGTTGAATTAAATAAAGAAAATATGGTTATAATAGGTCATAATAATGTTTATGGATTTATTAGAGCAGTGTTACCAATTAGTAATACTGATTGGATAGAAACTAAAATTATTAATTATATCAATATTAAAGAATTAGTTAAAAAATTAAAATCTTTTTCGAAAGAAAAAATTAGATTATTTGTTGACGATCAAAATCAATATAACATTCACATAGAGAGTAAAAAACATAATGAAGAATTATTATGTCAAGTTTATTATAGAGACACAATTTATAAACAAGAAACATTAGAAATGCCGCAAAGATATGATGATGATACGTACATAGGATTATATTCCAACTTAAATATTAATTTATTAAAATCTTATATAAATGGTTTAGCTCAACAAGAGAAAATTTATATGTGGTCAACACCTTATACTATTAACAATGACCATAATCATATTCATAATAAACGAACCGAAGGTTCTAGGGCTTTGCCCGATCTTAAAGAATCTTATGATAATATAGATGATGATTCTGAAACATCTGAAAAAGGTGTAAATGGTAAAAAAGATTATAAAAATATTAGTAATTATAAAAATTTATCTAAATTTCATTTTCTTACAATTGAAAATAATAATGATGGTATAGTTGAAGATACTGTTAGACAACTATGTGTCGGGTCTACAAAATTTAAATTAGGATTTACATCTAATCAATTTAAAATTTTATCATCTTTAACAAAAACTAAAAGTGATTCAGATTATGGTGGTGTTATTAAATTTTCCAAAAGAGATCAAAGACCAATATTTTTCTCTATTATATTATTAACAGATAAAAGATGTAATTTAGAATTAGATATTCCAATAAGAGAATGGCATCCTATCATGGAAGGGCATCCTATACCAAAAAGTGTAATTTATGATGATGAAGAAACAATTTATGATGATGATGAAGAAACAATTTATGATGATGATGATGAATCAATAGTTAGTGAAAAAAAATTTAAATTATCTTTTGATAAAACATTATATGATGAAACTTAATAAGATAAAACTTAATATGATAAAACTTAATGTGATAAAGAAAAAAATAACTAAAGAACGTGAAATATATAATAATATAAAATAACACTCAAGTCCTTGATATTGAATGTTTATATCTAAAATTAAAACACAAATTTTTTTCTTAAATTTTCTCTAAAAAAATAAAAAAAAATGGAAAATACCAAGTTTTATTGTGTCTTATGTAAAAAAAAGTTGCAAACAAAAAGAAGTTATCAATCTCATTTAAATAGTAAATTGCATTTACAAAATGTAGAACGAGTTGATGAAGGAAATATATTAAAATTAAATAGTTATAAAAACTATCTAGAAACATTGCCTACTGATATAAAAGTTAAAAAAATGTTTGATGATTATTCACATTCGGAATATAAAAAAGTTTTTAATAGTGAAGATGAGACCATACAAACCGAAGGTTCTAGGGCTTCGCCCGTACCAGATGGAAGATATTTATTTAGCGATACTGATGAATTTGATGAAGCTGAACGAACCGATGAAGCCTTACAAACAGAAGGTTCTAGGGCTTCGCCCGTAACAGATATAAAATATTTATTTAATCAGTCTTTTGAATATAATGAAACCGATAAAACTTTTTATAATGTATTAACAAACTTTTATAATATATTTAAGAAATCTTTCAAATGTTATATGAATGTAGAAGTACTTTATACAAAAAATGGACCTGATGGAATTCCTGAAGAAATAATACAAGGACATTTTACAAATTCACAAGAAATTCATAATGTAAATGATATACAACCCATATTTGAATCGATGATACTTAAATTAGAAAATTGTATAATTGAAGCCCAGTTACGTGAATCTGGTTGGAGATTTGTTAAAATACTATCTAAGAAAATAGTAATTGATAAATATAAAAATAATACTGGTGGTAGTTATGTTCCTTTGCCTTTCAGTTCACCACAAATAATCAACATAAAAAATGAAGATGATTATTGTTTTCTGTGGAGTATTATAGCACATTTACATCCTGCAAAATATCACAAAGAAAGACTAAGTCATTATAATAAAGAAGAATACATAAATGAATTTGATCTTTCTGATGGCTTAGATGAATTTCCATGTGATTATAATAGGTTAAAAAAGTTTCATAAAAAGAATAAAAATTTAATAGAAGTAAATGTTTTTGAATTAAATGTGAATTATGTTTCTATTGGTAAAATTACTCCACTTTACTCAGATTCAAAAAAATTTTATTTGAATAATAAAAATTTATGTCAATCAGAAATAGTATATAATGATAGGGGAAATTACATGCATCATAATATTTTTTACCAAGGAAATATAATATGTACTGAAAAATTTGAACTTGTTAAAACATTATCACCAATAATGATTAATCATAATAATTATAAAGGACGTACTGATGATTATAATTACAAATATTCATCTTTATCTTCAGAATATCAACAAAAATTAGAAAATTTAAATAAAAGTTTACAAAAATGTAAAACAGATTATCAACAACAAACAAAAATATTAGTACAAGAATATGGCCATAAAAATGAAAATAAGATAGAAACGATTCAAAAATTAAATGAAGAAAATAATGAATTAAATAATGAAGAAAATGAAACCAATCAAAAAATAAATGAATCTTTAAGAAAATGTCTACAACAATATAAAGAACAATATGATAAAGAATATATTTATCAGCTACAAATATTAAATCAAAATTATCATCAAAATACATTTAATCTTGCAAAAGAAATTAATGAAACACATGAAATATATCAAGATAAATTTGAAAAACTAGAACAGTCAAAACAACCAGCACAAGCGAATATATTATATTATCAGGGTCATTTTATATTGTGTAAAGATGTTTCTATATTTACAAAAACTTCAGATAATACAAATTTTCCTTGTCTTCAATGTATGACAAGTTTTAGAACTTTAGAAGAAATGAATAGACATTTGGAGAATTGTCAACAAAACGAAGCAGTTCAAAATACTTTTCCTAAAGATGATTATTTAGAATATAATAAATGGTATTTTAAAAATAAAGTACCCTTTACTATTTATTGTGATTTTGAAGCATATAATGTTAATATGACACAAAATCAAACGGAAAGTTCCAGGGCTTCACCCGATTCTGAAAATTATAATTCTGAAAATGGTACGGGCCAAGCCCTAGAACCTTCGCTTTTTAATTCTGAAAAAAGTGCACCTGGAAAAAGTTCAACTGAACAAAGTAAAGAAAAATATTTATTTGAACAAAAACCATTATGTTGGGGAATGTACATTCATTCAAATTATCCTGAATTATTTAAATCAGAATATTTTCAATACTATGGTGAAGATAGTTCAGAAATGTTTACAAAGAAAGTAGAAGAATTACAAAATTATTTTTCACAATTGCTTGAAACAAATATACCGATGATGCCATTAACAGAAAAAGAAAAATTAAATTTTATTAATGAAACAAAATGTTATTACTGTGGAAGAGAATTTACAAAAAATTATAAAAATGGCAAAGGTAGATATCTTGATAGGCGAAGCGACGGCTCTGCCGTCAAGGTAAAAGATCATGATCATCTAAATGGATTATATAGAGGTGCAGCACATAATTCTTGTAATCTTAATGCTAATAAATTTAAATATAACTTTGTTCCTTTATATTTCTATAATGGTTCTAAATATGATTTCCATCTAGTAATGAAAGATTTATTTTCATCTGAAAAACTACAACAACAAAAAATAAATGTACTATGTAAACAAGAAGAAGAATATTTTTCAATGCAATTAGGTTGTATTAGAATTTTAGATGCATTTAGATTTTTTACTCCTTATTCATTAGATGTTATGGGAAAAACTTTGAAATCTGAACAATGTAAAATATTAAATAAATATAATTTAAAACCTTTAAAAGGCATATTTCCGTATGAGTATATAGCCTGCGGCTCACAGTCGAAGACTGATATAACTGGAGATAAAACCTGTGGTTCACAGTCGAAGACTGATTTTAATTCTGTGAATAAAATTATGGAAGAAGAACAACTTCCTCCAATAAATAAATTTAAATCAACATTAAAACAATCACAATTATCAGACGAAGACTATGCAGAAGCTGAAAAGAATTGGAGAGAGTTAAATTGTAAAACAATGTATGATTATACAATGAAATATCTTCAGATAGATGTATTAATACTAGCTGATCTTTTCGAAAACTTTCGTGACATGTGTTTAGAATATTACGGAATAGATCCATGTTATTGTTATTCTACACCAGGTTTAACATGGTTAGCAGGATTAAAACATACTGGTGTTCAAGCCGATGGCTCTAGGACAAAGTCCGTTAAACTTAAACATTATAAAGAAAATACATATGATAAATTATTATTTTTTGAATCTGGAATTAGAGGTGGAGTTTCATCAGTTTTAGGTAATAGATATGTTAAATGTTATAATAAGAAAGTAAATCCACATACATATGGAATAATGAAACCTTTATCTCCAGAAGAAAAAGAAAAGATATTAGAAATTTTTCGAACGAAACAAGAAGGAGTAGAACGTGAAAAAGCAATTGATGAATTCATGAGAGAAAACTATTTGTTATATTATGATTTTAATAGCTTATATTCTTCTTGCATGATACAAGAATTACCAACAGGTGAAATGACATGGTGTAATAATCTAGATTATCAAAGAACATATGATGGTGAAAATAATTTTGGTTATGTATATGAAGTTGATTTAGTATATCCTGATTATATAAAAGACGCAACAAAATATTATCCTTTCTGTCCAGAAAACAAAATTCCCAATATAGAAGATTTTTCAGATTATCAAAAATCTATAATACCGAAAAAATACAGACCAACAAAAAAACTTATGTTAACACAAGGTAATAAAGGAAAGTATGTTGTTGAAGGAAGAATGCTAGATTGGTATTTAGATCATGGCATGATTCTCACCAAAATACATCGAAAACTAGAGTATAGAAAATCTAAATGGTTAAAAAATTATGTAGAGTTCAATATTGAAAAACGTAAAATAGCTAAAAGAAATAAAGATGATTTTGGAAACGTTTTCTTCAAATTAATGAATAATGCATTTTATGGTAAGACTTTAGAAAATGTGCGTAATAGACAAAATATTGAAATAGTTTATGATAGAGATAGATTTCAAAATTTAACAAGGAAACCTACATATAAAAGAACTACTAGATTCAGTGATGAACTTTGTGCTGTTCATCTAAGAAGAAGCATTGTAAAACATGATAAGTTTAATTTCATTGGTTTCACTATATTAGAATTAGCTAAACTATTTATGTATAGTTTTATATATGATTATTTAGCACCTGCTTATGGCAAAAACTATAAATTACACTTTACAGATACCGATTCTATTTTCTTAGAATTAACAATACCGTATAATTCTACACTTGATGAAGAAATTAATAAAATAAAAGATATCATTCATCCTTCTGATTTATGTAAAGTAAAAGATGAATTAGAAGGAAATGAAGATTTCATAACAGAAGCTATATTTTTAAAATCTAAATGTTATTGTTATGATACAACTAATAATATTAAAACACATAAAACATTAAAAGGAATTTCAAAGGCATCAGTGGCTAATCAAATAACATTTCAAGATTATAAAAATGCATTATTTAATAATGAAATAAAAACAGCATGTAATTATAGACTTAATTCAAAAAACATAACATGTATTTAAAAGAAGAACATAAATTAGCATTAGATCCATTTGATGATAAAAGAAAAATTTTACCTGATGGAATAACTACTGAACCTTTTTAATTTTCTAATTTCTAAGATAGACAAATTTGATATATATATAAAATAAAAAAAATATTGTAACACTATATTTGTATATTTTTATCACTCCGCGAAAATATTTTCGATAACTCTTTCATGATTTTTTTTATCAATATTAATTGTAATGAAGCCATAATCTTTTGACCAAGCATTATTACACGATTGTTTAAATTCATCTTTATTTCTTACGCATAAATCTCTTAACAAATCACTTAAGTTTCTTGCATTTATTTCAAATAGTATAAATATATTTGCATTCTTTCTAATAACACTTCCGTCTAATGAATACATACTTTGTGTTAAATAAAATACACTACAGTTATTATGTCTACCTCTTGTGAAATAATTTCTCTGAACTGACTGATTTCTATCATTAACACAATCATCAAAAATTACACAATGTTTCATTGTTTTATCTAGTTTACTAGGATCTTGCATATTACCACTATCATCTATTAATTGTATCTTTATATGGTTATTTTATTAGATTCTACTAACTGATTATTTTTTGCTGCTTCTTCACACCACGAACTTATTTCTTCTTCATCTTCAGATTTTTCATATTCTTTGAATAATGAAGCAATTGCTGTTTTTTTAAGATTATTTTCAAATCCATATTTTAAAAATTGATAGACGGGTTGTTCTGCTGTTGTTGTATAAATTATAAGATTGTTATAATCCAAAAAATTTGGAGTCGTTAAAATTTTAAATAATAGATACGTTTTTCCGCAACCTGATCTTCCACAAATAACTGACAAAACTTTATTAGATAAATTTGGATGATGATTAAATTTAAGTTTTTTTTTATTTAATGGTAGCACTTCACTCATTTTTTAATAAAAAAATTTATTTTTATTTTATTTTTTGTTTTTAAAGAAGAAGAAGAAAATTAAACTTCTCTAGCTTCGCGTGGGAGTTTATACCTCCCGAACCAAAAGATCTATCATAATCTCTTCACCTCCAAAATTTATTTCTTGTCCTTTCTCATCAGTGATTCTCATGTTAATGTTGTTAATAGTTTTTCTTGTAATAGGGAAATATATTAGTGTTTGTGGAATTACATTTAATCTATAACCAATGGGTACAGTAAAAGCTGGAAAACTGAATATTAAATTTGATAATTTACCATTTATATATCCTCCTTCAATAATGTCACAATGTACAACAATTGAATTTATTTCAGTTATTTTTGGAATCCTCTCACCTAAATGATAACCTTGACTATAGGTTTGTTTATTAAATCCTAATAGCTTTGACAATGATCTATCATGATTAAAATCAACTTGATGATTTTCGTCTAAAGTAAGAGAAAATTTATTAACTGCCGGTTCAACTGCAAAATGTAATTGTTTCTTATCTTTAAATGGTATACCTAAATGCCTCTTAATTTCATTTGATATTGATTCAACTTCGTAAGAACCAGGAAGAAAAGTTAATATTTTCCATGTTTCACCTTTATCAGTAGAATATCTAAATTGATCATTCACATCTTTGATAACGTTTTGAATAGTGTTAAATGTAGAGAAACTAGTCAATGCAATTTGATAATTTTTATTTTGTTCCAAATGTAGAATGGGTTCTAAATTACAAATGTGTGATGAAGTAGTTGTTATAATTTTTAACGTCGTACTAAATTTTGATGAACCCAAAATCTCTATCAAATTTTCTAAATGATTATTAATTTTGTCTAAATCTGCTGAACACATTTTTAAACTAAAAAAATTAAATAAATATTTTTTTATGAAATATTTTTTTTATAAAAAATTAAAAACAACAACATATTTCAGCTACGGGCGAAGCCCTGGAGGACATCAGAGATGTCCGGTTATACTTTTATAATCCTCTTCATTTAGAATCTTCTTTTCTAACAGTCTTTTCAATATAGCATGAATTTCATTGAAACTAGAATTATGTCCTTCTTTTATTGCAGATATTAAAATATTTAATCTATTTAGTAATTCTTGTGGATCATCTGGTAAAAATACAGTTGTTTCAGTTTTCTGTTTTTCAGATAAACCTTTCCCTACTTTAACTCCCGTTGATAATAAATTTTCTAATTGTTTATAACGTCTAAGAGATTTTACTGCACCAACTCTATCTAACATAGCTTTATATTTTATGAGATCTTCTACAGCATAATTTTTTAAATCTGCTCCTCTCAAAAGATCAACAAAATTTCTATCTAAACTAAAAGGAGATTCATCTGGTGAAAAAATTATACCTCGAAAAGGTTGTGGAAATATTTCTTTTTGTCCGAGATAAAATCTAGGTATTGTTTTTCCATCTATAAATGAAATAGAATGTTCAAATTGCATAGATTTTGGTAATTTCTTATTAATGTTTGATTCTAGTAATCCATAGTCATCTAATACAGTTTTGTGCTCTGGATCTGTTATATCAATTTGTTTATCATTATTTGTACTTTCTTTTTCAAGAGTTTTAAATGGTTTCATAGTTTTCTCAAAATCAGTTTTTACTTGCTCGGTTTGCTGCATTTTTTCAAACATATCAGATTGAATACCAGCTTTTATCATTCTATGTTGAAGATGATTTTCTTTCATAATATTTCTTTGTTTTATTAACTCTTCTAATTGTTTTATTCTTTTATAATTATCAGCTCTAATTTTATTCATTTTTAAAATATAATATTTGAATTTTGTGGTAACATTGGAATACAGCAAAAACATTTTACTGAACAAATTATTTTTTTATTGCTTTGTTGTTTGACATCTTTTCGTTTAAAGTTTTCTCGGTTAAAGTTTTCTCGTTTTAAGTTTTGTTTAATAAAGTTTTGTTTAATAAAGTTTTGCTTAAATTTTCGCTTAAAGTTTTTAGCTCTTCTAAAAAAATTTTGTCATTTTCTTCATTAGAAATTTTACCATCACTCGAAATTTTGCCATCCTGTTTATTCTTATCATCAACTTTTTCTGACTGTAATTGAAATGATATTTGATTTACTTCATTAGCTATTTGATCAAATTTTTCAATCTCATCTAACGTAATAACATTATCATCACATACTCTTTGAAAGTAGTAATGTAGTTTATCATAGACTTCTTTAATATGTAAATGCTTAGTTTTTAATGATTTTCGTTTCTTAGTTATTAAAGATTTATCTAACATTGTAACAAGTGAAGTTGCAAAAACACCCGTACCTGTTAAAGCTGTAGCAACTACTGGAATTACTAAAACACCTGAAGATATAACAATTGTTAAAGCACCCAAACTTATTGTAAAGAATATGCCAATTCCTTGTGTTACATTCTTAACTTTAGTCCATCTCTTTCTTAATTTTTTATAATGCTCTAATCTTAATAATAATTGAGATTCCTTATCTTTCATATACCTAACTCTATCTTTGTGTTTTTCTTTATTCATTTTTTCAATGTTAATCTTTTCAATGTCCATTAAAGTAGAACTACGTTCATATGATAACGAAGGATATATTCTTGAGGTTCCTTCCATTTCTGAAGTTCATTCCACTTTTGTTTCTTCCATTTTTGTTTCTTCCATTTTTAAAGAAATATTTTTAGTCACATGATATATTTTAAAAACCTGAAAAATGGATTTAAAAGACGTTTTTAAAAATACTAATTTTCGGTGTCCTAGAACGGTCATGATTTTGGCGGGGTGAAAATCGAACCGAAGGTTCTAGGGCTTCGCCCGATTGTAATTCTCAAATTTGAGATTTTGAAAAATTTGAAAAATTGGGTATTTTTAAAAACGCCCAAATCGGAGCGAAGCTCCTCTGACTTTAGCCGATTTATGAATTTAGGTCTTCATAACCTGAAAAAGGGTTCAAATTCATGAATTTATGTCGTTTTTAAAAATACCATTTTTTGAAAAAATGGTACTTTTTGAATGGACTAAATTCATGAATTTAGGTCTTAAAAACCTGAAAAAGGGACTAAATTCATAAATTTATGTCGCTTTTAAAAGTACTAATTTTTTTGATTTTATGGTGTCCTGGAACGGTCTTTTATCCATTACTCATCCCCATACCTAGATAGAATTTGACGATGGAATAGTGCACGATATAATGCTGCTTCTTCAATTGGGTGAGCAACAACTTCCTAGTGGGTTTATATTTTAAGTCATTTTCCGCCTCATATTGCTTATTGTGTTCTTCCATAAAGGGAGAGAACATATCTGGACTGACTATGCCAGATTCGGGTGCGAGAGGAAAATCAACTGTCCTATTCTTAATTCATTCTGGATAGATGAGGTCGACTTCAAGTAAATAACCTATGTCGGCCTCATCTCCCAGTGCCATGATGTGTGCTGGATTGGAGAAGTGTTCAATGTCATGGGGCTCTACCCATCGGAAGTCAGACTGTGGCAAAGGCTTGGATAATATACTCCAATATAAATTATTTTGGTCTATGTACATTGAATGCGTGGTCGATCCTATGTCTTGGCTGCTGTTGACAACATGTTTGTTAACAAATGTTAAGCCTCCCCTAATACCACGTTCAAATAACGTGTACATTTCTGCATCTTGCAGTAAATGTATTCTCTCTTTCGTCATTTTGAAGGCTGACTGATAGGACAGACCCGGTAGACTAACAAAATGGACGGGGTCTAAGGCGTCCTGTTCTAATGTGACTTTCCTAAAAGTCTCAAATACGTCAGCCAACAGATAGACGTCTAATTTTAAGTAGGAAAGCATGTAGTCACCAAAAGTGCGACACCTAAATTCTAACCATACTTGCTCTGCATGCCTATAGTCATCCGGCGAACAGTCCTCACCCGTCAAATCGTTTTTAAATTTATCGATGTACGGAAGGGGTGTTTCTTTCAATGTGTCCATTGAACTAAAATAACTATAAGGAAACACCCCTTTCCGTCGCATGAGACTGTAACTTATGTTGGGAGTCTTTCTTTAAATGTTGAGTGAGGGGAAGTGTTTCTAAATTATTAGCCAACGCGGCTACGGAAGAAGACATAAATTGAAAGCTATCTAGAAACTTTATGTCATACAGGCTTCCCCTCCGTCGTTTTGTCGACTTGTACTTTGGCAGTGATGCACATATATTTTTCCTTACTTTGTGCAATCACTTTGGATGACCAGGATTTCATTTTACCGAATCCATGGCGAATGATGACGTGAGCATCATAACATTTAAAGCTATGGAAGATGACGGGGAGCGTTCGCCGTTTGAGCCTAAGTCTCATATTGCATATACTGCATAAGGCACACCTAAATTTACCACTAAGATGGCAATGGTCCCTCACTTTCTTATGTTGCTGATCATCAAAGGATGAACAGCAGCGGGGACATTCCGTAGTCCTATCAAACTTGAGTTTATCGGATTCCGTGAAGCACATGGGTTTCCCAGTCAGCTCCGCTTCATACCGTTGATGAAAACGGACTTTCCTATCTAAAAAGTTGAGGAAGTTTTCAACGCACTCCTCGCCTTGCCACACATGCATTTTATTTTGATTCCTATAATATGGATGCCAAACTTAATAACAGGCAATGGCTGCTGGTTCATGACTTAGGTCTTCTTGTTCAATGTAACATTCAATGTCCGCATAGATGTCCCCGAGAGCACCACTCGTAATGCTGTTCAAAAAATGGTTTTTTGACCTAAAGCGTCGTGTGCAGCGATCACAGTAATAATGTTTGTTATCATAACTTTGCTGGTGGTGATACAACTTTGAAATTTTAGGAATGCCACAATTCTGGGTGGTTGTCGCTATAGACTAGAAGATTGACAACCCGGTCGTAGGTACTTTGGCGATTATTATACCTAACGCCCTTCAGACCTTTTTCCCAGAGATGGACGACGATCTTAATGTTATTCAATTTTTCAAATTGGGCGATGCCTTTAAAATCTAGTGTGTTGACATCTAACCCATCAGACTTTAACTCATCCTCCCATTCACAATACTTGGTAACTCTTTGACGATGCATATCTATATCATTATAGTGAAAAATGGAGAGGACGGCATACTTGAAACACTGGGACTGACAATCTACATTGATGACAGCCTTTTTGTCAGCCAGTGCTTTGGGGAGGGTCAAGCAACCACTTCCTTGCAAATTTTCTAAAAGATTGATTTTAATGTCTACTTTCTCTATCCCATCAAAATCCAGTCCGCTGCCTCTTTCATTAAATTTGTTTAAGTTGCTGACGAGATAGATCGAATGTCTCTCTATCCACTCGTTTAGATCACCTATGAGATCAGCGGCACAGGAGGCTATCCTAATGGTCACAGTGGACTCTACTTCTCCAGTGCTACTGTCTACCTTATTGAAACGAGCAGTGAGCTAGAACATGCCTTTGAGCAAAAATCTATCTAAGCTCGTCAACATTTGATGAATTCAACATATATTATTCATCAAGAAAGGATGAATATCTTGTACAGGTTCAGAGCTTTCTAACTCATAATCGCGAACGAGCCTCTCAAGGAAAAACTTGCTCAGCCTTAGAGTGACGTTGTTGTCAGTGTAAAGCTCAGTGGGATGAGTGTGACAGAGTGTGTGCGAAGAAAGGAACAAACTCTGCAGGAAAGGTCTTCTGACACGAAGAACAGGAAAAGCCGACGTGCGATGAAGGATGCTTCCTACCTGTTGTTGTCGGTGGTTGCCTCACACTGCCACAGGAGTCGCCTTTGATGAGGACTCGCAAGTTGATGTTGTTGTGGAACGTGCGTCCACAACCTTCACACTTGGGTCGTTGAGGGATCGGTCGGCGCTTTCCTCCTCTGCAGGCATTGCCAGCGGTGTGACATCTCAAACTGTAGGCTGAGGCGAAGACCCTGTCACACCGCTGGCATCGAAAGTCCTTCTCCTCTTCGACTTCAATCACCCTCTCCTCTCCGACTATCTCCAACTCCATTTCCTGCAGCAATCTCTCCACCGACTGAACGGAGAGGAGAGGGAGTTCGGCCGCTGCAGGTGGTGGTGGCGATGCTGGGATGACGATGGGGCGGGAGGGAACGTCAACGTCCAGGAAGTAGGCCGACAGATCTATTGAGAAAAAGAGAAAAGAGATTGGTAACATCATAATTTCAGGTTTGAAGTCTTATCCCCCTTTTCCCAATCACGGTTACTTGCCATGTAAGGAATTGATCTCCGGCAACACCGATGGACGCGGAGGAGACAGGAGTAAGACACGAGCCGAGGGTGGAAGGTTCCTGGGCTTGGGTGTTGGAGAGACGTGGTGACGGGGAGCAGGGACTGGTGCAGGGAGCGGAACAGGCGGTGGAGGTGGAGCGATGACGATGCCCGAGAAAGGAGTCGGACCTTGGGCGGAGGTAGACGGGTGGGAAGGTAGGGCCGGAAATTCATCGTGGTATTTCCGCCTCGCGGGTTCTTCCCACTTCTTCATCTTAGCCATATCTGTAGAGAGGAAAGAGAGATTAGATAATGAGACAAGGATGATGCAGAGGATCTGAAACAGCCTAAACATGAGATGCTTAAGATACTTACACTTGCCAAGCCGCTCATAGGCTTCCCCGATTGCTCCTTGGGGGACGGGTTCTCCATTACGAATACATTCATGCACTGAAAAAGAATGACAGCAAAGATAAGCAGAGCTAAAATTTGGATTCGGTTTAAACATGAACAAAATAAGGGAGGGGCTCTTGATTTTAATTAGGATGTCTACCCTAATGATGTTGGTAATAGAGTGAGTCAACCTTGATACAAATACTTACATTGCTCGATGGTGGCCTTCTCCATCTCGACAGCAATGCGGTAATTTTCTATTTTTGTAAATTCGATGATGGACAGTCGATTGCAGATGATCAATGGTAGATATAAACTTCAATCACTGAAACGGGAAAGATGAAAATCGTTTCATTTGCCTAGTCAACGTTTAGCATGGGAACAATCATTGAAGTGACATCTAATGAAATACATTTCACTCTACTCCATATCATAAAGACTAACCTTTGTCGAATGGCTGAAGTACTCTGGCCTGGCGCGAGAAAGCGTCACGTGGAGTATGAAGTCGAACGCCCAACATGAGCAACGGCTCAGAGGTTTCGGTCTAAAAAAACGACGGACAACCCGTGAAATACAATCCCTCTACGGCAGTACCCGCCGTCCCGAAGGAACGCTCGAGCAAAGGAGGTATTGCAGCGATGATATGTTTCATGAGCAGAAGTGAATCTCTTGATAGCAAGAGACTATTCAACTTGATAGCAAGTCAAAACAACCTGATGGCAGGAGCTCACCGACACTCACCTTGTGAAAGATAAATGTGAAGAGCAGAGCCGGTGCACTGTCCTTTATAAGATATTCCTAAGCGGTGAATGGATGAGACCTCTCGCCCAATCACAGACGAGCTAGAGTTCCCTATGTGCGCACACACATTTGTAACGCGTTATTAAAATCGTGTTAGGCAAATATGATGTTTAGCAATAGACTCAACCATGGCACCTGAAGTCAATACATTGAAACATGATGATTGCACGATTCGTTTTCATCAAAAGAGCTTCGGAGGCTTAATACAAGATTACATCCTTGAGTTTCAAAGGGAGGAGACAGAATTGGAAGCATATCTAGACTACACACGAGAGATATTTACGGAGTTGATATCTTATTTCAAAGACAGTCTCATCAAGGCTCACTTAACTGCACATGTCAATTACACTCATTTTCCACAAGGTGAAGCAGCGGAAAGTGTTGACTTTCAATTCCGTTCCTACGGACAAGAATATGTTACTGACGCTTCTGAGTTTTAAGCACGACATCTGCGGAAGATTATTTCTCGGATGGACAACTTTCATGGTTACGGCGATCATTTGCTTATGAATAAAATAAACCATATTGTCATTGCTATTAGTAAAGTTGTTTCAATGATGTTAAATCAAAGACCAAATAAAGTATATTTTCATGACACTTGTGTTGTGCTAAACTTTCTAATGCTGTTGTGAGTTCAGTCAGTCATAAAACTTCAATGATCAAACTTTACTTTCACAAACGTGTGTCACGGTAAAACTATTTGACTACACTAAACTTTGCTTTTGCAAACCATGATACACTTTCTGACTACGTTCACAAGAGCTTGTTCATTAGCGAAGAGAGAAATGAGCTTGTGGTTGCATGTGGCTCATGAATGCCCCTTCCAATTCATTACATTCATCATTTCGTCTCCGTGATAGAGACAGTTCTTAAAAGAACTTATGGTTCATTCTCGCATGTATGGCCAACTATCGGGAGACAAGTGCAATGGAGATTTTGAGGTAACCTGTGGCAGATAGCTAAATGTCACCCTGGCGGTCAGAGTACAACGTTGAGACGAAAGGCAACCACTTGCAAACATGACTCAGAGAGGTTTCACAAGGATTACAATTACCAACGTCCCGTGCAGTACTCATCGCTACGGACTTCACCGCTGTCTCGAAAGAACGCCCACCAACAGGAAGTATGACACCGAAAATCTCCGTAACTTGCACCGTCAATGACTTGATAGCCAGACATGAAAACCGGTAGAGCTATTTACAAGAGGTTGGCAAGTCGTTGCTCTGATCAGCTTGATAGCAAGCCGTGATTCACAAGCGTTTTGCAATGGAGATGTTTAGATGCCACCCATGACAAGATAGCTATGACTCAACCGATTGGCGTTCAAGGTGCTACGTTGAGAACTGTGTCAAATGCCCAACATGAGTTGCCCCAGAGGTTTCGGTCTAAAATATGACACACTCCCTTGCCACACTTATCACTACGGCATCATCCGCCGTCCCGAAGGAACACCCTGTCAGTGGAATATTACAGCAAAACTCTCCGTGTCATGCTCGCTTTCAGTGAAAAGCCGCTTGTATCATGAGACGACTGGCTCAGATATCATTAAAAATACTTTAGTTGATTTCAACAGGGTCGAAAACCCCAGAAAACCTCCAAAAATAATGAATTTAAATTTTTCAACATTTTAGCACTAATTATGAAATTCTATAAGTAGTCTGTCAATATAGGTCTGATCAATAGCGATCGAACCTTTTTTAAATCAAGTCAAAAAGACTTGTAGAAGCAAAGTTACAAGCCTTTAAAGTTTTGGAGTCTTTTATGGCCTGGAGACGAAGGCCATCTCTTGGCTAACCGTTAAATCTGACACCTTAGCTGATATCAGCCATGAAATTTTCTAAGTCGGTTTCCTACGGAAACCCGAAATTTGGAATGTCCGATGCTATCATCAGAGCTCCGGAGTTCACCTATCCCAACCCAGTCGAGAGGAGAACTGATTTCCACAAGTTGAGACTCCACTAATATAGTATGCGGCGATCAGCTGATGACGTAATATCCATCATCCAAAAACTTTAAACACGTCTATCTCCAGTTCTAGTGCTCCGATTGAAACTCACCCTCTAGATGCAGAATGGCACGCTGATTCCCAATCTGTTTTCCCGTCTGAGGCTTCGTTCACCCGCTAGAGCCATTTTCGTAAAAATTCTAACTCTCGTTTTTTTCGCCAATTTCCAAAATTTTCAATGGCGTCGCACATCTAGACGAAGGCAGACATGAACAAACCGTGTCTTCCACTGAATTTGTCTCACTCATAGCTTTCAAATGAGCTATTGCACAACTTTCTAGATCTCTAGAACCAAAGTTGGAAGATCTCTGCCGAGGGGGGGGGGTCACAACTTTTTCTCTCCGATTGAGCTGGAAAAAGTTTCCTAGACCCAAAATTGGCCAAAAAGTCCGAATTTGCCCTCCGTTTTCCCATCCGAGCACTCCTTCATGTTGAAAAATGGACTTTCTCATCACAAAACATCCAAAACCTGCCTTTTCTAACTCTGGTGTTTTCCTGCCATTTTCCTCTCTAAACCCAGGAAAATAGGGCCAAACTGAACTTTCCACTGCACGTTTCTCACTCTTAGCTTTCAAATGAGCTATTACACGATTTTCTACGATCTCTGGAACCAAAGTTGGAAGTCTCGTCCAGAGGGGGGACGTCCTCAAAACTTTTCTCTCCGATTGAGCTGGAAACAAGTTCCTAGACCCAAAATTTCACGTAGACTCCGAATCTTCACTCCCTTTCCCAATCCGAGCACTCCTTCATGCCGAAAAATGGACTTTTTCATCCCAAAATGACCAAAACCTGCCTTTTTATAACTCTGCCGTTTTCAGAGATTCCTACCCTTGCCTCACAGGAAAACTCCTCCTTCCTTCCTTCCTAACCCAACATTTCACGTAGACTCCGAATCTGAACTCCAATTTCCCATCCGAGACCTCCTTCATGCCGAATTCTGACCTTTCTCATCCCAAAACCAAAACCCACCTTTTCTCACTCTATCCTTCCCACATTCCTACCCTTGCCGCCTTCCTTCCTAGATTCCTACCCTTGCTGGAAAACTCCTTCCTTCCTTCCAGAGGGGGGCGGTAGGGAACGGTTTCTTCCTCACGGACCCATTCCTCCCAACACATCCTTGACCCTCTCCCTTCTTCCTTGCAGAGGGGGTGGGCTGAGTCAGCATGATGACTCATCGTTGCACATTTTGGCCTTGAATTTGCCACGGGCTTACTACTGACATTGCTGAAGTTATTTCCCAATGGTAAGTGAAGTACGGCATACTTTTCAGTGATTGACATTGTAAATTAATCGTTAGGATATGGGAATTGCCATAAACTACATAATTTTGCGAAAACTAATCATTTGATATTTCATATTTGAGATTCATATCATGGATCTGAGCCTGAAATTGTTAGAATCAATAAATCATGATTTGAATACGAGGAAATAGCTTGATTCAAAATACATAATGTTGAGACTAATTTAACACAAGCATCCCATTTGGGTTCTGTACGAATCATGCGAATAAAAAGAAGTCGCTGTCGTGATCCAAAGTACTTATAGGATAAAAGGGATGCAACATTTTATAGAGATAATTGAATTCACCTATTTTTCTCTCATTAGGGTCCATTCTCACCGGACGCGGTGCGGCGCGTCTCACGCGTCCAGAATATTCGTTCAGAACCTTAAGAATCCTATGGTGCTGTTCACACTGGACCACGCGTCCAAGTAATTTCAGAAAAAAGTTCTGTTATGACGCGCGGTTTGCTTACGAGATAGGAAAATCCAACCCGTGCCAAGCCGCCTCGCTGCTTATTCTACACCTCGCACTGAAGCCTGACACCACACGTTGCCAGATGTTCGTGCAGAGAAATGACTCTTTCGACATAGCTATCCGACAATTCTGACCTTCTATAAGTAGAAATTGACCAAATGAACATCAAAATCCTTTCTCAGTTCACTTTCATGCTTTGTCAACCATGAAATCGAATTCATGAATGCATTTGGAGATGAGTGGTATTTTATTCACTACAAAACGAGTATCGGAAACGAAGATGAGAAAGTTGTTATTGTTCTCAACTGATCCGATAATCCTCAATAGAGTGATACTGCCGATTACTATAGAATAGACGATGTAAGTTAATAAAGGTCACTTTGTGAGCTAACTTATGGCAAAGTCAATCCGTGAGTCAATTCTATTTCATGATCTGTCACCTGCCAATTAATTGTAACACGGCCAATTTTTAAGAGCAGACACTTATTAAATTTCAACTTGAAGTTCAAGTTATTTTAATTCAATCCATTTTTCAGATTCTGATCGTGAAGGTGAGACTTTACTTTTTATTGAAATATTGATGATGATTTGATTTTCCAATTTGGAAACACGCTTTTTCTATCTTATTATGTTTCTTCATTTATATTCTTCTTCATTTTTTTACTTAAATATAATCTAATGAAGAATGCATTCCATACACTGAACGTTTATAGCGATTGAACTACACTATCTTAAGAATTTCAGATGTCATCTGGGTGATGTCTTTCATTATTAAAAGAGAGTCAACAAAAAGACAACTAAAAATTGCCTCGATATCATCGGAATTCATCGCATAGTACATTTTGTCACTATTATCTTCAGGAAAATGTATTTTCACTTAATTGGTGATGTCACGCTTGCCAAGACATTTCGCGACTCCAACATGTATCTCTTCACGGTATCTTGATGTTAACATTAAAGTTACATCTGCAACGGCTTACATTCAAGTTGGCGGTGTAACATCCGTACGCAGACGAGATTGATGAATTCCTCTGAAAAGTCCTTCGCATCTATTGGTTGAAGTGAATCGCTTTGAATGAAAGTTAATCAAGGTGTACTGAGGGTGGGGTGGTGCCATCTTATCAATATATTATCAGATGAATGATGCTTTAAGGCGAGACAGTTCACCGCTTAAGGGAAAGAGAACTGACATTGCTGTGTTCATCGATAGTTGCGTTTGGTGGTTGCTGATGCGTGGTATGGCGTCTTGCATGAACTTCTAGGAGCCATACATGAACCGTTTAAGACTGTACTGGGTCACTGCGTGTCAAACTGTAAGTGGGTGACGTAGAGATGTACCTAAATGGTCGATTCCCTGTAAAGTCGTTTAATATTTGCATAAGCAGAAACATTGGTATGCAAAGTTAACGCCGACTGCACGGAGTTAGTGACATCATTGATTGTTATTATTTTTCGTTTTTTGACATTCAAAGATCCCTTGCATCGCAAATTTGTCCGATTCTCTGAATTATCTCTCACACATATGCTTCCAAGGAGTCTCGGATAATCATGTAGTGAATCAACTGTGGTAAGTTGCTCTTTTGAAACTTTGTCTTCAGTTAAAAGATAAAACAAACCAAAGCAAATAATTGTGAAGATCAACTTTCTAATCAGAATGAAAACATTAAATCCTTCAGATTGAGCTGATAAATATTTACTTGTTTTGCAAGTTGGTCAAAGGCTGTGACACACACGCAGATTGATGTTATACTTTTGCTTGTGTACTTACATAAAGTACATTGTGTACTTACTTGCTTGTAACATGCCAACTTAACTATTCTGAAATTCCAAAAAATAATGCAAGATGATATTTATTTACAGATACAACGATTTTGATTAGAATGATATATA
Organism: Prostheceraeus crozeri; assembly: GCA_907163375.1. Taxonomy (NCBI): domain Eukaryota; kingdom Metazoa; phylum Platyhelminthes; order Polycladida; family Euryleptidae; genus Prostheceraeus; species Prostheceraeus crozeri. The sequence continues at coordinate 37,050 of CAJQUW010011560.1, forward strand.
ACTTGAGGCTGAGATTAAGTGATAAACAATCTGCTTAATCTTTTAACTTAACTTAGATCTGCTGTCATAAGAGTCTTAAGCAAGTCCATTCAGGCAAACACATATTTCTTAAAAATATGCTAAAGCCTCTGCGTGCTCTGTGAATGCAGGCCAAATGTCTTCAACTAGGAATTGTAGCCTTGTAGAATGATCGGAATCTAAATTACTGGCAGAGTAAAACAATAATGTCATCCAAAATTACTGATCAGAATCAAATTCGCATTTCCAGAGACACCGCAAGTTTCATTAATGATGGCCTACAACAATTTATTGTCATGGGGATGCTCAAGCATATCCAGCGAGTGTATCGGCAGTAGACTGCAATCCATCAGCAGCAATACCGGCGGCATTATCCTGTAAATTCTAAACACTATATACCGCTTGACTTTGACCAGAATTTTTTCCGTGAAATTGAATCGTTGAATGACAAAGAAGACATATAATAAAGCATCAATAAGGAAGAAACGGACTATTTGGCTGCTTGAATTGAAATGACTATTTCCGAAAATTATCTTTCTCTAAATAAAGAGTAATTCAAAATCATGATTTTTTAGAAATTCCTTGAAGACATTGCTTATAGAAATCCATAATTGCATTTTTAAGGAATGGGACATACATACATACATGCATATAGAAAGACAATATCACGCTGTTGCAGCGCGCTGCGATGATGCACAGTAGTTAAGAATGAATTTAATCTTGATTTGATATTTCAAAATTAAGAACCGTTCAATACCTTGTCAATGTGATTTGTTAAGAATCGCGATTTTTCTCAATTTTCTCTAATAAGATCATTTTCATTAAGTTATTCCAATTGATTCTTCTGAAGATGTCAACATTTACTTAGATCGGTGCCTGCAAACAGCTGGATTCGTTATAGCCAACATAACTAAAAACAAAAGAGCAAAGTCGGATTTCTATAATCTAATCGAAATGTTGCACTTCAACATGTCACGTATGTATCAAGACATCATAATTTCCGGTCTCATTTTGTTTCTCTGTAAACCAATCAACGAGACTGATTATATAGATATAAGTTCACAATTATAGATTTTTATAGACTCTTTTGCTCTTGAACTATAATATTGTTCTATATCATGAGGTGTGTCGGACGGCCTCATTGTTAGTTAGTATTGAAAGTAGTGTTATTGAATTGCAACATACATGTACCTGTTAACAATCACATGTTGTGCATGCGAAACCTGCAGGTTGACTATTTTGCCAGTATCGTAAATAAGTTTGCGTTCTATATTGTCTGAAAAATCTTCAAAATGCAGTCTTGAACAGAATATAAACTTGAATAGATTCGCTGAAAAATCGCTTTGTCCTGATGATGCTCAAGCAGCTCCGGCGAGTTTATCTGTCGTTGACTGGAATCATATCGGCAAAATATCCTACAATCCATCGACAGGAATATCAGCAGCATTAATCTGTAAATTCGGACACTACCGCTTGACTATGACTAGAATTTTTGCGTGAAATTGAATGGCTGAATATGACAAAGCAAAATATGTTGATGCATCGAATCGATTCTAGCAGTGACTTAAGTTTTGGTAAGTACGGACTACGCATTTGGTTATTTGAAAGAATATTATTAATGCAGAAAAATTTTCCTCTAAAGAAAAAATAGTTAAATTGCTTGAGCTGAGCGCTGGGAGTGACTTGAAACGAAATCTATCCAGTACAGGTTATGTATACATGTCCATTGATTATTATTAGCTCACTACTCATACTTCTGTTAATTAAACTATCCGAAATATCGGTTTCAAATTTATATGGTCTGAGAATGATGTCTTCAGCGTGATTTTAGGTACCGATCACGACTTTGAAAGAGATTATCTCAGTCGTCGACACATCAGCAATATGTGGTATTTTTTTAGAAGAATATCAGAATATCAGAACGTATATTTTTCCAAAGAAAATACGTTAGGTGATGCAATGTACAGTGAAAAGATGAATGATACAATGAAAAGTGGAAAACGAGATGATGAGGCACGATGATACGGTGATACAAAATGATATTTACAAATGATAGAATAATGATAAATGGTCATTAAATATTGAAAACACTGGAAGGAGAGGACAGTCAATGGTGCATATGCAATTCAATGGTTACTATATCATCATAAATCAATGGAGTATAATACAGTTATTATATCAAGTAATAACCGGAATTAATATATTAAAAACTCTTATTATTTTACGAAATCCCAACATGATTTATGTTAATTTATTTAATCATACATATTACGAGGTCCGGAACAGAATATTTATTATGTAAGGCATTCATGCAATCGAGTAACGTATACAACATGAATCAAATCAATAAATTGTTATGTAAATGATCTCACCTGTAAAGGAGCGTATATTGTTAAACACTAGTTGATAAAGTTGATAAAATTGTTCCGGACCTCGCATGAACTAGATTTCGTAAATTAGACTGAGATTTCTAATGCGATGTCTCGCTCTTTGTGGCATGTAGGTAAGTAGCATTCACTTAATCAATCACTGTTCCAACCGGATTTCTGTGATTGCAAATAGCGTTTGCTCTGACGTCATTTGCAGCTTTGATGTATTTACTTAATTTTGTAACGCTTCCTATATTTAGTTTTTGTAGCATACCATAGAAATCTAGCTTTGAAACATTAATAAGAAATGGTGTGTAACGTGATCTGATATCTCCGTAAACTGAACACTCAAAAAAAGAAATGAAATACAGTTTCTATTTCTCTGTCATTGCACAAACAACATAATTATTCTTTATTCATATTCTAACCTATTTCTATAACTTCCTGTTCTTATCGCCAAATTATGATTTCCACACGTCATTTTCAACAATGGTGCGATATCTTTATGTGGTAAATTAAGAGTCAGATAATGCTTCATGGAGCAATCAAATAGTGCTGATTCCAAATAATCAGTTCCAGTTCTGCTTCTTTTATCATCGTTTTTCCATTCGGCTCTAAAATATTCAGTCAACCTGGTCTTAACAGTATTCTTACATTGTCTGACAGTAATGTATAAAGTTAGAAGACACACTTTTATGAAATCTATTAATATTCAATGAAAGATGCAAACATCTTAAATGTCTTTCATAAGTAGTGTTAAAAAGTATCAAAGTTGTTTGTTCATCATTGTCTTCATCAGATAGAACAATGTCCGTAGATAATGGAATGTATATTTCCGAAGAATATAAAGATGAGTTCTGTAACTATATCTGAAGGTAGACGTACCGGTTTTGACATTCGGGGACCACTTCTACCTCGATTTTCGGCTATCAAATGTCAAACATCGTCTATAGTGAAGATCAAATGGATCAGAGGGAAAATCAGACGTAATGATAATTGACATTGAAATCCGACTGTTCGCTCTGTTTAGGTCAGACGAACTAAAATGGACAACAACTGCTTGTTGATACTCATTTCAGCCCTTCGGTAAGGCGCCAACTGTTAAATCTCAAGTAGAATTTGATTTGTGAAACATGAAGTGAACTTATATATATATATATATATATATATATATATATATATGATAAGATAAGGAGCCCAAACTTTTTGTGCAGGAAAAGACGACCATGTTGTCAATCGATTTCGAGTTTATTAAAAACTCATCTTCAGGACAATACAATCAGAGGAAACAAAGGGCTATATACAAACTGCATGGTCACAACACAACTCACTTAAAACAGTTGGAAAAAAAGCTAAAATTAGAACATGTGCAGCGGAATTGATGAACAGTTCTCATTAATTAGGTGGGCACTGGTTGATTTGATGCACAGTGTTTCAGCGATGCGAGTGTGAGCTGTTTTAAAGATGACCTTGAAGTCCATTAAGCTTGCCTCATGCGGGTGGTGGGTGATTTCAGTTGGCGTGGGCTTGCCTTTCAAATGTTCTGTCACTCTCGTAGACAGATGTCTCCGTGTCTCACATATGTTCAGAACAAATGTTCAGATAGAGCCCGACCGGTCTCTGCCTGGCTTGCAGGCTTATCAAGGGCTAAATGAATGTATTCAAAATCAAAATACATCGTAGTTCAGTAATCATAGAACTAGATAACTCAATAATAAACATGATAATGAAAAGAAAAATATCCATGCTTGCACACTGTCATCACTGTGATAGAAAAATGAGATATCTTATCAAGTCGATGTGCCTATATCCCTATTCAATGACGGTCTTATTAGTTTAATACACATCTGTTCTTTATTTTCTCGATACAATCTATCGCACTCAGCTGGTGATTGAAGAAGGGGAATGACATTAAAAGAAGGATTGAAGTTCTTCGCACACTCATAGATATGCTTGCTGACATAGAGCATTCTGTATCGGGATAAATTTATTTGTTCTCGATGAACTCGGATCCTCGAACGCAAAGCGTCACCGGTTTGACCCACATATAGTTGTTCGCATCCTCGACATCGCAAAGCATATACAGTACAATATTCTTGGAGGAGCAATTGAAATTTGATTTCAGAAAAGTTTTGTCAACATTGTCAATTTTATAGTTTAGTTCTCTCCCGGTTATTAAATGCTGACAACAGTAACACCTTTTGTCATTACATTTTGAAGCCCCAGATATGATAAATCGTCTATTTTTCCGCAGTAATTGAAGAAGGGAAGGTGGTTGCCGGTATGAGGCTCTTAATTTCGAATTCCTAAATTTCTCCGTTAATTGTAGTGTTGCAAATACTGGGGTTACGATGTGTTGAAAAACTTTTGGGATTGTTAGGGCCTACGATGTATTTTGATTTTGAATACATTCATTTAGCCCTTGATAAGCCTGCAAGCCAGGCAGAGACCGGTCAGGCTCTATCTGAACATTTGTTGGTTTTTCCTTTTGCTTTCTACGTGTGATTTAATTTCACTTTATATATATATATATATATATATATATATATATATGTATACTTAATACTCACATTTGAGAAAAATAATGAATGATAAAATAATAAAGCGAGTGTGAATCCTTCCAGAGTACACTTTCAAGGCACCGGTACCATTTGTTGTCAACTAATGGAAGTTACTATCGTTTGGGTGCTGTTGTCATGTTCCAGTCCTTTGTGCAAAAAAATTGTAGGGTGACAGATTTCTTAGCATCATTCTGTTCGGTTTTAATTTGACACGGTCACGTATTTATACACTAGATGTATGGCCAACAGTGTAGATCACTCAAGGTTGGGTCTTGGGTTTACTCTTGGGTTTTGGGTAGTCTTGGGTACCCCTTGTGAATTTAATCCATTAAGCTAGATGTAATGCACATTGTGTTAGACAGAATTTTGTATATATCATTTTGCGTGAAATAAATACAAATAATACACGAAAAATGCAATGTATTAAACCAATACCTGCATAACGCTTATGCTGTTAAATTGGTAGCCTACAACAATTCGTAGATAACTTGCTTCATATAGCCTCTTGCCTTGAAAGTTAAAAACTTCGGCTACTATTAGGCGACATGTATTAGAAATAGAATGATATCGGCATCATTTAATGCAGTGATATTCTTTGATGATTGCTTCTTACGATTAGTAAAGATATCGCTATATCTACATTTGTGCTATTTTCATCTTATACGAGGCCTATGTTATGTGTGTTTCGTTCCTCGATCAGATATGTTGTAAGGAATGTAGCTTAGTCATGCACGTTGTTCTAATTAGGAAAGTATTAGGCTGAAGACGTAAACAGGGTTGATGATGTTAAGCCCAGAGATAACCTATGCCGATAATTAAAACTTTTAGCTGAATATTAATATGGCCTCAATTCCGCAATAACAAATTCATGTAATGAATAGCTATTCATAACAATAAATAGCAATTAATATGAACATTAGATACATATTAATTGGATAGCAATATGTACAATATGGCATGATTCAAAATATTTTCATGCAATTTGAAATCTCAATCAGAATTCCAAACATGTTCTCGAAATTGTTGTTCCACTTCATTAGAGATCAGATCAGATGGGGGTACCCCAAGATTTAATCTTGGGCTTGGGGTACCCAAGTCCAAGTTTGGACCCAACCTTGTATCACTGTGTAACAGCACTATGCTGAAAATCCAATGTCAGGTGAGAAATCAATTGCCTCTTACAGAGGATCACAGAAACATAGGCTTTCGATACTACTAAGATGATCTTGTCATTTGAGTGCTTTTGGTGAGACAAGTTTTATCAAGTCCATTTTGTATCAGGACTATTTTGACTTGATACCGCTATAGAATCAAAAGTTTTGTCTCAGATGAGAGATATGATGGAACATGAAAAGCATACATCTTAATGACTACTGCAAGCTCAAGAATGCGAATATCATAGATCCCAGACAAAGCTTCAATAACGTGTTCGAAGTCGGATTCCCAGAGAACTATCAGTCTGGCCCGTGTTGAGTCATATTAAAGACTGCTACATCAAAATATTCTGGTCTTAGTTTGAATTGTTTGTCAAAATGGATTTTAGTCTCTTTTCATTTAGGCTACTATTTTGGACTCACTTATTCAGATTTGTACCATAAACCAAATCGTAAATACAATTCCACTCAAATATCAATTGAGCATATTAATGGAAATTTCAAGAATATTTCCGATTCAGCAGTCCATACCTTATCCATGGTTCTTCCTAGGGAGGGCATGGTAGATGCAATTGTCCCTCAATTTTAGTAGGGTGCGGCGATTTAAATCGATCGGGAAAAAAATCGATCGGAATTGAAAAATCGAAAATCGATCGGTAATCAAAAGAGATCGCGATTTTCAGTTCGATTTTTTCGTTTTGATAAATAAATGCTACATTTCCCAATTCAGGTCAATACAGGTATGGGAAGTGGTCAAACCCAATTCATTTCATGTACACGAGAACGATTTCTTAATTGAAATTATCTGTGATTCCTCCCAGCTAGCTACATGTAGGATGGTTACTTGATCATCAAAACAACCAATTCTGTTGGTCGCTTCTGCGATCGATCCACGATTTCTACGTATTCTCTCTTTCACACAAGCTGATGTTGCGAAGAACATTATCGTCGCGCGTATTGTCGACTTCATGCAGAAAGAATCTCACACAGAAGAGAAGGTGATTACTGCAGGAGTGAGCCAAGAAAAGTCTGATGAGAAACGACAATGTGTTTCCTTGTGGTCGCAGATGAAAATTAGATCTCCGGTGGAATCAGATAGCAAAAACATCAAAGACCGAGCTATGATAGAGTGGCAGCGATATGTCGAATTGGTGAAGCAAACAAATCCTGCACCCGACCACAAGAAATTTGACGTTCTTGCCTTCTGGAAGAATCAACTGCAGAATCTTCCAAATTTGGCCAGGATTGCCCGACAATTCTAGTGTATTCCAGCAACAAACACGGCTTCGGAAAAACTAGGAAGTGTAACGGGCAACACCATAACGCCCAGTCGTGCAAATTTGAGTGGCTTGCGCGCACGACAACTGATCAAAATCAGACGCAACAGTAAAGTTTTGAATGAGTAGGGGGTAATGCGTTTTTCTAATTAGACTTCACAATATGCTTTCATATGATTCAGTATTGGCCGATATTTTGAGACGTTTGTCATACATGTATCGCCCACTTACACGTAATTAGAAAATAAAGCTCAGACTGTTTTGAAATGATTTCTTTTTTGGTTTACAAAAAAATCGAAATCGGAAAAAAATCGAAATTTTTCTGAAAAATCGAAATTAAATCGATCGTTGGGGAAAATAAAACATCGCCGCACCCTAAATTTTAGTGTTCACCGGGTCGATGCCCGAATCTCTCAATTAGTCCAGTCAAAGTCGGTAGTACTGATAATGAAAAAAATCTTATGTTGTCTGTTACCCGAACACCTTGGCCAAAACAAATTTATGAAACCTATTTTTATCTGCGCGTAATTACGTGTCTGGCTCATTATTCTCATTCCGTTTGATGAATATATCTCAAATAAAGATAGGATCTGTGTACAGTATGCTGAAATAGATTTCAACAAGTAGCGATTTCAATAATCCAGAAAAACTGAAGATCCTGGTTAAGACAGCTATAGATAAATATTTGATAAGACATTGCTCTATACAATCAGACAATGAGAAGGTGAGTTGCGTTGAAGGACAGCATGAATTGTACATTTTTAATCCGGTAGGAAGGCTTGAGGAAGACTTGTTGATAAATCTTTAAGATAATTGAAACGTGTTTCTTGTCATTAGCTGTCAAGTTCTACCATTCTGATCGCGCAACAGTGGTTGATAGATACTATTCCTTCTAGAAATCAAAGTTTGTTCTGATTTATAGCTGCAATCCAATAAGATAGATCAATTTTAAACATAGTATCTGACTATCAGTCCATTGGGGCAATAATGAGGATTGAAATTTGTAAATTTGTCGGCAGAGTTATATGAGTGAAATTGACGCACTAAATAACTGACTCCTGTATTTTAGCTATTGTTTATTCTAATGTGTAGCATACTATTATGACAGTGCATGTTTCTGAATGATCACACATGAAATTTTACTTGCCACATGGTACACGTGATTAGAAAGAAAATAAGTTTTTTAGTATGAGTAGGAATGATAAGTGGAAATGAACATGCACTTCATTTCAGTACATGTAAAAATCCTTTTCTGAATTATAATGGTTGTACATCCTCCTGGTTATTCACAAGTTGCTGTACCGGTATTATGCTGCATTGTTGTTATTGCAAATTGCTGCATATTATAAAAATTAAATGGAGTATTGCCTTCCTAGAAATTTTCCTAAATTTGTAGTTTGATAAATTGCACTAACTCAGGCAGAACTACATGTATACATGCAGAATTATAGTTGAATTGTTGCCACTGTCAGCTGGGCAATGTCAATGCGTCTCAATAAAATAATGGGAAGGCATCAAAAATGTATTCTTGACTACGATATGCAGAAAGATACAGAAGTTTGCATAATATTCTAAGCATTTGGCTCATTTAAATCTGAGCACGCATGTCAAATATGATGAAATCCATGAACACTCAGATCAATGATTAGAAGATGTAGATTGCTTTTTAAACAAATTTTGCAAGAAAAGTAAATGTAGCAGTGTGGCTTAGAAATTTCTATCTCTCTACATTTTAATAAATATATTCTAATAGAGTTAGAAAAGCAACAAAATTAATTTTTGTTTACCATTTTATTCCAACTTTCCGGATGAAAACCCATTCATGTCAAGGGAAAAATAAAATCATAATCATCATATATCAGGGTGTTTCAGAAATGCTGGGCACAACTTGATGAATCATAATTCCCATTTATGCAGCCATTCGAACGAGGTCCATTTGAATCTATAGAAGTAGGAGTCACACTATGTCTATGCAAAAGTGAGGGACTCCGCCTCCATTAGAATTCGCTGCTAATTTGCTCAGACACTCAGCAAATATGACTGTTCATAGTTTTGCATTTTATACCGCTGTTTTAGTTGATTTTGAGCTATGGTTATGTTAGATAGGCTATTCATTCCATAATCAATTTCAATACTTGAATTGAATACTTGACCTCAAATCACAGTAAGTTTACAAGCATACTCAATTTCTATGATTTCAAATGTTAATACATTGTTTTCCGCATAAATTCAAACTGATATTCGTTCACTGATATATCGATTTCTTCATTTTGCACTGTTAGTAAGTAAGAGTTTTAAAATACTCGCGTTATGGCTGAAGATGACAGACTTGAGCAGAAGATTAAGGCTGTACGTTTATATTCTCTTTCTCAAAATGCTGTTGAGGTTGAAAGACAACTTTTACGTCAATATGGAGAGAATGCAATCGATCGTAGAACGATTGGACGCATCAATAAACAGTTTGATAAAACTGGTAGTGTTCAACCGAAAAAGCCTACCGGTAGACCACGGTCTATAACGACCGATGAAAACAAGGCATTGTTGTTTGAGCTGCTTGTTGACAATGGTGCCGAGCCTATGTCAAGCCGGAAATTGTCAAATGCCTGTCATCTAAGCCATTCGTCCACTTACAGACTTCTCAAGGAACTGAAGTGCAAGCCGTATATTCCACCCTTGATAAATGAATTGTCTGAAGAAGACGACTTTGATCGCAGAGTTGAAACTTTCGACATCTTACTGGGTATGATGGATAGAGATCCCGAGTTCGCGAATAACATCTTATGGTCTGATGAAGCACAATTCAAACTTTCTGGAACAGTCAATCCACACTACTGTGTAATCTGGTCGACACAAAACCCTCAGTGCACTGTTGAAAGTAATGGTCAGGCCCCAGGCGTAATGGTATGGTGTGGTATTCGTTCGAGTGGAATAGTTGGTCCTGTATTCATCGATGGAAATCTCAACGGTGAGAAATATCTTGACTTGCTTCGTGAACATGTCTTCTCCATCATTGATGACAATATGTGGTTCATGCAAGATGGTTGTCCGGCACATTACGCCACATCAGTCAGGAGACACCTGGACCAGCACTTTAAAGAAAGATGGATTGGTCGTCGAGGTCATGTGGAGTGGGCCCCACGTTCTCCGGACCTTACACCTTGTAATTTTTTTTATGTGGCTTCCTCAAAAATAGAGTTTTTGCACGTCGACCTAGGAGTCTTCCAGACTTAAGGAGCTTCATCATCGAAGAAGTTCACAACATAGCTCCAGAACTGTGTCATAAAGTTTGTCAGTCCGTTTCTTCCCGATTTCGAGCGTGCATTGCCAAGGCCAACAGTTTGAACATGATCGATAACTTGTACTTTGACTATGCTCTCATTGTTTTCTTGTTAAATGTCTATTATTTGCTTATACAAGTACCTTTATGTAAGAAAAAAGGCTTTTTCATTTCCCGATTTAGTGGTTAAAATGATAGTAGCCCTAATTATATAAGTTTACTAAGATCTGCAGGTGTACATGAATACATCGGCTATATAACATGTTTACATCAATATGAAGTTTTGCGACTGTCAGGGCACTTTTATGATGTTAAATATAGATAAAGATCATGATATAAAAATTTTTATGCAAAGTGCCCAGGATTTCTGAAACATCCTGTATATATATACATATACATATACACATACACATACATATATATATATATATATATATATGTGGATTACCATTCATTCGTACGCTTTGCGGTCTCTTGTCTTTATGGGTTCATAGAGCACCTATTTTCTCCTACAATGAAATCAAAAAACATCAATGTTTGAGAACCACTAGAAATGACATGCCCGTCGGTGGCTAGACTAAAATGATGGGTGTATCTCAGATATCCAAAAACTGACCGTGAACTTTGCTGGAGTAGAATAAAATATGGACTGAAAATCAGTAAATGAAGACCAAAACTAGAAAGAACCACGAGGCATCAAGATAGTAGTGGATCTTGCTTTGGCTCTTTCATAGTTATCAATATTGACTCTTCTATTTCACGATCGCGTTTAGTATTATGGTGTCAGCATGATATGATCATTTGATGTTAGCGAATGCATATATAATCAAGTTTAGTGCTTTTATGTGTGAATTTTGATTGAGCCGCGCGAAACATGCTGTTTGCAACAATCAACACATGCTTATATATGTTCTTACGTACAGTGTTTTCCGGATAATTCGTCACCCTTCGGGCCATACAAAAAATGGCGAATTAACAGTATAAATATATTTCCGCAATCAGTATCTTCAAAACTCGTGTATTTGTGTATCATGTATTCGTAAACTGATTCTTTCCTATTTGTCAAAGCAAATTATCTCTACAGTCCTAATATCTATTGACGGGTAAACGACCCATTCTGTAAATACAAGATGAATGATCAAGATGGGTCCGGCTACACCTGAGCCTTGTAATGAGCTCTACACAAAAATTAAATTATCAAAGGCACTATCTGAAATTTCTCTTTACGTTTCTTTTGGATAAAGCATCAGTAAATTGTTGCAATTATTAATTCTTTATGCCACAGTGTTAATACAATCATTGCAGTATCGATCTTTGTGTGTTCCAAGCAAATGTTTTGCTACAAATGTTGAATTTGTCTGCCTGTCTCTTCTACCAAAACTCTTTACAGACGTCAACTAACGGGAGAGTTTTGTAATAGCACTAAAATGGGAATGCGTGTGATTTTCAGGTTTCTTGACGAATTAAGCTTAACGATTACTCTGAAAATTTGTGAATTGGGTATGGAAAAATGACGACTTACGAATTAAAGGTTACGAATTTTCCGTAAGTTTTACAGTGTGAAACATATGAAACATATTCGAGGAATAGGAAATGTGGCGAATTATCCCGAAAACACTGTATATCATGTTAAGTGCCTTGTGGGCACTGAAGCTGCTATATAGCAAATGTTCTTTTAACAATATCAGAAAATGTAGAATACATAAAACCAATAGAACTGACTTCTGATTATAGCGCGTCATACAACCGATTTTTATGATTGCAACGTTTAATAAATAAATGATTGCAACGCAGTCAAGGAATTAATATTGGAAATCCCTACATGCGAATACTGCAGCAGTATTCATATTTTTATGATATTCTATGATAGTCTTGTAATATCATTTTTCAAGAATAATGTCACCTTCTAATGTTTCAGTTCTTTTCCCCGGAAGTCATCAAATATTATGTCTGGCAGTAGAATGGGATAATTCTGCGCGACCTTTTTATTCATTTAATCTAATGTCAATTCTATCAATCGCTGATCCATTCCTTGGGTTGGAGTGTGTTCGGATGATTCGTCTGACATAGGGCAATGTACCGACTGTCGCCGTTTCCCACGTGGTGGTCTAAGATACGCAGCCATGTTATTTATTAACTGCAGGTAGACACTCTAGTTTCATGATTCAGAGTAGAAGAGTACATTAACATATCACAATTATTGTGAAAGACTGTGTTAACTGTTGGGAGGAGTGAATGAAAGTGTGTTGGTTGAATATCTTTCGCATGTGTGATAATGTTAACTTGCTGTGATACATGCACATGTGTGAAGACGAAAATTTTGGTCACCAATTTCGACAGTTATATGTATATTCACGTTAGAGTAGCGCTAGGAGATGACATTATTATTACTCGGTGGATATCTAGGAAATTTTTTTTCTTTGAAACTGTATTTCGATATCAAAAGGATGCAAACGAAATATTGAAATAGATATTGAGATAAGAAGGGTGGAGAGATGGGATGTGAATTTGAAAGGTCAGAGGTCTCTAAAATCGCGCAGCCGTTCAGCAGAGTTGCAGTTAAAAACCCGGGAGTTTATTTTGAACATTTTTAATTTCCTTGCAGTTTAAGATCTTATGAATTAGATTTATTATGAAAATTCCATTTCATTTAAGAATGGTGGGTATCGGCAAAGTTGGCTATCCTGACTATACTTCAAACTATATTGATTTAATCTCTTTTCTCCGGATCCTAAAATATGAAAGGTTTCACCTAATAAGTTCTTTTGTGAATGTGCGTGTACTAGCCATTAGGACAACCATATAAGTGTTGGCCTCTTGAAACATAATGTTGATGCCGATAATCACATGTTCCCAAATGACAACATTGAAAGCAGACAGTACTTACCAGAGTTGAAAGCGGCCGGGTCGGTGGACGGTTCAATCAAAACTGGTCAGGGTTGTCTGCCGGCTCTGTTGCTGACTGGTTAAGGCAGCTAGTCAACTTAGACCGTTACTATACTTATAGACGCGACTATACTTAGTAAAGACTTAAGCATATTTGCAGCTCCAGAACCTTGGCTTGCCTCATCCATTGTAATACTGACGGCATGATCACCATCAGCAATTATACCCCTTTTCGAAACAAGCGTTCGGATGGACACATTGGAGGTGTTGTGATGTGGGTGAAAAACTGTGTGCAGCCTGTCCTATTCAACGCCATCGGTCCTGATTTTGGCAACAACGGTGTGTGGCTAATCCTTCATCAACAAAAGTTATGTTTTGCATGTCCGTGATACTGTCCGTGATCTAGTGGCGTGTTATCGTTCATCTCGAACAACATAGACAACTTTTTGTTGCATTATCCGGAATACAACATTATTCTTACAGGTGACTTCAATCGCTAAAACGTTCCATGTCTCGTCAATTCTTTCGGTCTCCCCAACTTTGTTACGAAACATACTCGACTAGATGCCATCCTTGATATTGTTCTGATATCTTCTTCTATAAGTACTCAATATCACACGAAAATTGGCCCTCCCATTGTCACCAGTGATCATCGTGCAATCCTTTGCACTCCAGTCTATTACTCCTTACCACCAACCATTAAAGTTTGTATTATTTATGACTTGCGCGCATTCTAATGTCTGAGCTTTCGTTGCTCTATTAGAAGCAATTGACTTTTATCATATTTATGATATGAATCTGTCTCTACACAATAAGTGTGGTCTCTTTATGGACGCCATTCAATGGTGTTTCTCTAAGACTATCCCGCATACAATTGTGATTATGACCTCAAAAGATAAGCAAGCCATTTATAACACCACTGATAAAATCATTGATAAATGCAAGATGGAATGCATACCGCAAACAAAATTTCTCTATATATGAGTATCTAAGTCGTAAAGTGAAGTCGATTACGTCTGAGAAAGTAAAGTGGAATCAAAAGGCTTGCCAATGTTCGAAGCAACTATGGAAAGCTGTGGGTGATGTTCGTGGAACTATAAAGTCGTCATCATATGCAATCGACCAATAATTGACAAGTTCTCATCAAACGATGAAGCGGCTGATTCCATTAACTATATGTTCTCATCCTTTCAGCATCAAAGTGCTACTTCAAACGTCTGCTTGGTCAACGATGATGGTTATATGCCTCTATATGCCCAAAAAGGCGTGGACATCTTTCTCTCAAGATTACAGCCCCGCAAAGCTTCTGGAAGTAGCAATATTCCATCCATAATTTATAAAGAATCATCTTCTGTAATCAGAGTATACCTAGTTCATATTGTGAATATCTCGATCATCTGCTAGAAATTTCCTTCGCATTGGAAACAAAGTATTATCACGCCTATCCCCAAGACGTCGCCTCCTTCCATCAATGAGCTGAGACCCATTTCTATGCCATATATCTGTGCCGTCCAATATTTGTAAGCACCAGGTCTTAAACTCAGTCCTGAAATTATCTCATCGCACCTTTGGAAAACATGAGTTCGATGGTCTGAAACACTCATCCACTTCGGTTGCATTAATCGGTTTACAAGACGCTATTGCATCGTTTCTTGAAGAAACTGACATTTTTGGCGTTACCTTGTTGGCTTATGACTTCAGTAAGGCCTTTGATCAACTCGGTAACAATTTGATAGTCAAAAGTCTCTGCGATAACGGTTGTCCACCAAGTTTCATCCTCTGTACTGTGAATTACCTTCATGATAGAGTGCAAACACTAAAAATGCATGATAGTGTCAGTGGTCCACTACCCGTTGTTTGTGGAATTCCTAAAGGCTCTATCTTAGGACCCTTCATCTTCAACAGTGTCATTTGGTTCTCTTTCTCCCATGCATCCCTCGAGAACCGTCATTAAGTGCGCCGACGATTGTACCCACGTCATTCCCGTCAAACCGAATAGTCTCTCATTTTGAATTCAACAGCACAATCATGTGATGCTGCTAGTGTGGCCCTAAATTACAGAAAACGCAAAAGGCTGTGGATACCCAAATCATCATCTCATGGTCCGCCTGTCATGCCAGAACTGAAAGTGTTAGAGGAAATTAAAATCATCCTTGGTGTAATTTTCACCTCAGATCGCAAATGGAATGTTCATTTTGACGCATTTAATACATGAGTGTCCCAGAGATTGTATGCTTTGAGGATTTTGCGCCCTGCATTAAACTCAGTTGACTTAATGCGAATATATTTTGGGTTGATCGTGTCCCCTTGATAGAATATTGCTACCCTTTGCCTGTTTCTCTGTCAAGTAATAATAGAAGACTCCTCGATTGCATTCAAGTTCGAGATCATAAAAAAATCCGTCATAATGACTGCAGTTGTTTAATTCTTCCGGACTTGCATTCTCACCTGCTGACGCGGCTATTCGTTTACTCCGTGCGACGCAGTTTAATCAAAGCCACCCATTACACTTTCTTTGCCCTCCTGTTTCTGATCGCCAAGACTGATTTCTTCTACCAAGTTTGCG
Source organism: Prostheceraeus crozeri (assembly GCA_907163375.1). Taxonomy (NCBI): domain Eukaryota; kingdom Metazoa; phylum Platyhelminthes; order Polycladida; family Euryleptidae; genus Prostheceraeus; species Prostheceraeus crozeri. Next base: position 53,158 of record CAJQUW010011560.1, read on the forward strand.
AACGACTCGCCTTCGCTACTCTCTTTCCCTGCAACGTCGATGACAATTAACAATGTTTTTGCTGGTTAATGAGTCTGTGTTTTCTTGAATTCGGTCTGCATTGTTACTTTACGAACTCCTTCACAAACGCTATGTGTATACTTCACCTGATATTTTCTTACTCGCCGCATAATTTGTACTTTAGGATTTTCAATGCAACCTGGAAAATATACGATTACTTACTTACATAGGCCTAAACCAAATGCATCAGTGGCAGGCCTCTCGGCTCAGGATAAACAAGAGCTCCCAAACAATCGCATTTGACAAGACCTAACTTACGATGTAATAATAAGCGTTTTAATTAGTTTCAATTACTATTCAGCAACCATCATCAGATGAATGACTGGCCAAGACATCTTCAATCGATTGCTTTGTCATTGTCAAGTGTCATCGTCAATAAAAAATTGAAGAAGAGTTTCAACGTCTAAGAAACGGTTCGAGGCATTTACGTCACAGCATGGTCTACATTCTGGCATAATTACATTTTAATTACTCTACATTTACCTGCTCATACAGCTGAGCAATTTGTTTTAGAATAAGCGTCATCGATAGTCGGCATAACAGGCCTAATCAAAATAACCGGCCGGCGTAATGAGTAGTTGGCCAACCGACAAGCCGGTCTTCAAAATCTGTGGCCACTGCCGGACAGGCGGTCAGCAGGTTCCAACCCTGGTTATGCGATAATTACCATTTTCTATACATTCTAATTTGCGAAAAATATTCATTTTTTAACATTAGGAAAAATATCTTCTAATTCAAAAGAGCAAGAAAGTGATCATATGAAGCCGTCTGTTTTTACAGTCTAATACAATTTGAATTTCTCTTAATCAGACTATTTTCTGTTGATGCCATTTAGTTAATCTAATATTGATCGCAAGACCCATGCAATAACGAAGCTCTTTTTGCAGAATCAGAAATTCTTTTATGCCACCCAGTAAGAGTCATAAAGGAAATATAAATTATCACACACTTCTGTTTATGATCCTGTATATAAAGATCATCCTATATTTGTTTAAATTTTCAATAGGCTTACAAGTACATGTTATTGGCTAAACTGAATGCATGACATAGTTCAGTGTGTCAAAGATGTTACATTAAAACTTCAAGTTAATCTATTTACTATTGATAGTACCAGTTCCAGGGATGTGGAGTCGGACTCCCGGAGTCCCATCATTTTTGCTGGAGTCGGAGTCCTATCAAATGATAGGACTCCAGACTCCGGCCTAGAACCGAAATAATATAATACAAGCAAATCATTTATTCTCGTGCATAGCTGTCATTGTCTTGATGTCAACTTTCTCCGTCAAACAAAAGTACACAGACAATGCTGCATGCGAAGCTTGTAACAGTTGAGGGAATGAACCGTGATTGTGAAAAAAGGATTGTCTTTTCATTCGGTGATTTAATAGACAAGACAAGCCTTCCCAGCCTCGATCACACCTGCGCGCCAAAGGCCACACAGAGACAAAAATGAAATACTGGTTTGTTTGAGAACATTGCTTCTTACCCTTCTTACCCTCACGTTAATCGTGTGTGATAGCTCCTCTAAAGCGCATATTAAAATCGAAAGTGTACTAATATTTTTTGGAGAAGGATGGGGATTTACGTGCCTGATAGAGACTGGAGAAAAACCGTGCGAAGCACACATCAAGAAGATGGGAGGAGCCGAGTCGCATGCATCCAACTTAAAGAGACTCTTGATTAGCTTTCATCGAAAATGATTGATAATTGATGCAATGATCACTAAATATCGATTCAGGTAAGCCTATAATGGTCTGTGATATAGATTACCAGTTGATTTTTGAAAAAACTAAGCTTATATGATTGCCACCTGGAGTCGGAGTCCTATCAAAAGCCGGAGTCCTATCAACCCCCGGAGTCGGAGTCCTATCAAAATGATAGGGACCTATGGATATAGCACATCCAAATTAGGGAAACGAAGCAAACATCGAAAAAAGTCCTTATTTAGCTTTTATAATCACATTGTAGTTGACAGCTTGCATTGTTATAGAAAGATAACTCAAGTGAAATTTGTCATTTCTCTGATCAATTCCGTTCTGACATCACTATGTAGAATTATGAACATCTGGTTTTGAGCTTATTATACAAAATGATGCATCCAAATTAAACAAAAAATTTTTCCGGAATATTGTGACAAAAGCCTCATTTATCAAAAGCAAATCCACTTGCCTATGAAGACCCAATCGGGTTTGCTTTCCGTTTTTTAGAGAGAAAGTATCTACATGTTTCGCCACATTAGTGTAAATACCAATCCATTAAAAGATTGTCACTTTCGTCACATATTTGCGAAAGGAATGCGAAGGTCATTAAGGAATCAGAATAACCTTGAATTTCCCTAGATTTGTGATGTAAAATTCAAAGTTGAAACACTGACTATAAATTTAGATCTACACACTAAAGTGATTTTGAGTACTTGCGATTTGTGCATTTACAAATAAACAAGACATTGACATAAGATTGCTGCTAATTTTCACGGGCCACCGCACACAATCACTATCAGTATCCTACTAACAAATCTTTAACCCATTGAGTGTGCATAAATTAAGCTATTTTTGATCACTTTCTTTGTTAGTTGGCGCTAACTTTATGACAGCGAATCCCTGATTGATTTCTTTGAGCATAGATAATCATAGCAATTAATTCTCTAACCAAACCGCACTAAAACGTTTGCTGGCATGAAGTTAAGTAGTCAAAGTTAGCAGCAGCCTGCACGATCTGCATGAAGGAGACACGCTGCCTTTTATGCCGCAATTTTCTTCGACTTGCTAATTAAGTGGATAGTTTCTGCATTATTAATAGCACCCGTTTTATTACATAAACAGTCGGCAGAGAAAAATAAATAATAATCACTCTCGGTGTCATACATTGACTGTGATCATTTGTCAAAACCACAGAATTAGATTGTTTAAGCGCATTACTTTGCTAGAAGTGGAAGCTGATTCAAAACAATGGCACATGCAAGAAAACAGAGGAAGAGATTCTTTGGTCAAAACTCTCCAAGTCAAAGTGATCCAAATTTCTAGCAGGGCCTACCATCAGATATAAGTTGTATGAGTTTTAAAACTCTAACATTCCTTCTCTGTGCACCATGGGTAGATGGTTTGGGAGTAGAGACCAACGCAACAGATCTCTAGCAAATTGTTGGAAACTTGTTGATTGCCTCGCATTTGTCCCGGTGCCTTTCGGATGAAATAAATGTCCTGCTTTTGCAATATCTCAGAGACAAACATCAGTTTTATATTTTTCTAAAATTATGCTTAGTTAAAATAATTTTTTTGAAATAATAAGATTGCTGCATATTTATATATCTCTCCATAAATAATTGAATTTCATTGATTGGTCTGTAAACGGGAAATCATTATTGGTAGTGCCAACTATAGTCATATTTCTCCTTGAGGGTGGCGTTATAGTCAGAAAGATTCAATTTAATTTGGTATGAGTTTATGAAGTAAGCGCACTTGTTCTCTCAGTCGATATAAAAAACGATGAAGAATAGGCTATATAGAATTAAAAATGCACTGAATGATATTGAAAACCAATTGTAACATAAAGCTCATGCGACAATAATAACCAAAAATAAAAGTGGCAAGGGGGCGAGTAATCAGCAATAGAAAACAGATTGAAAGAAAGTGCTACAAAAGTATATAACTGGCGAAACCAAATAAAACTCAGATTGCACGTACAAAGGAAAAATGCCGGTGACGTTTCAAAAAAAGGAAACATGAACTGAATGGATAGCAAAGTGAGTTTGACGCTGCTACTCGTGGCAGAGACATACAAAGTGTTCTACAGAATTCTTTAGTTGTGTCAGCAACGATCAGTTTTTGTAAACAAATATGAATATAAAATGAGCATCTTTACAGGAACATTTTCCCACTTTGTATGTCGTGCCAAATTTGGTAGAAGTATATGTATCTCAGAACACATTCACTGCCTTGGCTTGCAAAAGTCAGGGCTTTCAACGGCTAATATTTTTGATGAGCCGGTTATACGTCAAGTTCTGAAATAGTTTTGAATTTCATTGATATGTGTATTTTATTTATTCGTAAAGTGAACTACATTGCTCATTTGAGTGTTGACATGCGAGTAACCTTCGCCAGATCGTTCTGCCACAACCTTCCTTCCTCTTACAGAATATCGCATTCTGCAAGGAAGCTCTGAATTCTGATGAACGGAGAGTGCACAATCACATACCGAAGATCAATGTGAAGCTTGGCTAAGTTCATCATAAGGTAACCACACACTGAATGATTTCTAAGCGAGTCTGCGGGACACAGCTGCACTTTGAAACGATGTGAAAAAATGCAAACTACATAAGTACAAGATTGGCAATACACATCTTTTCTAACTGAGGATGGTTCCCGGTCCTAGACAGTTAGACAATTAATGATGCATCAATAAATTAACAATTATCTTGAAACATGTATGACTAGGTCATAATGATGCTCAAGTGATTTAGATTGTTGCATGAAAGTTATTTGTCATATATCGTTGTCTACCTATACAAAAGTAAAATGTAAAATGACACCTTATTATGAGCAATTATAATGTTGCTGGATTTTCATTTGCATCGAATGATTTTGAAAACTTGTACGTGCATGTTCGAGAAAATTGCTTCTCTATAAATAACGTTGGAACTAAAATTGAATATATACTCATCATCAAACTAAAATAAAGCAGTTCAGCAGCACGCCCTGTCTGAATCAACTTACTATCGAAGAAAATTGCCCAAAGCTGAAACCAATTTTTTTTCAGTTGCTATAGCTGACTGATAAAAGGTAAACAAAAACGAAAATAATCGTTGGTGTAGTTTTTGAAAAAAACGAGTTTTTTAAAAATTTGAATTTTTTTTCTAAGAAAGAACATTGCCCAAGCCTAGAACCTAATTTTTCTGAGTTGGTATATCAAACTGATACAAAGGAAACAAAAATGAAAAGAATCGTCGGTGTAGTTTCTGAAAAAATGCATTTTTTGAAAATTTGAATTTTTTTGAATTTGAATTTTTTTCTAAGAAAAAAAAATTGCCCAAGCATTGAACCTGATTTTTCTGAGTTGGTATGCAATAATGATACAAAGGAAACAAAAATAAAAAAATCTTCGGTGTAGTTTTTGAGATACATGTACATGTCACTTTTTGAAATTTGAATTTTTTCGAATTCCGAATTTCAGTTTTGCCTTGGAAGGAAAGGTTCGAGGAACGCCCAAATTATTTTGTGATCCTCTTTTTACCTGCATAGTTGAAAAGAAGCCAGTCAAACAGTAGAATAATCGACTTATGGATAATGAAAATGATCTTTCTAATCATTCATATTACATGTAGGCCTATCAGTGCGACTTCGGCTATACAAAATAGTATGTTTCTAATCATAAGACACTTGATGCTCTTGGTTGCTCTGCAGTTCAATAAGTGCCGGAATATACACCTGACTTTCGCCCTGCCCATGATAAATGTCGATGTCACCCCGGCCTAGTTATGTAGTACATGTACAGTACATAGTATTGATTTGTCTTCTTTGTCTTTATTTCATTGTAACAAGCAGACTGAAGTGACTATTACAAACAGATTGAAGTGGCCGGCCTCGAAACGAGTAAGTACTTGACAATGACTAATTATGCAACGCAACGGCAGATCGCATACTGACTCTTCATTCGCGATCGATTAGTCAGCACACCGCAGATGCTATTGCCAGGGCTGTGGAGCCGATGCGTTATCTCATCGGCTCCGGCTCCGGCTCCACGACACTGATGTGAAAGGCTCCGGCTCGGCTCCGGCTCCGGCTTCGACTTCAAATTCAGGTTCTATCTATGCTGGTTATCCTGGATCCGTTGAACGGGTTTTTTGGATAACGGTGTGGCCTTTAGAGGCTTGCTACAATCATCAAATTAGTTTTCATTAACAAGCAACGACTTAAGTTAATAATAAAAATGATAATAGCCTAATATAATGACAAATAACATACTTGTCATATATTTTTGCATGAATTGACTATCTCTGAAAGATAAAATAAAGTTATAGCCAGGATTGGTTAAATTAGATAAAGATCTCCCGCACTGGCTAAATATAAATTGGCCTAGCCTGCAACCAGTCTACTACGAGGCTACATTAAATAAGACCACATGAGTGATGATGATATACCTAATTAGCCGTCACAGGGGCCGAATAGTAGTATAAGCTTTTTAACAAAGCTTGAATATGAAACTGGATAGCGTATGCCTCTAGATAGCTTATAGGGCCTGTATCTACTCGAACATGGAAAGGATATCGGCTATATAGCCAAATATACCGTATCAATAAAGATATCAATTTCTTTATTGAATATTAAAGTGTATATTGGCTAGCTTAGGTTGTTATTGTTATTTGTTATTGCCTTTATTCAATAATCTGTTGGTCCATGAATAATATGATCGGTGGGTAGCCCACGACTCATCATCTGTAGAAATTGTAATTTAGATAGCCTCATTGCAGTGTAGGCTAGAAATGTACAATTGAAAATTATACTTAAAAAATTAAAAATATCTAATTTAGGACAAGTTTTGTAATTCTATGCAGCATACTTAATAAGTTAAGGCCTAACTTACATCATATTAATTTCGTATTTTTCATTATGGCGTAAAGTTGCACTAAATAATTCATCAATGATTCATGTATATTATTATATTCAATTTATGTATAACACATAACCACTATTCCTCTGATGATGGTTAGGCTGATGAAACTGAACTCGGAGTATCACACAGTATGTTGCAGGGTGCTATGCATAATAAAAATTTGACTGCGAGCACCGAGCAGAAATCCCATCTACTTTGCTAGCTTTCGAATGCGCGTGCGGTTTAATGTAACAAACAATAGAAAAGGGAGGTCAAAAGGCGCCTTTATTGAGAGCGTCTCAGTCTTTTTTTATTGTTTACATATAAGTCAGCATGATATCAGCATAAAGTGTTGACAGACGGAAAAAATAATAATGAAAATTCTTGAAATCCACAGGTCTATGACATTTGGGGAAATATTATTACACGATACGGCTCTTGTGCAGTCCTCCCCCCCCATTTTTTCTCTGGCCAAAAGATGCAGCACCATTGGATGTCCGTTTCAGCATCACCGGTTTGAGTGAAGCATTCCGTGCTGTTGTAAAAATCTACGTGGGTAATTGCGATGTCATGGTCGCAAACTTCGTCAGCAAGTCAACATTGTATTTTGCCTTCAGGTTTTTCGCATTGAAATATACCCTTGAAGTCAAAGGAAATTCATTGTGAATGAGATACCTTTAAAATAATAGGGCGCTACTAGAAGTGGCTGGGTCGCTTATTGCTATAGCCATGTGAGGACTTGTAGTCAGGTCATTCGTGTGAGTGTGAAGAGTTATCCCTCCAATCAAAATTGATCAAATTGAATAATCGATTGTTTTGAAAAATGTAGGTGGGGGGACTGCACAAGAGCCTACAATACAATCTAAGGAAATTGGCATTGTCACAGATGCCAGTAGCCATACCGATAGATGATAGCCTACATAGTAACCGTATTAGATTTAAGACATTGCGCAAGAAATGTAGCTATATTATCTTTGCTGACTGAACTGGAAATGTGTACATAAATGACTGGCGACTTGTCTCTAGGAATCTACAATCATCTAGTTAGCATGCATATAACAAGTCTTCAAATTAATGGATTTTGGAGAATACGTTGTCAATATGGAAATTAGTCTTACGAAACATGTGCAATAAAAAAATATTACACATGTGTGTAAATATATAATAAATATAATACAAAAGAAGGCGGCAACTGCAAAGAAAGATGTCGTGGAGGACAGATCATTGGTATACTTAAAAGACATATCTTTAGATTTCAAATGATTTAATTTTTTTATGATGCCAATTAATAACTTTCAAAATTCTAGATTTACATCAAAGCTCAAACTATCGGAGCCGGAGCCTTTGTGATAAATCGGCTCCGGCTCCGGCTCCGACCAAAACCATCGGCTCCTTAAGGCTCCGGCTCCACAGCCCTGGCTATTGCTATTGGCTTCCGCTGTTGAGGGCTGTCGGGAGCGCACATACATGGTACAGCCATAGAAATTGACAACAATAAAACCTCTAGAATGGAAATTAAGCTTCATGCAATGCACAATAACGGCACATAAATCGCACGCATTTTCACTTAGATGCACGTGCCAACGTTTGTATCATTGGGTTAGAATCAGTCACATGAGTAAATCGAAGCTTTTAATTGGTTCTTCATGCCCCAACTTAGTTCCCCCGGATGTGCCGCGACCTTGAGTCAATTTCCATTCTAGCGAACTTCAGATAAACATAAGTAATGGCTGTAAACGGGAGGTTCTTCATTATGTACAATAAAATCCGGTTATCACTCCCTTTAGTTTTTGCCGATAAGTAAAATTGAATAAATTGAATAAAAACAACGTGTGTTTTCTACTCGGACGTTTCGGGTCCCGACCCTTTATCAACGAGTTTTGGCATCAACTGCAGTTACAAGTGGTTTTATATACTTCAGACATCTATGCGGTGTGACCATTTAATACCATTCAGACAGCTCATCACATCGATTCAACACCGGTCTTCTACGCTTAATCCAACGAGCTTCTAACAACGCAATATCAAGCGGTCTCTTCACGCATTCAAGAATATTGACATCAAAATCTTCAATACCATCACACTCACATTCACGAACATGGACGCTCAGCGCACTCCTATCATCCTTATGCCTAATGCTGCGGTTGTGCTCTAAGTATCGAGCTCTAAAGTTCCTACAAGTCTTGCCTATATAATTACCATCACACTTTTTACAAACGAATTCATAGACAACATTGCTCACACTGCAATCAAATTCCATCGGCAAACTGGCACACACATCACAATTTTCGTGCTTGTTCCTATTTTTCTTTATCTCTTTTTTTATACACTTATTTTTCTAAGTGTGATGGTAATTATATAGGCAAGACTTGTAGGAACTTTAGAGCTCGATACTTAGAGCACAACCGCAGCATTAGGCATAAGGATGATAGGAGTGCGCTGAGCGTCCATGTTCGTGAATGTGAGTGTGATGGTATTGAAGATTTTGATGTCAATATTCTTGAATGCGTGAAGAGACCGCTTGATATTGCGTTGTTAGAAGCTCGTTGGATTAAGCGTAGAAGACCGGTGTTGAATCGATGTGATGAGCTGTCTGAATGGTATTAAATGGTCACACCGCATAGATGTCTGAAGTATATAAAACCACTTGTAACTGCAGTTGATGCCAAAACTCGTTGATAAAGGGTCGGGACCCGAAACGTCCGAGTAGAAAACACACGTTGTTTTTATTCAATTTATTCAATTTTACTTATCGGCAAAAACTAAAGGGAGTGATAACCGGATTTTATTGTACATAATTCAGATAAACAGTTTATTTCTATGGGTACAGCACTGTCTTTATAAACACGAGTGGAAACGCCAGTCAATTATCACTGCAAATCATGCCGTCGCATGAAGACTGCCGACGTCGTGTGTGCCTCCTCTGCTTCAAGAAATCCAAAGACATGCGAGAAATATCCGACGATTATTGGCGACTGATATAAGCATATGTCATACAAGGACTTGATCCTTTTGACCATCGTCTCCCGGCTGCGTTATGCAGCACCTGTAGTCGCGTACTTAGAGAATACAGCAATGGTGTTTTCAGCAGACATATTGCAGTGTTTGATCATTCTTCAATTACACAGGGTCGTGAAATGCGAAGCTCAACCAGCAAGTCCAACTGTTCATGCACAGTTGTGAAATCGCGGTCTCCATGCCGAGGAATATTGCTGCGAAAGTCGACTGTACAAGCTTGCCATGTGGATCAGGTGGTGTAGGTCGTCCCCCAAAGACATCCGTCAGGACTCCCACTGTCATGAAAGTGTGCTCCTTTTGCCTAAGCGCCATATCAAAAGGCAAATCGCACGTTTGCAACAAATCCACTCGGCTCGAAAACGTGCAACAGTATTTGAATAATGGCTCTCCAAATTTCAAGGAGAGGGTCGCATCCGTCGTCATAAATGAAAACCGTGACTCGACGTGTGATTCCAATCCACCAAATTCACCTATTCTGCTATCTAATGCACGAGGGCGCCCTACGGTTGTGCACAGTCCAGTGTCACCATCTTCAGCATTTTCAACGATCACTCTTTCATCCAGTGACATGTCCGCGATTCTAAACGATTTGGAGCTTTCGAATACGCGAACCCTGAAGCTTGCAGGCCATCTCAGATCAGCATCATGCTCAAGAAAATGCGTTCAGCCAAATCTAAAGATGGAGCTGCAGATTAGAAATCACAAGTTGGATAATCTTTTTTCTGTCGAATCTGCCGACTTTGTTGTACCGCAAGATGGTGACGTCGCGAAAAAGACATTTGTATTTTGCAATGACTTGAATCTGTTATTGGAAACAGCACAGCAATCTCGGGAGAGGACTTATAACAGTGTAAAGATCGGAATAGACGGAGTCGGTGGCTCACTGAAATTTTGTGCAGCACTGCACAACTCATTCGGAATTGAAAGTGGAAATCAACAGCGTCATCGATATGTTGATGGTATTCAAATGGTCGAAGTGATGCCAGTGTCAAAAAACTGTTTCTCATCGCCATAGCTCCCGACGTGCCTGAAAACTACCGGAATCTGCTGTATATTTGGACTCGTCTAAGACTCGACGAAATAAGATTGCCTTTCACCTTAGCCATGGACCTGAAGTTGGCCAATCTTGCTCTTGGATTAATGGCGCACGGATCAAATCATCCCTGCACCTGGTGCCAAGTGTCGAAAGACAACTTGTTGTCCGGTCGTCGGGGAGAATCCAGAACGTTTGGAAGCCTACGAAAATCATTTTGGGAATGGAATCGAGCAGGTGCGAAGTTGTCTGATGCCAAGCATTTTGGAAATGTGATCCACCTTCCTTTACCCAAGAATGCTGACAGCTCACTAGTGATCAACACGATACCGCCGCCCGAATTACACCTATTGATTGGCCCAGTGACCACAATATTCGTCGCATTGAAAAATGAATGGCCTCAGGCGGAAGAATGGGCCGACAGAAGCAATGTTGAAAGACAATCATACCATGGCGGAGTATTCAACGGCAATGGCTGCATGCGGCTGTTGAAGAAATTGGACATTCTTGAGGATATGAAATTTCCTTCAAAATTTTTGAATGCCTTTAGGGCATTCAGGTCATTGGTGGAAAACTGCTATGGACAAGATCTTGGCCATGATTTCAAAAAGTCAATCGATGACTTTTCTGTGGCCTTCAAGAAGAGTGGAATCCGGATTACCCCGAAATTCATGCAGTGATTTTTCACGTCTATGACTTCTGTGATTCACGAAAACAAGGACTCGGTATATGATCCGAGCAAGCGTCGGAGGCTGTACACGCGATTTCGATAAAAAATCTGGCAACGTTATAAGGTGGGCGATAACAACAGCCGTTACGGAGATCATCTGCTGTCTGCAGTCAGGGACTATTGTAGCAAACATGTGTGATTCCACAGCTGAGTGTGTCTATCGAACGATATCTTCTGTTTTGTTTCAACTAGATACATTTTGTATAAAGATACATTAGTATTTAGTATAATTTGTTAAACATTGAACTTTGTTTTTAAGCTTCAAACAATGGAAATTTGAAATACACACAAATTCGGAATTCGAAAAAATTCAAATTTCAAAAAGTAACATGTATATGTATCTCAAAAACTATACCGACGATTTTTTTATTTTTGTTTCCTTTGTATCATTATGGCATACCAACTCAGAAAAATCAGGTTCAATGCTTGGGCAATTTTTTTCCTTTCTTAGAAAAAAATTCAAATTTTCAAAAAATGCGTTTTTTCAAAAACTACACCGACGATTATTTTCGTTTTTGTTTACTTTTTATCAGTCAGCTATAGCAACTCAAAAAAAATAGGTTTCAGGTTTGGCCAAGTTTCTTCGATAATAAGTTGATTCAGACAGGGCGTGAGCAGTATATTTACCTGCTAATAATGGTTGAAATTCGAACATGTCGAGCATTCTAAAGATGTAGACGAAAGTGAGCATCCATGTATTCAATTTACTTTTTTTACATAAAAGGTATGTCACCAGAAACAATAATTTCCTGATACTCATTACTGCATGATATAATGTGTTTAAATCAGTTTGCAAGACCACGTGTACAACAGTGTACAAATATTCAAGCGGGGTTAACCGGTTGATAAACAGTTTATCTCTAATCAAAATGCAGGTGGATTTACTGGTGGTTCTTATTTTTGAGTAATATATCTTTTTAACAAAATTATGATGCTGCTTTTGACCAGGGTTTAATCTCGCATACCGTTTGGAACCGGCTCTTGCCGGTAGCCCGAAAGTTATTGCCGATTCTGGTGCCGATACCGAACTGTCTTGCATGTAAAGATTACATGTTCGTCTACTCTTACATGCAGTTGGAGAAGACGAGTGACACGCCCTTCACGTGATTGAAACGCAGCATGACATAGCTATGGAACATAACTGCATGTGCAGCACCTAATTTATATTGCGTACAGCAACACTGTCCAACCAAAGTGAGTCATGGAACAAAAAATATAGAAAACTAACCAATCAGATGACACTATCATTGCAGCAGGCTGCAAAAAAATAGACTTCGTTGTAATCGCTGAACTGCACCTGAACTGCCACTGCAGCACTGGCGTTATGTTCTGTGTCAGAGGAAATTACGATAAACGTCATAACGAGGTCATATTCGTCATCTGCTGCACAGCACGTGAACTGGCAGTGTAAAGCAGGCCCTAGAAGCTGTCAATTTTCCAATTTAGCCATCAAGGATACATTTCTCTAGACTGAAACAGACTGATAGGCTCTTTGTCGCCTCGCTGGCAAATGCAACATGTAACTGCAAGAATTATGTGAAACGTTGAAACTTCAGTATTACTTTCTTCAATTCTGTGGCTGGCGTAATGAGAGACAAGCCGCTTCACATTCCGCTTTCTGTTGAAGTTGAGTCTTCTATCTGTAATTACCTCAGAAATCATTACTGAGCATGAAACCAATCTCGTAAAGTAAGGACGGCGTTTCTCAATAGCTAGTAATTTCTATCGACAGATAAGATCTAGGTGAAAAATCGTTAAACACCAGGGATGCGGAGTCGGACTCCCGGAGTCCCATCATTTTTGCTGGAGTCGGAGTCGGAGTCCTATCAAATGATAGGACTCCGGACTCCGGCCTATAATTAGACCCGAAATATAATACAAACAAATTATCTATCCTCGTGCATATCTGTCACTGTCTTGATGTCAACTTTCTCAGTCAAACAAAAGTACACAGACAATGCTGCATGCGAAGCTTGTAACAGTTGAGGGAATGAACCGTGATTGTGAAAAAAGGATTGTCTTTTCATTCGGTGATTTAATAGACAAGACAAGCCTTCCCAGCCTCGATCACACCTGCGCGCCAAAGGCCACACAGAGACAAAAATGAAATACTGGTTTGTTTGAGAACATTGCTTCTTACCCTTCTTACCCTCACGTTAATCATGTGTAATAGCTCCTCTAAAGCGCATATTAAAATCGAAAGTGTACTATTATTTTTTGGAGAAGGATGGGCATTTACGTGCCTGATAGAGATGGAGAAAAACCGTGCGAAGCACACATCAAGAAGATGGGAGGAGCGAGTCGCATGCATCCAACTTAAAGAGACAGTTGATTAGCTTTCATCGAAAATGATTGATAACTGATGCAGAAATGATCACTAAATATCGATTCAGGTAAGCCTATAATGGTCTATGATATAGGTTACCAGTTTTTTTCAAAAAACTAAGCTTATATGATTGCCACCTGGAGTCGGAGTCCTATCAAAAGCCGGATTCCTATCAACCCCAGGAGACGGAGTCCTATCAAAATGATAGGGACCTATGGATATAGCACATCCAAATTAGGGAAACGAAGCAAACATCGAAAAAAGTCCTTATTTAGCTTTTATAATCACATTGTAGTTGACAGCTTGCATTGTTATAGAAAGATAACTCAAGTGAAATTTGTCATTTCTCTGATCAATTCCGTTCTGACATCACTATGTAGAATTATGAACATCTGGTTTTGAGCTTATTATACAAAATGATGCATCCAAATTAAACAAAAAATTTTTCCGGAATATTGTGACAAAAGCCTCATTTATCAAAAGCAAATCCACTTGCCTATGAAGACCCAATCGGGTTTGCTTTCCGTTTTTTAGAGAGAAAGTATCTACATGTTTCGCCACATTAGTGTAAATACCAATCCATTAAAAGATTGTCACTTTCGTCACATATTTGCGAAAGGAATGCGAAGGTCATTAAGGAATCAGAATAACCTTGAATTTCCCTAGATTTGTGATGTAAAATTCAAAGTTGAAACACTGACTATAAATTTAGATCTACACACTAAAGTGATTTTGAGTACTTGCGATTTGTGCATTTACAAATAAAACAAGACATTGACATAAGATTGCTGCTAATTTTCACGGGCCACCGCACACAATCACTATCAGTATCCTATAACAAATCTTTAACCCATTGAGTGTGCATAAATTAAGCTATTTTTGATCACTTTCTTTGTTAGTTGGCGCTAACTTTATGACAGCGAATCTGATTGATTTCTTTGAGCATAGATAATATAGCAATTACAATTCTCTAACCAAACAGCACTAAAACGTTTTCTGGCATGAAGTTAAGTAGTCAAAGTTAGCAGCAGCCTGCACGATCTGCATGAAGGAGACACGCTGCCTTTTATGCCGCAATTTTCTTCGACTTGCTAATTAAGTGGATAGTTTCTGCATTATTAATAGCACCCGTTTTATTACATAAACAGTCGGCAGAGAAAAATGAATTATAATCACTCTCGGTGTCATACATTGACTGTGATCATTTGTCAAAACCACAGAATTAGATTGTTTAAGCGCATTACTTTGCTAGAAGTGGAAGCTGATTCAAAACAATGGCACATGCAAGAAAACAGAGGAAGAGATTTCTTTGGTCAAAACTCTCCAAGTCAAAGTGATCCAAATTGTCTAGCAGGGCTACCATCAGATATAAGTTGTATGAGTTTTAAAACTCTAACATTCCTTCTCTGTGCACCATGGGTAGATGGTTTGGGAGTAGAGACCAACGCAACAGATCTCTAGCAAATTGTTGGAAACTTGTTGATTGCCTCGCATTTGTCCCGGTGCCTTTCGGATGAAATAAATGTCCTGCTTTTGCAATATCTCAGAGACAAACTTCAGTTTTATATTTTTCTAAAATTATGCTTAGTTAAAATAATTTTTTTTGAAATAATAAGATTGCTGCATATTTATATATCTCTCCATAAATAATTGAATTTCATTGATTGGTCTGTAAACGGGAAATCATTATTGGTAGTGCCAACTATAGTCATATTTCTCCTTGAGGGTGGCGTTATAGTCAGAAAGATTCAATTTAATTTGGTATGAGTTTATGAAGTAAGCGCACTTGTTCTCTCAGTCGATATAAAAAACGATGAAGAATAGGCTATATAGAATTAAAAATGCACTGAATGATATTGAAAACCAATTGTAACATAAAGCTCATGCGACAATAATAACCAAAAATAAAAGTGGCAAGGGGCGAGTAATCAGCAATAGAAAACAGATTGAAAGAAAGTGCTACAAAAGTATATAACTGGCGAAACCAAATAAAACTCAGATTGCACGTACAAAGGAAAAATGCGCGGTGACGTTTCAAAAAAAGGAAACATGAACTGAATGGATAGCAAAGTGAGTTTGACGCTGCTACTCGTGGCAGAGACATACAAAGTGTTCTACAGAATTCTTTAGTTGTGACAGCAACGATCAGTTTTTGTAACCAAATATGAATATAAATGAGCATCTTTACAGGAACATTTTCCCACTTTGTATGTCGTGCCAAATTTGGTAGAAGTATATGTATCTCAGAACACATTCAATGCCTTGGCTTGCAAAAGTCAGGGCTTTCAACGGCTAATATTTTTGATGAGCCGGTTATACGTCAAGTTCTGAAATAGTTTTGAATTTCATTGATATGTGTATTTTATTTATTCGTAAAGTGAACTACATATGCA